>JABTXL010007734.1:16922793-16972424 GCA_025134845.1 Neodon shergylaensis | reverse complement strand
TCTCTCTCTCTCTCTCTCTCTCTCTCTCTCTCTCTCTCTCTCTCTCTTTCTGAGGTAAAATCTCAGCTGATTGATGCAGAACTTTATAATTCCCTTCTGTAAACTGTTTGATGCCTTTCAGAAAGCACCGTTTCTTTCTCTCTGCATTTCCCAGCAGTGTGGGATGCTTTAGTTTCATTTTCGTTCAACCAGAAATATTTTATTTGCCCTGTGACTGCTTCTTGAACCTGTGTGTCTTGTGTGATTTCCTGTATTTTCTAGGTTTTATTCTTTCTTTAGTACTGTTTTCCAGTTCAGTTGCATCTGATCTTTAACTAAATTGTTCTTCTAACTTTCAAGCTGTACCCCAGTACCTCAAAATGTGACTGCATTTGGAGATGGGTTTTAAAGTGGTAATTTAGTTATGGGGTCATTAGAGTGGGCCCAATCCAATATTGCTGGAGTCTCTGTAATGACAGGAGATTAGGAGACACTTAACCCAGACAAAGGAAGTACCATGGAGAAAAACAGTGATGTGGCAGCCATCTGTGAACCAGAGAAAGATGTTCTACAAGAAATTCACCAGAACCCTGGTTCTGAACTTCTAGCCTCCAGAATTGGAATAACAAATGCTGTCACTTAAGGCCCCTGGTGTGCACTATTTTTTTTATGGCGGCCACAACATAACCAATATACAATTCAGACATATACCTTATGGTATTTGAGTATTTCATATGTCAATGAAGTTTAATTTATAACCAAGGAAATGATCTATCTCATTTAACTCTTTACAAACCTTGAACACAAATACATGTCTACCCTGTGGTAGGTAGAATAACTTATAAACATCAATTAATCCTGTTGTCTGATGATGTAATTCATCTCTTCTGTTTCCCATCTCATTTTCTCTTTATATGTTTATTAATTGCTGAGAAAAGATGGTTATAAACACAAGCTATTACTTGGATTTTCTTCTTTTTGTTATTAGATACAAACCCACTTAGGGCTGCCCTGATTTTTTGTTATTTTAGAGGACCGCACTTCATCCTCGGTCTTTATTGTTCTTCTGAAGCTTATTTTATTGATATCAATGTGACCAACCCAGCTTTTTATTTATTGGTGATCATAGGTTCTATTCTTTGGATGTTTTGACCTGGAAACCTCCTGTTAGCTTTCCCCTTGCCATAAGAAAACTAAAAATGAAGGAAGATTTAGCTTTCATACAATTTCCTAGATCTCAGTCCGCCATAGCAAGGAGAGGGTGGTGGGGCAGGTGTCTGGCATTATGATCAACAGATAGCTGGAAAGGAATACAGACAGGCACTGTGGCAAGATGAAGCATCCATGACATGTTCCTGTAACTAGATCCAACCTACAGCTTCCCATTTCCCAATAAGGGTAGGACATCATGAGTCCATCAAATCACAGGTAAGGTTGAGCCCTCAGAGTCTAATCACCACCCCAAAGTCTATCAACCAGCAACTAGGTCCCAGTACAACGAGGCTATGGGGGGCAGGTCACATTTAAACTCATTAGTATGCTTGAGATTAGTTTCTCACAGTCTCACTGTGTGGTTGCTTCTTGTGGCTGAAGATTTAAAGTTAGTGCCATCTCCATGTAAGTTCTGTCTTTACGAAGCCTGCAAGAGGCCATGGTGCCACGCTTCCACGCTATCTCTCCAATCTGGGGCCCATTAGAACATTCTTTTGCTATGAGAGTTTCATTTTTCTTAGTTTTAATTTAATTTTATTGTGTGTGTTTATATAATTTTATATGTCCATTGAAATGCATGTGTATGGATACACAGAGGCCATCGGGAGGCTCCCTTAATTACTCACTTTAAATTTTGAAGAGCAACTTAGTGACGTTGGAAACCACTGGTTCTGCTAGACTGGCTGGCTGTTAATTCCCAGGCATCCTCCAGCCTTTGCCTTCTCAGAGTAGGGATCACGTGTACATGCCACTGTATTGGCATTTTTATATAGGTACTGATGACCTGAACTTAGATGCCCAGGCTTGTATGGCAAGCACTTCATCAACTGGCCTATCACCACAGCTCTTGTTGTGAGATTTTTCTCATAGGAATCCAGAAACGATGAAAATTCATTATCCTTATAGTTACCTTAGGCTCTAAGGAAGATCCTTGCTTGTTTAATAATAAAGAGTTTAACATTATCATTGTGTGTTGGTCACTAGCATGCAGAGTAGCAAACAAAAGACCCGACTGCTAGACTAACGTGCAGTTTGAGGATAAATAACAAGGGTTCATGTTATACAGGTTAAATGAGAAGGTTGTCCAGATGTGGAAAACGTGACCAGATGGCAGCTTATGTAGAGATAGTCCCAGGTCACACGAGCTAGTGAAGAAAAGTGTGTGTGTGTATTTCAATGCAGACAGATCCAGATCTTGACGAGTCTTAGTAAGTGATATGAGAAAGCTCCCTGGGACTTCTTTTTTTCTTTTGCAGTGCTGAGGATAGAGCCTAGGGCCTCGCCCATGACAAATACACATTCCACAACTGTGCTGCATTTGGGGTCACTGTGGGCATCCAGAGGCAGGAAGGGCCCCTGATGTTCTCCACCATCTCTCTGGTTCCTTCACACTAATTCACCAAGGAAGGACTGACTTTGGGGTGCTTTTATGTCAGGCCCTATTTTCTTATTCTGATACATGTGGGAAGTTAGCCATACCCAGGAACTATCCCTCCTAGCCAAGACTGGAAAACACTGCAGGGCTTAACACCAATCTGGAATGTGCGATTCTCTAATCTTTTTATTTTCTGTAGCCATCTATTAAAAAAGAAAAAAAATATTTAATTTTATGCTCTTTAAACCATGAGCTTTTTTTTTTCTGAAGAAGTAGACTAGACTTGGCTATATAAACTAAACATCAGAATTAACTTACCAGGATATAAGGTTTTACTGTTTTGTTTTTGTCCAACTAATTAGAAACAGCAGGGAGTATTTGAGTATCTGCTAAAATTTATGTTTGGAAACAGGAAGGAAGAAAATAAATAAAAGAAAAAATATACAAGAGAATGATCATAAATTATCATAAATGATACTAGTTTAAAAGGAGTTAAATGTACAAGTGTCTAGCATATGAGTCTGATAACATAACGTACATTTATCAATGCATGACCTGATAATTCAAAGCCAAGGAAGATCATCTCTGAGTTCATGATGCTAGGGCTGGCAAGGTAGTTCAGTAAAAGCACCTGCCTTCAAGCCTAAAATCCAAATTCCATCCCTGGAAGCCACTTGATGGAATTGTCCCCGGACCTCCATACATGTATCGAACACATGTCTCCCTCTCCCCCGACTAAAATTTCAGTTTAAAGAAATCTGTTAATGACAAAGTATCGAAGGATAATGAACGGCTTGTGTGTGGTGCCCACTCTTTGCACACTGGCTTCCTCTATTGGCAGTTCAACCTTTCTCTATGAAACACCGACTGTGGAGCGAAACCACTGAAAGTTTAGTGTGTGCACAGTGAGCCACATGCATGGCTAATGACAAGCAGGAAGTCCTTGGTTCCTCATCATAAAAATAGTTGTGTGTAGGTACCACTTTTTTTTTTAAATAGGAGGAAACAAACTCTTGAAGAGGTTAAGCAACTTGCTCGATGAAAACTGTTAGTACATTGTTGGGTGTGCTATTGCGGGGATGGACACCAAAGCCTGAGCCTGAGGACCAAGAACCAGGGCTCTATTGTGACCTAAGTGAACATTCCCATAGATGCTGGGCTTTTGAGTTCTTTTTCAAGAGAATAGAATCATTGTACTTTATTGGAAAATATTTCTTTCACAGCAACCTGAAATTCAATTATCTTCTCTCTTAACTTCTTGGCTCCCCAAGCTTCCCTGCTTCTAGACACTCCTCAGTTCCCAGATGGGAGACAGAAATAGATAAACACATTTTTTAAGGCTTACAAGACTATAATAAATTTTCCTAATGTAACCTAACAAATGCCTGTGGCTAGCCACGGTAAGGAGAAGCTGCACATAGGCAGATAACCAGGGTTAAAAATCCAGCCACTGTGGTTATGTGGGGCCTTGGCTTAACAATATTACCTTTCTGCGCAAAATGCAAGTTGACTTTAAATAGTACAGAGGACAGTGGGGGGAAGCCTGCATAGTGGTGGATCTTATACATTGCTTAGTATTTTTATTACTAATTCATAATTATTCTACTCAAATTGATAGAGAAAAAATGGTCTGGTCTTTTTGTTTAAAATCAATAAAAGGGAAAAAAGGCCTGGGGAATCTATCTCAGGAGGTAGCGTCCTTGCATAGCATGCAAGAAATCATGAGTTTGAGTTCCACCACCACATTAAACTAGGGTTGGTGGTGCATGTTTGTGATGCCAATACTCTGGAAGAAAAGGCAAGGAGGAGCAGAAATTTGAGGTCATTATTCTCAGTCATGTAGTGAGTTTAAGGCAAAAAAATAAATAATAAGGTAAAGGAGATTATTGTTCAGCATTCAAGAGTTGCCTACCATTAGCTAAGCACAGTATAGAGTTAGCCTTCTGGCCCACCTTGGACTCTGATCCTGTATTCTGGAAATGGAGGGAGCAAGCCAATTATCTCTACTCTGCAGGGGTCCAAATGCCTCCTAAGCTGATGTAATTTGAATATCTAAGCAACACAAAGTCAGGCTCTATGGGCATTTCTGAGGCAGGCCAGTGAGAAAGAAGGCTTATTTCCTGTGATCTACTTCTCTGGGAGAAGCAGTTTATTTCTGAGTTAGACATGAAGAAACCCAGGCAGGTCTCAACAAAATCCGTCCCTTCTTAATTTTCCCTGCAAAAGGAAAGTGAGATTGAATGAATCAATATAAGCCCTCATGCCATCAGAGAAATTAAAATAGACAGACTAGTCATACAGTCTCGGGGTTTGCCACAGGAAGACTATGAAAACAGTGACATCTCCCACTTCAGAATTATGGTCTAGAAGACAAAGTCAATGGAGTCATTGCAGTAATCATGGCTGCTTAATGTGCTGAGGTGAATTGATGGTTGAGTCCTAAACATTTATATTACCTACTCTGAGATTCAGAGAACATTGTAGAAGAGGGAGGGGAAAGAAGGCAAGAGCCAGGAGATAGGGAGAAGGATGGGACCAGGCTATCTTCAGGACGTGACACAGCCATTGCAAACATAATCTCACAGCAGCTGCAGTCTCTTGCACAAGACTGGGCCTGTCAACAGCCAATCACAGGCCAGACCTAGGAAGAGCTCCTGGAGCCCTAGCCATCCCTCGTGAACTGTTGGCACTGGTGGATTCTGGGGGAAGGTTAGTCATTGCCTTCAGTTGTTATGCCAACAGTGAACCAACCATTTTTTCATAAATATTTCCAAATGTGCAGATCCAGAGACAGCCCTGGGTACAATCAGTGGGGCACAAGGCAGAAAGAATGTAGGGAAATGACTTGAAGGGAGGAGAGAGATCGCAGTGAGGGAGATAGAAGGGGGTAGGTGGGGAGAGCATGCAGAATGTTTTATATACATGTATGAGTTTGTCAAAGACTAAATCTAATCAATTTCCAAAAGGAAACAGTATCTACAGATGAGGGCAATGTTGCTTTTGGAAAATTGATTAATATATGTACTTCTAAGCACATTATCTTTAACCCAAAATGCACTGAGGGTTTAACTAAATCCTTACAATGAAATTAATAAGCAGATGGTTGATCCTAACATCATCTGGCATGGGAGTCACAATCCCTCTGAAGAGCCAGGGGCTATGTCTTTGCGTGGAGGGCAGCTCACATATCAAATAAAGGACAAACAAAACTTAGAAATGTAACTGTCCACATTGGCTTGTAATGGGCACCCAGTAAAGTACTCACCGTTCCTATGCTCCAGCTTTCCCCCATGCTGAAATGTAGACACGCCACACTTACCTTGCAAGATTCTTTAGAGATTGAATAAAAATACATCTGGTGTACTTCCTGGCACTGGCCTCTATTAGCAATACCCATTATGTTTCTATATATGTAATTATATCCTCATCTCCATAACCTATTTATCTATATTATTTGGAGGAAAGCATATGTAAACTCTATTTCTACCTCATTCAATAAGATTCCTGTTTGTACTAATAGTTCCTGGCAGGAAAGCTCCCCACATATTTGCTAAGTGAATAAGCAATGACAGAGAACACAGGGTAGAATTGAGACGAAGTCAACAAATAGCTCAAAGCCTGAGCAGGGTATCTAAGTCACTGGTAGAGTACGTGCCTAGCATATGTGAGGCCATGAGTTCAGTTCCTGGTACATCATCATCATCAACAACAACAACAAAGACAAACAAAAATGTCAGGGCAGGTGCTAACCCCAGCTATCTGGACATAGTGACTCTGGAGGCCTTTTCAGAATGCCAGGGATAGCTGTAGGACCTTGGCTTTCACAGGGTACACAGTGAGCATATGCCTTTTGCATGTGATAGCCATCATAAAACATGAAGTTGCTACTGTGAAGGTATGGCTTTCTCGAACTGAGGTGACTAGAGTAAAGATGGGGGCATGAGAGGGAAGGTAACAGAAGATGCAACTGAGGAAAATTCTATATGCACAGGAGCACAATATCTATGGGATTGATGGAAAACACATTTTAAATAATTACAGAAGTGTGTGAAGTTGCCAAACATAATTAATATTTCCATATCTTCAAATATTTCTATCCTGATTTGATCATCACATATCATGTGTGCATATATATACATATTTACAACTTTTTATATAATATATATGTACACACATACACACATATATGTATGTATGTATATATATATACACACATATATATAGTTTTGATTTTGTATCTTGTGGATAAGTACAAATGTTACATGTTAAGTGAAATATGTGCAAGTCACAAAAGGAAAGGATTGGCTGTGGAGCTCCAAGGATACTTGCCTTGCAAAAGTAAAGCCTTGGACTTGATTCTCTGGACCACACACAAACAATAAGACAAGTGAGGACTTTAAAAAGCCAGCACGAATAGACCGGACATGAATCAGACCTGGTATTGCCAGAAGCACATCGTATGTCTGCCTTCTTGTAAGTTTAAGCTTCGCAGAAAAAGTCCTTGCTTTGCAAGCAAAAGGACTCACCTTTAGAAATCGGGGTGCAGGGTATGCACGTGTAATTCTACCACTGGCAAACCAGAGATAGGCAGATCGCTGGGGCTCAATGGCCAACTCTCTAGTCCAACTACCGAGTTCTAAGCAAGTGAGAGACCCTGCCTCAAGATGAACAATGCCAAAGGGATGGCACCTGACATTTTCCTTTGGCATAAACATACACACACACGCGCACACACACGCACACACACGCGCACACACACGTTTGAGCTGAATTTTATATTTTTTGTGACCAACTTTATTCTAGATGACATGCTTATTTAAAATGAGAAAAATGAAACCCCCTAAGTTACTTGCTAATGAGTGCCTGTCTACTACTGCCACAAAGGTCCAATAAAAAACCATCCCCCTGGTACCTGCTCCTCTTCTAAAGTGTCTGCAGGTCAATGTCCTTGTAAGTGGTCTAGGAAGAGCACAGGCTTCCCTAGAGTTTATGGACAACAGATACGTATTTTTTTGTGATTTTCTCTGTATATAAACAATTTCAGTCACTTCCAAGCAACAGTATTCTGGTAAAACAGTCTTCTTTGACTCCATGAAAGCAATTTGGCACCAGATTGCTCCCTTGGATGTGAGAGTTCTACTGGATAAGGATTCTGCTTCAGAGTGTGGCCATTTGGGTTTGTCTTCATCATTCTGAAACCCAAACTGTAGAATCATTAGCTACCTGGGGGATCAACTCTTGACATCATTGCTACACAAGACTCAAACCAAACAATATAGACATCTATGTCCCTGAAACATAACCAATCAACCTAAATCCAAGGACAATTTTACTGTTTTATTTTGTCCAAAAGAGGACTGAGTAAAAATTGAGTGAGTGACCCAAACCAGAACCTAAGCCATTCACAGACCTATTTATTGGCTTTCTATTTAGTTTATATCCAAGGTACCACTGCACTAGAGGCTGGAAATATAAGGGGCCAAGGCATTCAGGTAAGGTCCTTGTCTACATCAAGATCACATTCTAGGAGCAAGACAGGCATATGAACATACAGTCATAAGAAAAGTGGTCAGTAAAAATTTTTTTTTATTTTCGAGACAGGGTTTCTCCGTAGCTTTTGGTTCCTGTCCTGGAACTAGCTCTTGTAGACCAGGCTGGCCTCGAACTCACAGAGATCCTCCTGCCTCTGCCTCCCAAGTGCTGGGATTAAAGGTGTGCACCACCACCACCCGGCTCAGTAAAAACATTAAAAAAAAAAAAAGAAAAGTGGTCAGGTTTGGATAATGATACTAGGTATGTATCATAGGTGAGAATTTATCCAAGCCTCGGTGCACATCTTCACCTCATTCAGTCGACAATATTCTGAGGCACAGACAAATTAGACAGTTTACCAAAACCACACAGTAAGTTAATGACACATGGGTACACAACACCAGTCAATCTGTCTCTAGGCTGTTCAACTATAATTGCCATATTGTGTGTATAATGAAAATAGCATCAAGTAGGAATTTGAATGAGGAAGCAACTTAGCAATTCTATAATACTATATAGAAGCCAATTGTTAGTTCATTGTTTTTTTAAATATTTCTCTGAAGATATTCATAGATTATTATTAGAGTTGGAAAACGACTTAAGTCTAAGTTGCTGTAAGGATTCAGTCATCATTTGTGTCTAGAGGAGCTGGTGCAGAATGGTAGTGGAAGACAACACAGGAGAACAAAGTGTCCCAAGACATAAGGAGAAATCTCGTTATTATCATCTTGTCCCAGTCATCAGTAGAATAAACCAAAACTGGGTCACTTGCAAGGTCTTCTTTCTGTTCTCTGGACAGTTAGACAAAACACAGAAAATGGCAGAGGCAAAATACTCCAACTATCAGTGAAACAAAGCTTTAGCAACCCAGAGCCCTTTGTGACAGTTGGAAATGCCCCTCCCGAGTCTATTCTGTTCCTGGTGCAGAATGGAAGGTTGACCAGTAGTCCTTCCTGGAGCAACAGCTTGTATTGGAAAGGGAGGAGGGTGATTGTGAAGGAAAGGCACAGGCTATCACTGAGCTTCTTAGGGAAGAGGAGACAATGCTTTACATTAGCAAAAATGCTTTCCATCACCTGAATCTCAAGTGGGTATCAAAATCTCATCTACAATACAGCATTTTCTGAAAACCTCATTTACATATATGGGGGTTCTTGAAAGAAAGGTCAGGGTTTTCACTGTACTAAAAACAAACAAAAAACTCACTGTCTCCCTCAGTACATTAATCAATATTTATTACATAAGATATTCAAATATTTGAGATGCTTTAGTTGAGATGTAAAAGATTCAGAAATAAACAAGCCTTCAACTTTAGAAACAGTTTTTCTAGTTGGAACGGGGAGAGAGAGAGAGAGAGAGCGAGCGCAGGAGAGAGAGAAAAAAGAGAAGGAGGTAAATCTGAAAAAGTGGGTAGATAACATCCTGGTTATGAGTTGATTTTTTTTTCTTTTTGGTTTTTTTGAGACAGAATTTCTCTGTGTAGCTCTGGCTGTCCTGGAACTTATTTTTTAGACCCGGCGGCTGACCTCGAACTCACAGAGATCCATCTACCTCTGCTTCCTGAGTGCTGGGATTAAAGACATGTGCCACCACTTAGCTGAGTTGATTCTTATTAACAGTATGACTTCAATTAATTTAACCTTTTTATTTCTTTTGCTGTAATAATGCTATATAGATTTCATGGAGAGATGGGTAATGTTTAAAATAAAACAAGATAAATGTTAAGAACTTAATAGGCAACCCTAAATTGTATCTATTTTTACTATTATTATTTTTTACTATTTATTTTATAATTATTCATTTTCTATTATTACTGGTATGCTGGGGTTGCCAAGGGGACAGAGACTTTCTGACTTGAGTTTTTTGGGTGACAGTATTTAGAAAAAAAAATATAATCCTAAGAGTGTCTGGCTAGAGGCCTGAATCCTGAGTGTTCTGGAAGTGTTGTTTATGACTGTCCCTGGCTGTCTGTCTGTCTTTCATGTACTAAGATTAGAGTTTCTTGTGAATGGTGACTTAGTTGTTCATCAGAGTCTTTTTATACTGCCGGCTGCTTCCCCTCTGCACCGTGGGTGAGTGACCTGAGCTGCTGTTGGGACAGGAACTAGACTATTCCATTGTTCCTGTTCGAGGCTGAACCCCCTATCTCTGAAGGAGAGTGCAGGCTGGTTCCTAAATTTCAGGTGGCTCTCCTCTGCACAGGACACCTGCACCCCAGTGGCCTTGTGCTGAGTCCTGTGTGGGCTGGAAATGAGCCAGATAAGGTTGAAGTGACCTGAGCAGAGAGTCATCAGGAAAAGAGGCTTTGATGGCCACCAGGAAAATCTGTAGGCAGCAAATCAAGGAAGGAGCAATAGCGGACTTATTGCAGGATCCGGGTGGCTGTTTCTCCTGTGAGGCTGGGAAATTGTTCTTTGCTCTCCCAGAAAGTGTTACCTTCTTTACAAAGCCTCCTGAGAGACCTGGGGCATGAGGGAGGGGGAGGAGGGGAGAAGGTGGGGAGACATTTCCTGTGCTACAGATCAGAAGTTACCAGGCCCAGCCCTCCTTTCCTGACAACAGGCTTGTGTTTCTCTTCTACTTGGCAGAGATCCTGACTATGTCAACACACCCCATCTTTAAGATCTACTGTTTGTCCTGGCTCCTAAGAAACTACCTGTAAAGAGAAAGAAGAGACAGGGGAGCCGAGGAGGAGGAAAGAGGAGGGCATCAGGAGTGAAGACAGGAAATACACCCTGGCTTTAAATTTTAAAAGACAGAAGTTCTGTTTTTAACTCCAGAATTAATGGAATGTAACATCTTTTTTGTTGTGGTGGTTTTGATAAGGATCTCGTGTAGCCCAGGCTGGCTTCAAATTCTTTTTTTGTTTTGTTTTTTTTTGAGACAGGGTTTCTCTGTGTACCCCGGCTGTCCTGGAACTCACTCTGTAGGTCAAGCTGGCTTTGAACTCACAGAGATCCGCCTGCCTCTACCTTCTGAGTGCTGGGATTAAAGGTGTGCGCCACCACACCTGGCTTCAAACTCTGTGTAGTGTGGATAATCTTGTACTCCTGATTCTCATGCCTCTAACTCCCAGGTGCTGGGGTTACTATCCCTACCACGTGGGTATGGGAGCTATTTTTTTTTAAAACAAACTTGAACTTTGTTTGGCTTTCTTTCTATTTTTAAATAATTGTGAGGTATGGTGGCTCACTCCATTATTGTTTATATTATTTTATTATATTTATTTATTCATTCATTCTTATGTGTACGGTTGTACATGCCTGCTGCCTAGTTCCCTCAGAGGCCAGAAGAGGGACAGGTGTTACAGGCAGTTGTAAGCTTGTATGTAGGTGTTGGGAATTGAACTTGTATGAGCTTGTATGTAGGTGCTGGGGTCCTCTGGAAAAACAACCAGTGCTTTTAACCACTGAGTCATCCCTTCAACCCCTCCTTTGGTTTTCTTGTCTTTACATTTGATCTTGACCCAGAGGGCTAGACGCAGCAGCTTTCTTGTCTGCTCGTGGCTTTGCAGAACTGTCTTGGGGATTGAATACGGTAATGTACAATGATACAACAGATAGGGTAAGGTCCTAATGAGTCAGTTCCTGATTTAGAAGTAAATAATGGATCCCCAATCCCATCATGCTCTAGGTGTTTGCATCAAAGTGTGGATTGTAGCAGACTGTGCTTGTGAGCCAAAGCTCAGCGCACATTCCATTGACCTTCCCTGACCTTCAGCAAAGTCCCTGGGCTACCCTCCTTTAGGGCTATTCTCCCACTCCCTTGCTCAGCCCTGGAACATCCCTCTTGCATGATGCTGGCCTCCTGTGGGACTCCAGATTTTAGGCTCTGTCCCTCCAGTCAGCTGGCTTCCGCGAGTAAGTCCTCTTCCTCATGTAGTTTCCTAATACCACCCTCATGCTGAAGGAAGTCTTCCCTGAGGATTCCAGTACAGTAAGTCCAGGTTAAATCCATGCTTCCTGCCCTCTACCCCTTCTACCCCTCAACCTGACTGGCACTCAAGTCTCTCTCCTGCCCCTCCAGACTGCAATTCAGGCAGCCTGAAAGCATGAAGTCTCCGGCTTCCCTGTTCCCATTTATCCCCCAGGAAACCTGCTAGCCTCCCTAAGAATCGCTGCGGAGGCCTCCCTCTCTGTCAGAAACCTGCTGTTCTCCCGTGGAGAATCCCCTGAGCCACTGTAGCCAAGATCCCAGAAGCTCTAATGTAGCTAAGCCTCTGGTTTAGTTGCGCCTCCTTATTTATCTTGACTTGCTGATTACATCTCCTGCAGCAGCCTGTTTTGTCCTCAGGGTGCAGGTGGTGCTTATTCTTGATGGAATTGCCAGCTCCACTTAGAGTGGGAGCATCAATGAATGAATAAATGAATGAATGCAGCATTGGAGGAGTCTCTAGCCCCTCTGCAGTCTGTGGAGGTGATGGGAGGTGATGTCTCCCCTGAGAGGACCATTGACCAGCATGAGTCAGAAGCCTGGTAACCTATTGATTTCCTCGGCTGACTCCCCACCTATTGATTGCTGTAGGAGGGAGCCCTTTCGTTCAGTTTCTATCCTGGCCATTTTAGCTGCCAGTTCTTTACCGTTAGTACACTCTGAGATTTCAGAGGGCACTGGACACACCCTACGCATCCAGCCCGGTTTCCTGTAGGGTGCTGGGGCCAGACCAATGGTCACCCTCTAACCAAGTGCTCTCCTTCCTGAATGTCTCAAGGGCCCACAAAGCAGGCTAGTAAGATTCAGAGAACACATGGTGTCTTGGAGGGCGTGGAGGTCCCCTCTCCATTACCATCCTATGTCATCAGACCAGATTCCAGCCAGGTTGGGCTTCTTTTACACAAGCACTCCCTGTTCACAGGAGGTGAGCCCGTGCTGTATTTGTCTCCAGTCCCCTGCAGTCCTGTTCTTTCTCCTTTTTAAAATGCAGTCACCACAATAAATTAAACTTTCATGGCTCCATTTCCTTCTTTCCTATTGCGGAACCCTGACATATTTCCTGAAGGAAATACTTTGGGGATCATAATTGAAACGCAATCATTCATAATGGAAGCAGGGAGGCCGAGGGTAATAGAGTTAGCTCTCGTTTCTCAGGGCAGACATGTTAATTACATTTTCTATTTCCGCTCATTACCTAGGAGCAGGTCTCTGTGGGTTGCCCTGCTTCCCCTTCTCCTCCTTAGCCAAAGGCATCTGGAGAGGGCACAAGTAGCCATGGGCTTCTTGGAAAAGATCCACCTCCAGCCAGCCAGCCAGCCTTCAGTTTCATTGTGGGGACCAAAGCGTCTAGTATTGAGCTCTCTGAGTCATCCTCAGGACTGGTCTGATTTCACAGCTTCCTGATCTCGCTCAGCCTCCTGACCCCAGACTCTCCATTCCTTGACCTCTTAGCCAATGCCAGCCTTCCTTAGGAACACACATTGTGGGAGGGGGGAGGGGGCGGGCACTCATGCTTGCTTACCTGCCCATCCTTTTATGTGGGCCAGCGAGGCCTGCTATTCTCCTCAACCCTCAGGGATCCGCTCAACCACCCTGCCTGCCTCCCTGGCTGGAGATGCTAAAACAGAACTCGTTCGAAGGTTTCTGGGAAAGAAAACTAAGTTCTGCACAGCTAAAGAGGTAGCTCTTGGGCCTTCCTACGTACCCACAGGGGTCTCCGTGTACTCAGCAAGCCGTTTACCACAGAAACACCGCCCACGAGTAAAGCATCCTTCCTGGGTTTGTTCCTGGGTTTGAGGTCAACACTGGGTGTCTTTCTCAAATGCTCTCCGCCTGACTTTTAAGTTTATCTTATGATGTGCATGTGCGCATGCTCAGCACATGAGAGAAGGCACCATATTCCTCGGAACTGGAGTCACAGGCGGCTGTTAGCTACCATGTGGGGGCTGAGAACCTGAATCCCAGGTTGTCTTCCGGAGTGCTCTTAACTGCTAAGCAATGCCTGCCTTACTTTTTGAAACAGGGTCTCTCACTGCCCCTGAAGTACATCAATTCAGCTAGGCTTACTGGTCAATGGGTTTCAGGGACCTGCCTCCTCAGCCTTCCCAGCCCTGAGGTTACAGATGTGTGTCTCTGAGCCTGACCTTCTATGCTGATGCTGGGGTCCAACTTCAGTTCCTGATGCCAGCGGACAAGCACCTCCCCAGCCCCTACTCTCCTTTACTTTCTACGTGATCCATCCTGCTCTGTGGTTCACTTTCTCTTCTGGTCATGTTGGTAGGTGGTCCCGTTGTCCTAAGACTTCCTCTTCCATATCCTCATTCTGAGGCTAACTTCCTGAAGTAGCATCAAGAGTTCTTTTAACAATTAACACTAAAGTGCCTTCCTCAATGTAGGAAAAAAAAACTCTCTTCCTTTCTCCCTTGTTTAGAATGAGTCATAAGTCATCTTGATTTTCACTCTGAGCTTGCCTTAGGCCTTTCTGGTTGGAGAGGAGAGTCTTCATTCAGGGAAATCTGAGCCTGCCCAGCAGGCAGGCGGAAGAAACATGAACTAGGGATGCAAGTGACTTTGCTATTCTCTCTCTCTCTCTCTCTCTCTCTCTCTCTCTCTCTCTCTCTCTCTCTCTCTCTCTCCACACACACACACACAGAGAGAGAGAGAGAGAGAGAGAGAGAGTTTGAATTCTAAAGGAAGGGGAAGAAGGAGGGAGAATTGACATATCAGGATAGAATCCTCTGGCCTGTGTGCACTCCTGTGGGAACACCAGGGTTGAGGCTTGCCTTCATCTATTGAGAAACATAGCAAGGCTGGTCTGCGCTGGTCCGCGCTGGTCCACAGCTCTAGGGACATCTATCTAGGGGAGAAGCTTCTTTGCAGTGTGTGGATGAGAAAGCAGGTCCTGAATAGTTCAAGCTAGGGGGTCAAAGGGGCCGAGAGAGAGAAAGAGAGAGAGAGAGAGAGAGTTCTTCTACCTCCCTCTCCCTTCTTCCCTGACGGTGTTGGCAGCTCTAGCTGTCTGCAGCCTGCGCTGTCAGTGATTCCTCAGCTGGCAGCTTGCTATGGTTTTGGTCAGGAGCCCCTTGAAATATGATAAACAGGGCTATTTAAAAAAATAACAACAATACAGGGTCCAAATAAAAGGCTCCCAGACTGCCCCAACCAATCTGAGTGCTTCTCTCCTCCCCAGATGCAGGAAAGGAACTTCACGTGGCAGATAATATGTTAAATTAGTGGAAATGGTTCTTTTTAGCAATCATTGTCTGGAGCCGAAAAAGATGTGGGTATTAATTGATGCGGCTCTCTGCAGTGTGCTATTTTTGTATTATTGATACACTCTTGCAAATAATGAGGCAATTTTGCCTTGTTGAAAGAAGAAAAAAAATCACAGTGTAATTGAAAGATCTAAAAGATGATTTCAAGTGAGGAACCCGGCAGAGAGCAGCACAAGTCACATGAAGACACTGTTCCTTTTGTTGGCTGTTTGGGTAGCTGGGGTACTTTTGAGGCCCACGTTGTTATGCAGGAAAGGGTGGGAACTCTCCTCCACCCTTCCCCTTCCTGCCCCACACTGCTTGAACAGGCAAGAGAAGGTCAGGGCTACTCATTCCAAAAGCTAGAGGGACCCAGCGTTAGAGAAAGAAAGAAAGAAAGAAAGAAAGAAAGAAAGAAAGAAAGAAAGAAAGAAAGAAAGAAAGAGAGAGAGAGAGAGAGAGAGAGAGAGAGAGAAAGAGAGAAAGAGAGAAAGAGAGAGAGAGAGAGAGAGAGAGAGAGAGAGAGAGAAAGAAAGAAGAGGTAGAGAGTGAGAGAGGACTTAGAGTCATGTGATTTGGCAGAAGTACACATCTCAGTCACTGAAGAAACAAATCAGAGGCTGGGCTCATATCTTTGTGGTATAGCATTTGCCCAGCATGCACCAAGTTTATTTTGAACCCTCAAAATTTACTAGTACTTGCATGATTATGTGAGTTATGTCTCAGCAAAGCTGTTGTTATGTGAATAGCTTCTCCCCGCCACGCCAGCACTTCTCTCAGAAATAATTACTTCAGGCCTACCCAGGAACTGAGTGGCAAGGACAGAGAGGTGGGGGGTAGAGGTCTAAGCCCACTTGTCTTTGTCCCCACTTCCTACTGCTCTCTCTGAGGATGGGGCGGGGGAGGGATGGCGTCTGACAGCTCAGGATCTTGGGGCAATTGAAACTATGAAAGAAGCAAGAAGTGACACTATCTCCGAGAGGAACAGTCTGCCTTGCTGGCTTTCAGGGAGGTCTAGAAAGGTCCTGCCCAGCTGAGAATCTTGTGGTTTGTTCGTGCAGTCTGCGGAGCTCTCTGTTAGTCCGTGTGTTAAATGAAGGTCCTCTGAAAACCTTGCCCAAGTCTGATGATTGGTGACCTCCAATTCCTAAAAGAATGCATATTCAAAATTTGAATGTCCATTATAACAATCCTGGGTCTCTTCCCCAAGAATTGAATAACAAATACTTAGGATAGGGAACTCTGGGTGAAGGCCCTCTCTTCTGGGTGAGACAGTAGATACCACCTGTGAGTGCAAACTCTCAAGAAATGTGAGTTTCACCAGACCATGGTGGCCCATGCCTTTAATCCCACCACTCAGGAGGCAGAGGCAGGTGAATCTCTTGAGTTCGAGGTCAGCGTGGTCTATAAGAGCTAGCTCCCAAAGCTATAGAGAAACCATCTTGAAAAATAAACAAACAAAAAAACAAGAAAGGAAGGAAGGAAGGAAGGAAGGAAGGAAGGAAAGAAGGTGGTTTGTAGAAGTTCGTGGATGAAGGAATGCAAAGAAGAACCAAACAAATTAGAAGCCCAGGAACTGCAAAGAAAATCAAAGCGCTGGTGGCTGGTGGGACACTTCAGAATGAAACCACCAGAACAGATGTTAGACCTTGGCTTTCTAGTTTGAGGGATAGAAGTCATGCTGCCTGTCTGGGCTTTATGTCTACACCTGAGAAAATGGATCAGAACTCTTTGCTGATTCAACCTTGGGCCTTGACATGTTGGTGACACCCATTGCCCTCCCCCACACCAGTGGCTGCTTCGGTGTGAGACATATGGTTCGAGGTTCACCAATAATGAGTCCCAAGCCACCAGTCGAAGTCAATGGGACCAGGAGTGTGATCCAAAGAACTACAGAGAGTCCAAGGGAAAAGAAACGGATGACGTGGGTTTAATTTTAACTATGCTGTCTAGATGGTAGTTTCAAATACAGAGGCTGTTGCATGGCATCATGGTTTGCTTTCCATTGTATTCTGCTAGGACTTGGGATTCTCCTTTTCAAACTTGTACTTCTCTGGAAAAATCTACAGCTATCTTCCCTGGTGGCAGTTATGTGTTTCCCTCCACTCCTGCCTGCTAGGTATTTCCTTAAGGTGGATGGAATTTTATGCCTAAATCTCTCTATCTCCAGCTCTTTGAGTTTCGGGCAAGGTCAGTCTGGATAGGCGCTGCATCTCTGCCACAACTGAAAGGATCTGCCTCAAGATAGTTCCCTCCACTCCCGATGTTCTCCTCAAGGCTGGGGTCCTGCACGGCCATCTGTGCAATAAAGAAGAACAAGAGCCAAGGTTCATGCCCTGGGAAAGGCACAGACATTGTGGCTGGAGACCCTGCTTCTATCTAACTGTGGAGAGTCTAGAAGGTTACTTTAATTACTTTAACTATCTAAACAACACATTCCTCATCTTCAAAGTTGAAGCAATGGGACCTTCTTGGGGTGTTGTTTTGGAGAATATATAGAATCTTTATTAGAGAGCCTGGATCACAGTAAAATTCAGTAAATACTCATAAGCATTTTGATAGACAGATCTCATTCATGTGGCATATGGTAGAGTAAGCATACAGCACCTATCCAAACTCTAAGAATCGATGCATTTGAACCTGATTCAAATTCAACAAGTTTGCCTAGAATTGACTGAACACTTCCCAAACAATGAAGCACTTATTAATTCTTTTCTAGGTGTGAGGGGCCTGAGGATAGGCTGGTATAATTCAAAGTTTCTTCTTGAATCATACATTGGGTAGCTTTGAACATTACGATGAATATATGACTACATTCTTACAGAATCTGTGATGCTTCAGGACTATGTTAGTTCCTCAGAGTATGTTCCAGAATGTCTGTTCTACAGTGTCCACACATCACATATTGTCCCGTGAGTCTAAAGAGATAATAACTAATAACTCAAAGCCAATTTCACAGGGGGAGGCTCAGAGTCAGAGCAATATTTCAGTCTCATACAGCTGGGGAGCTTGAGCCAAGTTCCGAACCCAGGCCAGGGTGACTCCAGCCGCTCACTGCTCTTCACAATACCGCACTGCCTCCCACAGGACTCCCGAAATAGAACGAGAAAGCCCAGTGTGACTCATTGTCTTCCTCACCACAAAGTCCTCTGAAAAATCTTTGGCTTGAAAACTTGGAAGGGTAACAACACATCAAGCCTTCTCTACAATGACAAAATTTCTCTTATGACATCCACTGGGAAACCTGAGGGCACTGGGACACATGCAGTCACACAGAATTGAATATATTAGGGACACTCGACGAGGTGGGAATGCCATGGGAGTCCCCTGATTCAGCATCTCACTCACCATACTGTTGAAGCCCAGCGATATCTGTTAGGTGTTCTAGAAGTATGCACTGAGCAGCATGGACCCAGGTAGTAGGGAAGAGGGCAGACATGCCAGACCCCAAGGCCACAACTAAAGGACTCAAAAAAAAAATCACACTATCAAACCACAGTATATTTAGTCCCAAAGATCCATTGCTATGGAGAATGTACCCATGCTCGCTTCCTTTGTTAGGCTCAGCTTCTGTCTGTCTTCACTCTCCCAGTGTAGAGCCCAACCCTTGAAACGGTGCCACCAATGCTCAGAGTGGGTCTTCCTATGGCCATTAACAATCAAGACAATGTCCTGTAAACGTGGCAGAGGCCAATATGATCTAGATAGTTTTCCATTAAAACCCTTTTCCCTGGTATTTCTAAATTGTATCGAGCTGGCAATTAAAAGTAGCCAACACAGAAGACATGGCAAGAATTAATCTCCATGCATCAGAGGAGGGGTTGGAGGTGAATCATATAGTGCATTTGTAGCATGAGCAAATTGTCACAATGGGAGAAAAGGGGGGATTACATGAAGCTGCTGAGATGTGAGATTATTTATTTACTTTTGAAACAAAATCTCACTGTATAACCCAAACTGGCCTCGAACTCATAATCTTTTCTCTTTGGTCTTCCAAGGGCTGAGATTTCAGGAAAGAATTACAGTGTGTCACTGAGATAGAGGGTTTTCACAGCTCATATCACACTGATGGGGTTTGGAGAAATCTGCAGGCTGTGTTTCCAAGATTGAGTGTACTTCTCATCCATTTAACTTCCTATTCAATTGTCTGCCAGGGTTCTTGACTACATCTGCCTTTGTCTGAGTGAAGAAACCTGGCTCCATTAAGCAATCAGGTTGCATGGACGCATTCTCCTTTCCCCTCTGATCTTGACTGTGACTGCGGTGTAGCTAACTGTTTGAGTTCCTGCCTTAACGTGCCAGAAATGAATGACAATCACCTGGAACTGTAAATCAAATAAGCCCTTTGCACCTCCATATTGTTTTGGTCAAGGTGAGTTAGTCACAGGGGAATGAAGAAGCGCTATGTGAACTTGTGTGTCGGTTCTGATTGGTCCAGGCTGTGAAGCAGAGTGTAGCCCTTCTACTCAGGGTCCATCGGCTAGAGCTCAGACCTGGAGTGACACCAATCTATGACTTGGGGCAGGTGACCCATGTGTGTCCAGGAAGGGAGAGCCAACTGATGTGATGGTTTTAATAACCGCTTGATAACTGGTATGCCAATCATTGTGATTTTTCAATGAATGCACAGTAATTCTTTGTTTGACTTTAATATTTTGTGCATATTTATGAGGCATAATGTGATTTTTTTTTGGTTTTCTGAAAACCTTAAGTGGTTTCTCTTTATTCTTTTTTTTTTGTAATTCTTTTTTTTTATTGAAAAAAAAATTTTTTTTCGCCTCCTCCCAGCCTCCCATTTCCCTCCCCCTCCCCCCACTACTTTCCCCCTCTCCCCACTCCTCTCCCCCTCCCTCTCCGGCCTGAAGAGCAGTCAGAGTTCCCTGCCCTGTGGAAAGTCCAAAATCCTCCCCCCTCCATCCTGGTCTAGGAAGGTGAACATCCAAACTGGCTAAGCTCCCACAAGGCCAGAACATGAAGTAGGAACAAAACCCCATGCCATTGTCCTTGGCTTCTCATCAGCCCTCATTATCCGCCATGTTCAGAGAGTCCCATGCTTTTTCAGTCACAGTCCAGCTGGTCTTGGTGAGCTCCCAATAGATCAGCCCCACTGTCTCCGTGGGTGGGTGCACTCCTTGTGGTCCTGACTTCTTTGCTCATGTTCTCCCTCCTTCAGCTCCTCATTGGGACATTGGGAGCTCAGTCCAGTGCTCCAGTGTGGGTCTCTTTCTCTATCTCCATCCATCGCCAGATGAAGGTTCTATGGTGATATGCAAGATATTCATCAGTATGGCTATAGGATAGGGTCATTTCAGGTTCCCTATCCTCAGCTGTCCCAGTAACTAACTGGGGACATCGCCCTGGGCACCTGGGAGCCCCTCTAGGTCCAAGTCTCTTGCCAACCCTAAGATGGCTCCCTTAATTAAGAAATGTGCTTCCCTGCTCCCCTATCCAGCCTTCCTTTATCCCAATCATCCCGTTTCCCCAAGTTCCCCTCATTCTCCTTCTCCCTTTTCTCTCCCCATCTCCCCTTACCCCCCTCCCACCCCACCCCCAAGATCCCAATTTTTTGCCCGGCATTTTTGTCTACTTCCCATAACCAGGAGGTTAGCTATATGTTTTTCTTTGGGTTCATCTTCTTATTTAGCTTCTTTAGGATATCAAATTGTAGACTCAATGACCTTTATTTATAGCTAGAAACCAATTATGAGTGAGTACATCCCATGTTCATCTTTTTGGGTCTGGGTTACCTCACTCAGGATAGTGTTTTCTATTTCCATCCATTTGCATGCAAAATTCGAGAAGTCATTGTTTTTTACCACTGAGTAGTACTCTAATGCGTATATATTCCACACTTTCTTCATCCATTCTTCCATTGAAGGACATCTTGGTTGTTTCCAGGTTCTGGCTATTACAAATAGTGCTGCTATGAACATAGTTGAACAAATGCCCTTGTCATATGATCGGGCTTCTCTTGGGTATATTCCCAAGAGTGGCATTGCTGGGTCCAGGGGTAGGTTGATCCCGAATTTCCTGAGAAACCGCCACACTGATTTCCAAAGTGGTTGCACAAGTTTGCATTCCCACCAGCAATGGATGAGTGTACCCCTTTCTCCACAACCTCTCCAGCAAAGGCTATCATTGGTGTGATATTTTGATTAATGCATACATTTAGGGATGAGGCTAATTACCATGTATGTCATCTTAAGTTTTTTTATTTACTTGGAATGAATATATTCGAAATCCTTTTTTACTGAATACAAAGCATTTTTATTAATTATATTTTACTTGCTCCATAGAATACAAGAAGTTATTTCCTCTTTAATTGTAACATTGTACCTGTGCTGGTTAGTTTTAATGGTCAACTTGACACAATTTAAAACCTGGGAAGGGTTTCAATTAAAGAATTACTAGATCAGGTTGGCCAGTGGTAATATCTTTGGGGAATTGTCTTGATTGTGAACTGGCCCATTCCACTGTGGGCAGCACCATCCCTAGGCTGGGCCCTGAGCTGTATGAGTAACGAAAACTGGCTCCATCAAGCAAGCAGGCAGTGTTGGGTGCATTCATTCACTCAACTCTTGGCTGTGGCTATGATGTGACCAACTGCTTGATTTCCCACCATGATGGACACTGCCCTGGAACTATAAACCAAGCAAACTCTTTCCTCTTTTGTATTTTTTTAGTTCAGGGTGTTTTATCCATAGCCACAGAAATGAAACTATAACAGTACTCTTAACCAGTATCTGTCCATGTCCCCTCTTTGCTCACTGTCTGGTAACCCGAATTAAAGTGTCTTCTATTTCCATTTAAGTTGATAGTAATTCATTTGCATATATAGTTTCCTTATCTATTCAGCCATTAAGGCATGTTTATATTGATTGCAGAACTTAGCTATCATAAATAGCACTACAATATGGAAACTTTTGCCACTCTAGTATTGTCTTCTTTAGCTCTATATCCAAGGTAGTGATAATTGGATTTTTTTCATTTTAGATTTTTGAGGAACCACCATACTCTTCCTGCACAATTAGCATATATTCTCATGGATAGTGTATAAATCCCCCATTTCCCAACATAACAATCACACATTTATTCAAATGACAAAGCACAGTCTCTTTCACTGGACTGTAGTTCAAAGGTAGGTCAACCTTGAGAGTTTCTTTGAAGTAACACATCAGGGGCCTGAGGTTTTTTTTTTTTTTTTTTTTTTTTTGTCTTAGGCTCATGATGATGACTACCAACAGAGGTGATTTTTGGAAGGGGGACGTTGATAGGCATTTCTTAATACAAAAGGGGATTGTACCATTGTGGTTATCCAGTGTGCAGAAAAGTTTTTGTGCAACGTGATACAACCTTGCATTACCTGGGAAAAGAGTTTCAGTTGAGAAATTGCCTCCATCAGATTTGTCTGTGCGTATGTTCGTGGGTCATTTTCTTAATGACTAATGTCTATAGAAGGACCCATCCCAATGTGGGCGGTGTCACCCTAATCAGATGGGATGATTTTATTTATCAAAGAAATGCCTCTTGAGCCAGATAAAAGGGACAGACAATAAGCAGTGGTCCTCTATGGTCTCTGCTCTGGTTCCTACTTCTAGGTTCCTGTTGAATTAGTATCCTGCTTCCCTTAGTGATATATTATAAAGTGTGAGCTGAAATAAGCTTCTTTCTCCTGAGTTGTGTTTTTGTCATTGTTTTATTGATGCAACAGAAACCTATCTAGACACACCCAGTGTTCCTGTTAATATCTTATCACTATCCTTCTAGGTCAGCGTTCTCAACCTGTAGGTTGTGACCCATTTGGGTGGGAAGTCCAATCACCCTTCCACAGGGGTCGCCTAAGGCCATTGGAAAACATAAATATTTATATTATGATTCATAACAGTAACAAAATTACAGTTATGAAGTAGCAATGAAAATACTTTTATGGTTGGGGTCACTACAACATGAGGAGCTGTATTAAGGGTCACAGCATTAGGAAGGTTGACAACCAGTGGTCTAGGTTTTTTGGCTATCCTATATCATCTTTGTTCAGAACTTATTTTTAGTATGTGTTTTACTGTTTAGTTCATGGAAGGGGCAACAGAAACTCCACGCACAAGAGATTTAGAAATAAAGGAAACACAGGGTTCATGTTAGAGAATCGTTCTTTGCCATGCATTGCCTGGTGAAGAAACTAAAGACAAGTGATTAAAAATGAGGCTGACAAGTATTGTAATAAATGCAGGCACACAGAGTAATGAGAACAGAGAGAGAGGAAAAGCAATTGTGCCTGGGGTAGTTTCAAAGCAGAAGCAATTTTTAAGATGAATTTTAAAAGATAAATAATGATTTCCAATGAAAACACATTATATATAAAAGCAGCGCTCTGTGCTGCACAAGGACGAGATAGAGAATAATGAGGATCTGAGCTTGGCTGTTGTATTAGGAGGAGGAGGGCAGGGAGTGGGAAGAGAGAAATTAGACTTTGAACCCGTTGGTAACATCTGAATGCTACACGGGGGTTCTGTACTCTTCCCTTATAGCTTAGGGGGAAAGACTGAGTAATAATTTGAACCTTGGCTTTTCAAGCCTGATCGCTGGTCACCATAACCATCTGTTCTTTCTTTTCTTCCCTCTCAACTTAGAAAATAAGTCAAAATCCTATTTTGGGAAGTTAACAGAAGGACACATTGTTCAAAGTGCCCCTTGCCCCTCTTTTCTTCCCTTTTTATCCCCTGACAAGTGCTTCTACAGTGCCAGGTTCCGAGTCTACATGACAGGGTTTTGAACGAAGTCCCTGCTTTCAAAGAATTCACTAACTCATGTGTGAGGTGCGGTTTTCATGCCAATTGTATACTAGATACAATCTGGAATCGCCAGGGAGATGGACCCTTGACCTCCCTGTGGGAGATCATCTTGCCAGTGGAGTAGGTGTAAGAAGATGCATCATCCTGAGTGGGAGATCCTGGTCCTCAGTGGGGAATCCTGGACTGAGCCCTGGCAGACATCTCTTCACTATTATCTTCTGACGATAGACATCGTAAGGCAAGATGCTTCAGGATCCCGATGCTTGACTCCCCACCATGATGCACTGGACCTTGAACTGTGAACTAAAACAAACTCTTCCTATCTTAAGTTCCTTTCTGCCAGAGCATTTTACCAGAGCAACAAGCAAAAAGAAACCAAGACAACAAGCAGATACACAGGCACGCGCAACTGCGGTACCAGTTATTGAGAGGGTGGAGTACCTTGTTCAGCCTCTGCCTGACTAGAAGTCACAGGGGATGGGGCTGATGTGGTTTAATTCATTCATTAAATGTCCTGACAGAGTTCCCTGTGAAAAGAACCTAATTGCCTTGTCCTCAGAGAAAGCAAGTTTGCTAGCTCCATTCGTAGAAGACCATTCGATAACTTGAATTAAGCGGTAGGTGAAAGGATGCGTACTGTTATTGTGTGGAGTGGGGTGAGAACTGTCTGATATCTTTTATGTCTTTGGTGGCTACATATTGTATTACTTTCCAGAATGTCTGACCTGGAGAAGAATCATCCATTGGGAGCCTGGAAAGCTTTCACGGGAGTAACATTCCTTAGAAGTCACAAAAGTGACCATTTGACATTCTGCCCCTCCAACATAATCTGTGCCCCTGGACCCATAATGGCCTCTTGAAAGCAATAACACGAAGATTTCACTGTCTCCAACATGCACTGACCATCTCCTTGTGGTTTTCCAGTTCATTGGTTTTGCAATTAAAGGCTGAATGGTCTCGAAAGGAAACAGTGAGTCTGACCTTGGAGGATGTCATGTTCTCAAACCCACTGAGTCATCCCACAATTTATGAGCCAGGTGAGAGGTTTCCAGATGTGTGGCAGTGATTCCCTGAATGTGACTTTTGGGGGAAAGGGAATAAAACTGTTTGTAGCCATCTTAGTGTGGAAGCTCAGACCTCCAGCCTCAGTAACGTTTTTAATCTTGTGAGCATCGCACTAATTTTGTATTTTTTTCTATTTGTCCAAAGAGAACAAAGATTGTATTTGATCTTTTTACTTAGTCTGAAATAAAACGCTTTACCCTCAGAGTGATAGTTTTACCCTTCCGGACCGCTGGACCAAGAAGTCCTGGGGTCCTTGGAGCATCAGGGGGCCAGCTGAACTTCTGTGCTTGTTGTGGTAACCCCATGTAGACGCCTTTTTGCATGATTCCTAGCTGTCTACGTAGAAGGCAGAATCCCCTAGCTCATTCTTTCAAAGAGTCTCTAACTAGCTGTCAATGTTAGGGAACTGTTCCCCTCTTCTCTTTCATTCTCTTAACCTGTTAGTGACACATTCTTCAGCTCCTCTTTCAGAGGGCTGCCTAAATGATGTCCTGCACATGATTGCACTGCAGTGACAGTTTACCTGGCGTCTTCCACACTCTTGCTCCATCCATGGAGCACTTTTATGTCCTCATCCCATTTCTGAATTGAATCTGAGTCAGTCTGCTAGACTCTTCCCTCCAAACTCCCAGGGTACTTACTATCTTTTCTCTGTCGGTGTGGACGCACATAGCCTCATACACTACCTGCCCATGTTCTCTGTCCTCTCGTCTGTTTTCACTTCTCTGGCAAGAGCTGTTTTCTTGCTCCCAGATGGTCATCCTTTTCTCAGCCTTTGTTTACAGGATTAATCTTAGTTCATTTCCATACTTTTATTGCATATGGAACTCCACACAGCTTTGTATCGATTTCCTTTATATTTATGTAGGGGAAATTTACTGAATATGCGGATGGACGTCTTTCATCGGCTTGGGAAAACCCTTGACTATTGTGTCTCCATGTATTGTTTGTTGTAGTGTGTTTCTCTATCTTTCTAAGGTTTTCTGTCCACATAGACACAATTATGTTTTTAATGCACTGGGGTTTTTTTTGGTCTGTTTGTTGTAGGTTTTGGTTATTGTGACTGTTTGTCTTTTGAGACAAGATCTCACTACATAGGACTGACTGACTTAGAGTTCTATACGTAGACGTAGCTGAAGCTGACCTCAAACTCACAGAGTCTCAGAGTACTGAGACTCAGGGGACTTGTGAGGAGGGAGAAAGAGAAGGGAGGAAATGTGTATGCACCATTCCACCCAGTGTTTTTTTTTTTTCTTTTTTAGTTTTGCAGCCTGTCCAGGAACTAACTCTTGTAGACCAGGCTGGCCTTGAACTCACAGCGCTCCATCTGCCTCTGCCTCCTGAGTTCTGGGATTAAAGGCTTGTGCCACCACCGCCCAGGCACACCCAGTTCTTAAGAGACTTGTTTTGCTTGGCCATTTAATCTATTTTCTCTCTACGCTCTCCTCTAGTTTCCATGTTTTCTGACATACCGTATTCTTGTGTTTCCTTTGTGTCTTATCTGCTACCTGATACATAAATACATTAGTCTTAAGTTTGTTATAGTTCTCTTTTTTATCATTCTCAAATGGCCATTTTATCAGCTTGCTGTAGATTTTACTTCTCTGATGAAAGTCCTTATTCAAATAATTTTCCTGTACTTTTGTCTTCTTAAAAATATTAGTCATAGGCATTTGGAAATCTTAGACTACTAAGTCCGCAATCTGAGGTTAGGTGTAGGTTTGATCCATATTCAAGGGCCTAGGTTTGCTCTCTTTGTACCACCGAGTGTAGTAACAGGGGCGGCTGGGCTGTGTCCCCGGCACCCAGCCGCCCACATGGCTCTAGCTTATGCCCGAAATAATTACACAGAAACGGTATTCATTTAAACATTGCCTGGCCCATTATCTGTAGCCTCTTATTGGCTAGCTCTTACATATCGATCTAACCCATTTCTAATATTCTGTGTAGCACCACGAGGTGCGCTTACCAGGGAGGATCTTAACCTGCGTCTGGCTGGAGTGGGAGCATCATGGCGACTCACTGACTCAGCTCCTTTCTCCCCCAATCCTGTTCAGTTTACTCCACCCATCTAAGGGTTGGCCTATCAACCGAGAACCTTCTCCATCCAAGGATGGGCAATGGGGCTGTCGGTCACGAGCTGCTATCCAGTGGCTCTCTCTTCTCTGCAGTTAGAACATTAGTTCTTGTTCTACAGTTTCACGAAGGCTTTGAACTCCTTTAGCTTTCTGTGGTCATTTAGGAGGACATTCTAGCCTGCTGTGACCTATCCCCTCCCGCATACCATTATTTCCTTGGTGTGTTCAGTGGCTGCTGTCTTCCTAATTTTGATATTTTTCTCCATCTGGAAAATGGAAAGGAGATTTTTATACTTGACAAATCCTGCGTGTCTGAGGCTTGGGGGTCTCCAGGAAGGGGGGACTTGCAGCACTGACATCAATGCAGTGTTGAAGACCCTGCCACTACTGCCTGCCTTGTTCCCCTTACACCCACTGTGTTAAAAACACTATGGTAAGCTGTTGGTACAGCCGAGCCAATGTTCAGAAATTACCCTTCTGCTGGCAGTGCTCTCTCTAAAGCCCCCGTTTCTGGCTTGGCTGAGTATGTTCTCTGATATCTATTCTCCCATTGCTCTTTGTAACCTTGATCATAACCCATATCATGATCTACTAGCATCCTCTGGTTCCGTTCCAGATATGCTGTAAGGTCCAACTCTTACTCATGTTTAGCCCTCAGTATGGTCTTGCCAGAAAATATGATCTCATTAACTTAATGAAGCAATTCATTTCCTTAAGTGTTATTTAGGGGGATTTGCAGATTCTATGCTTATTTGCTAAGCATCTACTATGTCCTGATTTCTTGCTATGAGCTAGGGACACAGAAGGTGGGTCGGTGCTTCTGCCTCGTCTTCCTAGGCTACCTGGTAAAGTGGGGAAGCTGGAGGCATGAGTGACTCTCATGGGCACGTTCTTATTCCTTATGGCTCAGAAAACAAAAGGGTTAAGGGTTGGCGAGGCTGCCCAGTGGGTAAAAGCATTTGCTGCACAGACCGTTGGCCTGAGTTCAAAACCCACCCACCCCCATGGAAAAGTGGAAGGAAAGAACCAATTCCTGTAAGGTGTCGCATCTGTCTCTCCCTCCTTCTCTCTTCCTGTTTCCCTCCCCTTTTTTCTCTCCCTCCCTCTGCTCCCACCCCCACAGTAAATCAAAGTAATAAAACATTTAAGAATTGCACATCTCCACGTTTCTTGGCTACTAAGAGGTGCAAGGAGGCTTTCCAAGGGCAAACTGGGAGTTCTCGTGGTTACAGCTTGCAGGTGAGTGAGAACGAATTGACTTCAAAGAGAAAATGTCTCTTACAGAAATTATGCCGTTGCCTTATAAATGTCTTCTTCCCAACACTTTTTAATCACTTCATGCTGAACTAGAGTGGTATTCTGTGAAAGAACTCTATGATGATAGAATGATCTGTCTGCTTTGTACATTATGCAAATGCTAGTTTTTTGATTATTTTTGCTTCGATGTTTCAATTTTTTTCTATTTTTTAATTTAAACTTTCTTTTTTTCCATTCCCCCTCAAACTATATCCTGATTATAGTTTCCAGAAACTCTACTCCTCCCAGTTTTTCCTGCCCCCAACCACTGATCTGGATCTATTCCCTTTCTATTTCTCATTAGAAAAAAAAAGAGGTTTCTAAGGTATGGTAATAAAATAAACTAAACATATCACAGTTGGGCAAGGCAAACAGAAGGAAAAGAGCCCATGAGAAGGCATGAGAATCAGGGACCTACTCATTCAGATCAAGCACAGGTTTCACGGACACATAGTGAGACATGGATTGATTGATCAAAGTACTGAATATCTAATTCGACTCAAAAATTTTCAACTTTAATAAATTTGAGGTTGGTGGCTACCATATTGAATAATAGCCATTATAACTTTGAGTGAATATCAGTCTATTAATATTAAAGTTATTATCTAATAACAAAATGAACCGAGATAAACAAGATGCTTTTTTTTTCTTTCCCTCAAAATAAAATCCTCTCCATTAGAATTATGTTCTTCACAGGAAACAGCTTGGTTTCCCATCTCTTCATCAGATGAAATGTCAAGACACCTCACTGAAAGCAAGGACACCCACTGCACATGCCTGGTCCCTGAGCCCTGAGCCATGTGAAGGCAAAGGCTGTGGACTCAGCCTTATAATCATAACCATCAATATGGGGTCAGGAGAAACTGTGCATATAGGAAAGAGCCAGGTCCTGGCCCCACAACGCCCCTCAGCTTAGCCACTTTCCTGCTTGTCAGAGTGGCACATTGTGCTGGTGTCCTGTGTCTGTGGATCAAAACACATCAGTGCATGAGAAACGTCTCTTTCATGCAACCACCTTGTCCCTGTCTCCCTTAATGGAGGCTTATTATGGTTTTAAGTGTTTATAAATTTCTGTGCTTTCTCCCATTTTTACAGTGAGGCAAGCTATAATATAGAGAGCAAATTGCTTGTCCAGCCATACATCCATCCATCTTTTGTTTTTCCATCTTCCATGCTGATTTTTCAACCACTTTGTTTTTAAACATCTCTCCTCCAGGCCCTGGACTCTGATAATCTCTACTTTTCAGATTAAACATGGTGTTCTAGAATGGGATGCTACGAGTAACCTGGGATATATATTACTGCCCTCTGACAGGTAGTAGAGAAAAAATGCTAGATCAAGTTGACATCTTCACCCTTCACATGAGACACTTCTAAGCCCAAGTTCCAAAAGTTAGTCCATTGTTCTGACAATCTTCTACTCTTCATTTTTAGTTTCCTGAAATACTGTTTGAATTCATACTTACTGCCTACTCATCTTCCCTTTCATCTAAACCTATCCTGGATCTTTCTTCTTAGAAATCAGATGATTAGGATGCACCGTGACAGCTGTCCACAGCTTTAGAGTACAGCAGTTTCTCTAACCTGTTATTTCTTTTCCTTGGCTTCATCATGAGAGGTGGAACAACATCTGGCAACTTCAGAAATAACTTGAGTGACGTGGAATTCCCCTCTGTATGCTGTGATTAACATTAGTGGATAAAGAAACTGTTTTGGACTAAGTTAAGCGGAAAAAACTAAAGTGAATGCTGGGAGAAAGAAGGGCGAAGTCAGGGGAAGCCATAGAGCTGTAGCCGGAGACCGACGTGCTGAAAGTTTGCTGGTAGGCCACAACCTTGTGATGATGCACAGATTAATGAAGATGGGTTAACTTAAGATGTAAGAGGTAGCCAATTAGCTAGAGCTAATGGGCCAAGTGATTTAAATAATATAGTTTCTGTGTGATTATTTTGGGGCTGAGCAGCCAGGAACCAACAAGGAGCCTCCTTACAACACTTGAATCCTGAGTAAATTTTACTGAAAGACTTAACTACAGTTTTTCTATTTATTATTAGTTATTCTTCATCTCCAACCATGCCTAATTTATAAGTTGAACTCTCATCCAAGTATATTCTAGGCATGACCCTGCCTAGCTTCCCAGATCAGAAGAGGGCAGGCATGGACAGGGAAGTATGACAGTTGAGATAAAAGTTAAACTCTATCATCTATTCAGGGCAAAGATGCTTCAGTACCCATGAACCAGATCTCAGGGACTGTTACAGCTGAATGGATGGTTCCCCAGAAATTATCACACTCCTAGAGAGACTGAGCCTCACCTGGTCACATCACCCAGCTCTTTCTCACAATGGACATTTTCCTTAGCATAGTAAGGGTGTGTGATTAATTCTAGGGGCACCGGGCATTCACCATATGGTGCTATGATATTGGAAGACCTGTGTAGTCAGACTGTCCTTTGGGCTACCAGCTCACAGATAATGACACAGAGACTTCTTATTTATTATGAAAGCTTGGCCTTAGCTTAGGCTTTTTCCCTAACTATCTCTTATAGCTAAATTAACCTATTTCTGTTGATCTACATCCTACCACATGGCTTGGTTACCTTTCCTCTGTCCTGTGTATCCAATTTGTTCTGTTGCCATCTCCCATGCACCTCTATTCTCCTCTCTGCCCAGAAGTTCTGTCTAGCTCTCCTGCCTAGCTATTGGCTGTTATTACACCAATCACAGCAACACATCTTCACGCTGTGTACAAATAGTCTACAATGGATCTGGACCCTGCTTCTCTTTGGCTTGTGTTGGCACCTCCCAGCAGTCATTCAGTTCATGGTGTCCTTGAACTTTCTCACATCCTCATTCTCTGTTTAGCATGTGCCACAGAACCCCAGAATCTCTACTTACTGATTGTTCTTCAGATTGTCACACTCCCATGTTCCAAAATCTACCAACTACTGTTGTCTGACCTAAATACTGGCAGCCACCATTCAGCCGTGCCCACGCCCTTACTATTGATGCAATAGCCATGCTAACCTCCTAAAGTCCTCATAGCATTCTCAGTGTTGATAAGGACTCTCCTGGTCTGGCCCGCGCTGATGCTCCCTACCCTCTGCTCTCATTATTCTTCCAGCTTCATCATCATTTCAACAGCTCATTCCTTTCCATATACTGTTCCCTGTTTTTGAAACACATTTGACCACCTCCTTAGCCTTGTTTAATGCTTACTGGTCCCTAACATCTTAGCTTAAGTGCTGACTCCCCCAGTCAGAATATACATTTGATTTAATTGTAAAGCCCTAAAGTACACCCCCTAGCTTAAGACTCATGCTATTTGGTGTTTAATCACCTTTGTCCCTTTTAAGTTGTGAGCTGGATAGTTTTCTATCACCTTGACACAAGCTAAAGTCATCTGAGGATGGGACCTCAATTAAGAAAATGTCTTCAAAAACCCATTGCCATTGTTCTTGGGTTCTCAGTAGTCATCATTGTCCGCTATGTTCAGCAAGTCCAGTTTTCTCCCAGGCTTTTTCAGACCCAGGCCAGCTGGTCTTGGTGAGTTCCTGATAGAACATCCCATTGTCTCAGTGTGTGGGTGCACCCCTCGTGGTCCTGAGTTTCTTACTCGTGCTCTCTCTCCTTCTGCTCCTGATTTGGACCTTGAGATTTCTGTCCGGTGCTCCAATGTGGTTTTTGATCCTACTGCACATACTGACTTTGTGGGAGCCTAGGCAGTTTGGATGCTCACCTTACTAGACCTGGATGGAGGTGGGTGGTCCTTGGACTTCCCACAGGGCAGGGAACCCTGATTGCTCTTTGAGCTGACTGACGAGGGAGGAGGACTTGATTGGGGGAAGGGGAGGGAAATGGGAGGCGGTGGCGGGGAAGAGACAGAAATCTTTAATAAATAAATAAATAAAATATATTTAAAAAAAGAAAATGTCTTCATAAAGATGAGGCTGTAGGCAAGCCTGTGGGGGCAGTTTCTTAGTGGTTGATCATGGAGGGCCAAGCCCATTGTGGGTGGGGCCATCCTTGAGCTGGTTGTCCTGGAATCTATCAGAAAGCAGGCTGAGTAAGCCATGGGGAGCAAGCCAGTAAACAGTATCCTGCCAAGTCTTCTGCATCAGCTCCTGCCTCCAGGTTCCTGCCCTGTTTGAGTTCCTGTTCTGACTTTTTTCAGTCATGAACAGTGATGTGAAGTATAAGCCAAATAACCCCTTTTCTTTCCAAGTTTCTTTGGTCATGGTGAGCTTAACCAAGTCAGACTGTAAGCTTTGATGAAGGTCAGGCTCCTACCCAATCTACAGCATCAATCACAGTCTCACAACATAAACCCCTCCAGGGCAAGGCAAATACAGTAGCTGAAGTTCAGGATGCTTGATTTTGGGTGTTGGTTGACTCTTCCTTGGGGTTTCTGGATAAATTTTTGTTTGGGAGTCATCTATGAAGCATGTTTCTAGATGAAAACACTGTTTGAATCCATAAACTTGTTAAAACACATTGCCCTACCTTGTGTGGGCAGGCGCGGTCCACTAGCTGCTGTGGGCAGGGACAGAACAAGGTGGCTGTAATGCGTCTTAGAACCCTTTCCTTTCTGCATGCAGGAGTGAGGCTGAGGTCTCCCTCCTCCTCCTTTGTCTTCTCTTGGATTTGTTTTTTACGCCACTGAATGCCTTCTATTTAGGATTCAATGCACAATGGAACTTTACCATCAGCAATGGGACTTGAGCTTGTAGACAAAGTTTCCCATTCCCTAAATTCATGAGCCACATCTTTATCCTCTCTCTTCATATATGTATATATTTGTATATAATAATGTATTCACTATACTTTATAGCTTTATATTTCATCCTGTATATCATAATCCTATATATCCTGTGTTATGTTTAATTACATGTAAGATCACATAACCATATGTGTTCTCATACATATCCTCTATACCTGTGCTGAATCTTAACTCATGCACCATTTCATTTGATCTGCAGGGGGCATCATGTGTGTGAAGGGCCCTCGCACACATGGAAATAAGTCCTCATGTGAAGCGTCTCTCCATGCACATTGTCTTGAACAAGAAGAGCTTCCACCCAAAAGGAGGGTAAACCTCTCACTTTCTGGATTGCTAGGGGAACACACGTGGGGATGCACAACTCAGAAAAGCTGAAATCTGGGATCAAGACTGGGGAGCCTATCCCTGCTAAGATCATGCAGGTGGGAAAGCTCAAAATGCTGTATCCCTCACTGTGTGAGCTGGGGTGGGCTGCCCACAATGGCTAAGCAATCCAGGAATGCCCATCCACAGGAACTCAGGTTCAGGAGTCCATCATTTGAGCTTAAATGGAGTCCATCACAAGAATGTGTCAAATCACCATGGTATCAGACATAGAGCAGAGCGTCTGGATGCTTTCAGTGACAGTCAGAGAGAATGAGCAGTTTGCTGTCTGGAAGATGCAGCTCACAAAGGAGGAATGCAGTGTGTGTGTGTATGAGAAGGGGTAGGGTGACTTCTTCCCTGCCTCCTTTCTGCTCCTACCATTTCAACCACAGGTAAATCATCCAAAGAGTCTCCAGTGTGAGAGATAACACTGGGTCTCACCTTGGGTGTGCCAGGCAGGGTGGTATCGTTCTTTGTTTGTGCTTGCTTTTAAGTGAGCTGCAGGGTTCTGAGGGACAGCTGCTCAAAGGAAACTGACAGTTGTCTACAAAGGCCAGTTCCCAGCAGCTCTCTGTAGAACTGATAACATCAGCCCACACCAGCAGGGTGGAGGGGGGAGGATAGCAAGAGCCAACTGACAAGGAGGCTGATGCAGAAACCTCCCAGTAAAGACAGATTGGATATTTGGGCAAAGAGAGATGAGACCTGAGAATTGCTGTGTGCAGATACCACAGACCCACTTAATCAATGCGCATGCCTCAGGTCTGAGGTCCGTGTGTTTTCATGCCTGCTCTCCTTCATCCACTCAGGCCTTTCCCCATACAACTTGCCACTTCCCCAGTCCCAATGCAACCTTACGCACTGCAGGGTTATCATCCTTACCCATCACCAAATCGTGATCAGATCTACTTACGGTACAAAACCCAAGCAATGGTTTCCAATTCCTCCAACAATGAAGCCCAAGGACCAAGCCTGCTTACCCTCTGAGACCTTCTCTGAGGTGGCCAACCTGCTCCAACCTTGCCTCGTAAACCACCGCTGGTCCTCACAACACAAGATGTAGCTTCGCAAAGCTGTTTAATGTTTAGTGAACAGACCTGTGTAGGAGTCTCTCCCTGCATGGTCTTTTCCAGCATTTTTATCTGGCCATCATGGCCCTAAGTTCAAATGACTATCATTGAGGTTTTCCTCAGTCTAGTCCAGAAGGTAGCATTCCAGTCTCAGTAGATTCTCGTTACCCTGTAGGGGAAGGTGGCTTTGGCAAATCCTTACAGCTTGAGATAGGCATATGCTCCATCTCATTGACTTCTGCTCCAACAGAGGTTCTCATTTGAGCCACGATTTGCCCCCCTTTCGCAGGGGCTAGCTAGCGTGGTGGCTTATATACTGTAAGGAGTTAAAAATGTTTAAAAATACCTCTTTACTCTCTCAAATGATTCCATTTTCTTCTTTAGGTCTGATACCAACTTCCAACCATATAATGCACCAACTTGAAGGCACACTTAGAGAAGAAAATGCCACTCCTTATTTTATGGAACAATAACACTACTATTTTGGTTTTTTTCAATCACAAAACATTTATATTTTGTGTTTAAAGTTCTTTTAGACATACGCATCATTATTTGTAATGTCATATTAATTATGAAACTTCAAAAGACAAAATAATAAGGATTCCTAAAACCATCTCATATTCAGAATTATTTTGTCTAAAACAGTTTTGTGTTACTTGTTGGTATGTATTTTCCACATAAGGCATCTTCATCTGAGCCATCAAGAACTTTATACAGTTGCTTGCTTTTTACCTTGTTTGCTCAGTAAGGCAGTATTTTATATTGGCAGATTATGTTATGTTTCATATTTATTTGTGTTTTTGTTATCACATGATTAGTTGCTTAGCTGTGAAATTTTCATTTATGCATTTTGATCCTTCGCATCCTCATTACTCTGTCCCCTGACTCCTGCTCATTTCTTTCTTCTTCCCAAGGAGTCCCCCATCTGCTTCCTGTCCTACTGGTCTTTCCCCTCTCCCCCTCCCTCCCCTCCTTTTTCTCCTCCTTCTCTTTTTGGTGATCCAGGGGGTTTAATCGGATTATTCAGTAGAGCACAGGTGCAGAGTTATTTACATATGCACAGGCAGCTTGTTCATCACCATGTCACTGAAGAAATGTTTCTCTTCTCCCAAAGATACTTGAACTCGCCAAAGATGTGAACAAAAAGTCTTCAGGGACAGGAGGGATGGCTCAGCAGGTAAGAGGGCTTGTTGTCCTTCTCAGCACCCATACCAGGTGGCTCACAAGCTGCCTGTCACTCAAACCTTTTTGGATCTGACACTCACTAACACCAGGGCAACTACAAACACATGGCAATGCATACACGCACAGACACATAGACACAGATACACACACATGCAGACACACATATGTACACACACTTATTATTTTTACAAAACTCCAAAAATTAAAAAAAAAAAAACCCTTTCAGATAACTTGGATCTGTGCTTGTTCCTCAGTTAGTTCCTACATGGTTGTCAACTGAAATGTCAGTTTCCACTGTCACACAAAACTACCAGAGCACTAGTACCAATCAGTGGCAACCGCCCACGGACCACATTAGGACATAATAAACATTAACACTTAATTAGAAAGCAGCAGGCAAAAGACTAGATTGTCATGTGCACAAACCACTTGTCCTTTTGTCTTCAAATCCCTAGGAAAGACAGAAAAAGAAAATCGCAAACAACAATAATAACACTGTAATCCAAGGCAGAGAACCATCATCTAAACAGAAATTCTTGAAATACATATTTCTATCATCAGACAGAGACTGTCACACAAGAGGGGCAGAGACTTAATTAAATTCACATTTTAAGAAAATAAGCAGAAGGAGGCTGATGTGGAAAAAAAACACACACACACACACTTTTTCAGCTGCATGCACTTGGGAAGCTAAGGCAGCAGGACCAGAAGTTCTAAGCCAGTCTGGGTTATATAGTAGGACCCACCCACTAAATAAACAAATAATTTAAATGAAGCTAGAACTCATTCAAAGGCATGTTTAAGAAATAAAATTAATGCACATAAGGAAAGAGTTAGAACAGTAACTTTAAATAGGAGAGAGGGCAAAGTCAGCTTTTCCTAAACATTAACAGTAGGAACCGGCACAGAGATGCATGTAGAAGACTCCTTAAGAGAAAATTAACAGACTAGGAGGTTGATTCATGAAATTCCTCTAGAGTACAGTACAAAGGGGTAAGAAGAGTCAGTGAAGAAGGAAACATCTAGAAGATTCTGCACCATCAAGAGGGCATCGTAAGTGCGTGGCACATGGCAGAAGAAAATCGAAGCAAGTTCTGTCTTCAGAACTGCAAATTTATGGAGGTGTCAGAGGGATGGAATAATGCCAGTAAGCATTTCCAATCACCCCACAATGGTGAGATGAGAGGAAGAGAGGGAAAGAGGGAGGGAGGGAGGGAGGGCGAAGGAGGGAGAGAGGGAAAGAGGGAGGGAGGGAGGGAGGGAGGGAGGGAGGGAGAGAGGAAGAGAGGAAGAGAGGGAGAGAGAGAATCAGATTGCTCCACCATTGGTGAGAGCTAGTGTTACAGCAAGATTGTCATTGGTGGCCCAGGTTGCTGAGAGAGAATGACAATTTAGGTTTAAAGTTTTAAGAAATATAAAGAAGTACTTGGAAATTTATTTTCAGGCAAGAAGTGAAATTTATTCCTATTTGCAGATGGTGTGATCTTATACATAAGACCCTAAAGATCCACCAGAAAACTCTAGAACAGATAAACACCTTTAGAACAGTAAGATAGAGTCAACATATGGAAAACAATGAACACGCTGAGGTAGAAACTGGGAAGGCAATCCCATTTACTTTAGCTTCCAACATAGAATAATTAGACAACAAGGTACTCAAGGCTGTGAAAGATCTCTATAATAAAATTTCTAAAGAAATAAAAGAAACTGAAAAGGACACAAAAAGCTCCCATACTCTTGGATGGGAAGCATTAATAGAGTAAAATTACATCTACAGTTTCAATGCAATTCCTTCAAAATTCTAATGACATTCTCAAAGAAATAGGAAAGGCGATCTTAATATTCACACAGAAGCACAAAAAAAAAAAAACCCACCAATTAGCTAAAGCAATCTTCAGCAAAATGGATGTTGCTGGAGCTACCACCATCACACATGACTTCAAGTTACAGTACAGAGTAACAAAGCAGAGAGAAAAAGAGTCATGTAGATCAACGAAAGAAAGAAAATGCAGGCTCCAGAGAAAAACTTACAAAGCCTCAGCAAGACAAATACATGGGAGAAAAGGGAGTCCCTTCAACAGGTGGGCCTGGGAGAGCTGGGTATCCACATGTAGGCCAATGGAAACAGATCCCCATGTCTCACTGCACAAAACCCAACCCAGTAAAGATCAAAATTATTCATGTGAGACATGGAACTCTTAAATGGTTAGAGGGAAATGTGAAACACTTCGAGATGTAGGAATAGGCAAGGGCTGTCTGGAAAAGCCTCCATTAGCACAGGGAATAAAACTGAAAACTGGCAAATGGGATTGCATCAAACTAAAACGGTTCTGCATGGCCAAAGAAATATTCAAGTGAAAAGACAGCCCACAAAAAGAGAAAAGTTTGTTAGCTCTACAGCTGACTTGAGATTAATACCTAGTATATATACCCCCCACCTAAGTACCAGAAAAAACAACCCTATCAATAGCATACATGACCTCAAGAAGTGAACATTCTCAAGAGATGAAATACACAGGCGGTGTGAAAATAATCATGTGCAAAGAATAGCCTAAAGTACTAACCATCAGGGAAATTCATATTACATACATTGGTATTCCACCTCATGCTAGTCAGAATAACTACCATTGAGATGACAGATAAGTAAAAGTTCTGGTGAGGGTGAGAGAAAAGGGAACCCTTAACTAAAGGGGTGTAAATTGCTTCACTGAGTCTGATGAGTATAAAGATTCATTTAAAAACAAAAGCAAAAACAAAACAACCCAAAACTAAGAGAGAGAGGGGAGGGAGAGGGAGAGAGAGTGCTCACTGCTGCTTACTGAGTATCTAAGAGTTCTGACAATCCCAGAAATTGTAAACATCCACAAATTTAAAATGTATTTATGTTTAAAAAATATCAAAATTGAAAACAGAAAGAAGTTCTTTAAATGATAAAATTTCTGAACCAAAGAAATGCTAGAAATCCTGACTTTAAGACGGTGTTCAAGCCCTTCCCTTCTGAGTAGAAAAACAAAGATGTTTAATTTTACCCTGTTAGCTCACATGACTGCACAGCCAATGCTGACTCTGAGCAGAGGGCACAAACCCCTGTGAGCACCCTTGAAACAAGGCTGGTCCCCAGAGAGATGCTGTAAGAAGAAAATTCACACCAATCTCAAAGACTTCACAGTAGAAAATAATATAAAATGTCTCAATTATTTTATTTTGTTCACAGGCTGAAATAATGGTAAAGAATCTGTTGTGTAAGCAATATGTACTTCAAAATTCAATTTATCTTGATGCTCTTAAAGTTTTTATTTATTGTGTGTGTGTGTGTGTGTACGTGCACACACATGTGTACATACCTGCACGGGTCACACTTCTTCTGAAGAGGTCAGAAGACGAGTTAGGGGATCAACTCCCTCTTTCCACTGTATGCTCTGGTGATCAAACTCGGGTCTTTAGGCTTAGTGGCAGGTGCTGTACCTACTGAGCCATCTCCCTCACCCTCGTATGGGTGTGTTGATTAGAACATATAAATTCAATGTGCATCTGAGTGGACATGGAGCTGGGAGAGTAAGTGCTTGGCATGCAATGGCACTGGATTCAATCCCAGCACTAAAACACTAACAATGACAACAGTAGATAATAAATAACTGATGTTTGCATGTTTCTGTCGAGCAGGGCACATGTGTAGGCAGTGAAGTCAACCAAGGAAATTCAATGGAACGCACTTTGGAGGTGAGGAATCACAAAACATTTTTCAGCTGACTGTGATTATCTGCCTAAAGAAATCTAAGAGAATACTAAGATAAATCAGCAAACTTATTAAAAAGTTGCCCAAATTTGATAACTCACAGGTCAAAAACTAGCCTTCCTACAGAGCACTGAGAGGTAATTTGAAATATTAACCTTACAATGTTTCATTTACAATATGCCGAATGAGAAACGTTACCTACGAAATCCTCTAACCGAGCATGGTTATTGAACCGTACACATTAAAGGCTAATTTCCAAGAACATATCAAGAAAGATTTCAACAACTTTATCTGGCAAGAAATGTTCTCCCAAATGAAAACTTTCCACGGGGAAAGAAAGACCGTTGGCAGGGGAGGGTATGCAGATGGCATGGAAGTATATGGAAAGTGCTGACCCTCACCCGGGATTAGACCAGCAAAAGCCTGACTCACAGAGACACGCATGTTTACCTCCAATGGACTGAAAATTAAAAACAAACAAGCAAAAATCTGCTGTGTGTGAGTGGAAGTATGGAGGAACACTGCAGGAATCCTGTAGATAGGGTAACTTTCACCAATATTCTCTTGTTATTGATTCATAAGGCCTGGCAAAATCACTGGGATGAGGAAAGTGACTTTCCTGGTCTATAAAACATGTATCCCGTTTTGAAAGGTCATGCCTTTAGTTTCCACTGAAAAGGAAAAAGAGATCCCTACTTTTAGACATTCAAGTATTACAACATATCAACCAAATAAGGGACTGAGAGAAATCGCAAGAATACACTATTCAGCAAATATACAAATTAAAATCCACACAGACAGCTAAAGCACACACATGAACAGGTGTTGAGCTTTTAGAACGACTGACCACGTAGCATTTCCTCATATCTATATTTTGAAACTATTAGACCTGAGCCTTGTTTAAGAATCCAAAGATGATTAAATGGCAGGCAGATTAACTAGCATGACATACATGGCATTCATTTACACACAACAACTACAACGGCCTCACCAGACTGAGCCCACAGGGCTCAGTCATGGGTGAGGGATGAGCCCATGGGATCACTCCCCACCCCACCCCAGGGAGCTAATGGCAGTTGAGGGCTGCTGGGAGAGAGGAGGACATTGTAGCCACTAGTAAGTTAAGTACACTCCAGTGGATAACCTCACACCCAAGACCATGTGAGCAGCTCCAGCGGTACCCAATGGGCCGCGAAACAGAAACAAAAGTAAAACAAAAAAGAAATGAAAGTGAGACAAAGGGCAGCTGTGACTGTTGTAGGGGTAGAGATGACAGAGGGGTGAGTGTGGTCAGAGTGACCGGGCTGGCCTCGAACTCACAGAGCTCTGCCTCCTGAGTGCTGGGATTGAAGTGTGTGCACCACCACCGCCCGGCCAGAATGTTTTATATACTTGTGTGGAGTTGTCACAGAAAGAAAGAGTAAATTATCAAAGTAAGAAATAAAAATCAAGAATTCACACAAGTGGAGCATGAAGAAGTACTAGGCAGGACACAGCTTCAGAGATCTCAGGGTGAGTTACAAATGCAGAGAAATGACATGGTGACACGGTTCAGGACAAACTAACAGACAGCCACTCTTGGAGTAGAGATGTTCAAACTGTTTGAATTAAACACTCAAGAGTAAGAATGTTGACAAGAATCATGGAAAAAGATAAAGCCTCTACCAGTACAAGGAACTTAACTGCTGAGGGGGCTGGACTGGTGTTGTGCTAAAGTTCTCAATGGTTGATTTCCTCAGTGCTCATAATAGGGATGGAAAATACTTTGCCTTAAACATAATGCAAAACTCTAAAGTATTTAGTTTCAAGAAGCTAAAAACACTTGCTATGAATGCAAGAGGACCGGAGTTCAAATCCCCAATACTTATTTAAATGCCAGGCATGGCTGTGTATGCTTGTAACTCCAGCACTGGAAGACTGAGACAGGTAGATTCCAGGAAGTCACTGGTCAAGCAACCTGGAAGAATGGTGAGAGACCCTACCTCAAAGAACAGGGTAGAGAGTGATAGCAGACTCTTGAGCCCATACCCACCCCCACTCTGGCCAACCCCCTTACAACACATACACACACATACATACAACATACAAATACACACATTCACACATGTATATCCCACATACCCAAAAGCATTAGTTTCACATGAAAACTACAAGAGATATGTGAAGAAAATATTTGGATCAACAGAAGCAAATAAAAAAACAGCCATCAAATGAAAATCCCTGATGTCATATTGATGCAAACTTCAAAAACTCATATATACTGCTTCAAAAAATTCCAATTAGAAAGTGGTGAAGGAGAGAATTCACAGCATCCTCTATAAAAGTGTCTAAGGATCAGATGGAATAATGACAAAGATCTAGTTAAACTCTGGCAGAAGTAAATGAGGAAGGGATTGGGCTTGTGGTATGCTAGTGAAATATAATTACAATGTCTTCATCCCTGGAAAGGAATGGATTCAGGATCAGCTGAAACACCAGGCTGGAGGGACAGTCCTGGGGTCAAGAGCTTCTGCTGCTCTGGGGAGGACTTGAGTTCTGAGCACCCACAATGACTGCCACACCACATACATCATCAACTGAAGCTCCAGGGAATCATAGCTCTTTCTGGGTACCCGCACTCATGTGCACAAACACAATTAAAATGAAATTAAGTCTTAGTGCAGAAAAGCATCCCTGAGTATAGCAGTGTACTCTATGTCAGAGAATGTGCTTTAGTTGATAATGGACATTATAGCTTTAAAAAAATGAACAATTAACGTAGCTGCTATTTAAAAATCTTTAAAAATTATGAGTCAAAAAATTCAAAACAAATATAAAAATTCAATAAATTAAGATCTTGCAGATAAAACCTAAATGTAGTAAGAACTTTGTAAAAATACCTTAGAACTTGCCTTGAAAGGAAGCGAAGGAGAGGAAGAATGGGGGAAGTGAAAGATGAAGAGTTTCCACATTTAAAATAAATCTGGTGACAGCAGTTAACATAAACCATGAAAACTGATGCATTAAAATTAGGGACTGCACACAGGATTAATTTCTGAAAGAGACAAAGCAATATAAGCAGAGAAAAAAATTAGACAACTCTAGAAGAGCAAAATGTAATTGTCAAGGATTATGGTTTTAAAAATTCAATTTTCCCAGCCTTATACATATTTCATCTGACTTATCGGGATTTTGTATTTTCACGGTATTTTTAAAACCTAAGCATTTTAAAGAATTTTTAAAAATGAGATTTCCAACTCAGAAGGCTTTAACTTTGTAATTTTTACACATCAAGGTTATTGTGACAGAAATTTTACATGCTGATTTCCCATAAATGATTTACTGGGGAATACAGTCCTAAATGCAGAGATAATATGGGGAAGATGATTCTAGAAGAAGATAGCTCTTCTCTGTCAGGTCTCAAGATGTTCTCAGCTTAGTTTTGCTTTTGCAGTCAAGACCATCTGTGGAGCGTTGAGTCCCCTACAGGGCCTACTATACAAACTCACATAGACTTAGCATTATTGACACATCTCTGGTGTGGGAAGTCCTTCTGTCTATGTGTTGCTTTTATTGATTAATGAATAAAAAAAACTGCCTTGGCCTGTTGACAGGGTAGGCAGGGAAACCTGGACTGAATGCTGGGAGAAGGGAGGCAGAGAGGGATGCCATGGAGCCACCACTAGAGTCAGATATGCCGAAACTTTGCCAGTAAGCCACTGCCACGTGGCAATATATAGATTAATAGAAATGGATTAAGTTAATATAAGAATTGGCCAATAAGAAGCTAGAGCTAATGGGTCAAGCACTGATTTAATTAATACAGTTTCTGTGTGATTATTTCAGGTCTAAGCTAGCCAGGCAGCCAGGATACAACAAGCAACCCTTCTTACTACACATCTCCATTAGTATTTGTCCTATGAACATGTCTGGAGGTGGACATGTCAGTGCCTCAGTTTCTCAGAGGTTAACAAGCTGGTACAATTTTTATAAAGTTTAATTATGTGGCATGAGTAAGAGTTGCAAATCCCTGTATATGGTAAAGTATGAAAAATGGTAGTTCCCTTTTATGTGTAGTGTGTGTGTGTGTATCTGTGTGTGTGCATACCTACACAAACATATGTATATACATGTACAAACATACTACAGCATGTGCAGAAAGGTCAGAGGACAACTGATATTCTCCTTTTACCATGGGGGCTCCAGGGACCAAATTTAGGTCAGTTTCCAGGTTTGGCAGCAAATGCCTTTATATGCTGAGCCATCTCATCAACCCTGAGCATTTTTTGATAAGACATCCCTGAAAGATTGAAAGATACCCAAAGAGCTCAGCTTCCTACTCAAATAGATGGAGATGTTACCATCAGAATGGAGAAGAACAGGAACTGGGAAGGTTTGTGTTCTTATTATTTATGTATGCTGTTCAGGAAATCCAACAATGGGTCTTCCATAGCCAGAGGCCAAGAGCTCCTTCTCAACTTAGGCCATTTTTTTTTGGTAACAACTCAATAGGGTTGTCTGTCTGAACAACAACACAAAATAGCTGGTTCTTTGAACTACGTAAGGCTGGACCATAAAGGGAAAAAGGACATCATATGTTGACAACCTAAGCCTGCGCATGTCTTGGAAATTCCTTGCCAGGTTTATTTACCAAAGGCCTCTTGCTGGTTGCTTCCAGTGATGACAGTGTATGAGAAAGACAGATGCTTGTGTCTTTGTCATCAACAGGTTGATCTCTCTCTCTCTCCCTCTCCCAATTTTCCATTCAATAAAAGTCACCTAGAGTGAATCATGGATTGCTTGATATATTTCTCAGCTCCCTTGATTGTAAAAAAGAAAGAACTGTTTTCATTCTACTTTCCTCCTTTAGCTCAGATAAGCATCACTTTCCCTGTGGGCCTTATCCCCTTATTTGACGGAATTTTTAGATGTGAGGATTCTGAATATCTAGGATTAACTCCTATTTGTCAATTCAACCTTTACGCTTTGATGCTGAGAAAGAAGTAGCAAGAGCTTGGTGTGTTTGATGGGGAGGATGAATGGGGAGAGCCGCAGGGGTCATCTCCAGGCCTCTTCCAGAGCTTTCATCACAGTGGAGTCTGGAGTGGGTCAGGTCTGCCTCTCATCCTTACCTGGCCCAGGTCTCTTTTTATTAGTGCAAAGGTGTCACCACAATAGATACCTTCATCTTCCAACTTCTCTCTGTCACAGCTGTCCTCTTTCCTAAACTTTTCTGTTTTAAATTGTGCTTTGTCCATAACCAAATTTGCTAGAAGTAGACCCTCAGAATTAGAGAAATATATATTAAAATGTAAAAATCCAAATAACAGTTTAGAAATGTCACATTTAGAAAGAACATTCCTGAAAGTAACATCACTGGTTTGCAAACCTTGATTTTGCCCATCACCACAGACAGCATTTGAGCCCTCAAATTAGTCTCTGTTTGCCATGGTTCAGATGGCTATTGTAATGGCCCATGGGACTTACCAGTGGGACAACTCACTTTATAGTAGTGCTGGGCTTAATGCAAAAAGACATGTATAATTTCTTCCAAAGCAATCACCCTTACCTTCCCCAGATGCTCACACGACCCATGACTGTGTCCTGTTTGCCACTCTATATGTGTCAATCCAAAGGGAAAACTAACCTTTTCGCCAATTCCTAATGAAGCTAAGAACAAATGCAAAACATAATATTCGGAAACTCATTCAATGCGGAGACTGTGCTCTTCCTCCAAGTGAGATTCCCACAACACTTCACTCCTGGTAAATGCTTGGCTGACTTGGACAAAGTGAGGATAATTGGCTATTCTCATTCCTCCACAGCTGCCAAGATATAAGCACCTCATCTGTGGTATCTCTGAAACCATTTGAAGCCCACGGGGCCACTCTTTTTTGTGATTTCCATTGTGTGTGTCTGGGTGGAGGGAGGCGCATGTTTGAGTTTGGTGTATGGAGGAGGCACATGGGCCATGGAGTGTGAGCATGCCCGAGTTGGAGAATAGCCTGCAGCTGATCTCACACAGGGCCTGTGAGCTCCCAGAGATCCTCCCATCTCTCCTCCCATCTTGCTGTGGCAGCTCTGGGATTAAGGTTGTGCCATCGGACTCTTGGCTTGATGTAGGTTCTAAGTAGTCAAAGTCAGGTCTGCAGGCTTGCAAGACAAGCAGTCAATTTACCTATTAAGCTGCCCCACCATGATGCTAGGGTCCATGCAGAATGTGTGTGTGTGTTGTTCTTTTGAAGAGATGCATGTGTGGAAGCCAGAGGCCACCTTCAGGTACCATTCCTTGGTGTCTTCCACCTTGTTTTTTGAGGTAGGGTCGATCACTGCTACCTGGGGGTAGTGGACTAGCTGGACTGGCTGGCCTATGAGCCTCAGAGATCCTCCTGTTTCCACCTTCCTGGTGCTGGGATTACAAGACCACACCATGTGTGACTTTTTACAAGTGGATCAGACTTGACTTTTGACGCTTGGGCAGGCTTTCTGCCTAAGCTTTCTCCCCAGACTCACTGAGTAATCTCCAGTGAATTTTTAGTTCAAGGGATTCAGAGTAGGGTCCAGGAATTTGCATCTGTCAGAGTCCCAGGTCCTGCTGTTGCTGACCTCTGTGAAAAGCACCCATCCTCCATACATTTTCCAAGGTGCTGAATACAGACTGCCTAGCGACCCATCTCTTCTTCATATTGGAATTTTATAAACTGTCATAATGGCCAGGTCTGCTCACTGCCCATTCAGGCTCCTCAAGTTACTAAATGCTTAAAGAAACTGTTTACTGGGGTAGATGGTAGAGAAGCAGTTTCAAAATACAGGGGGGGTCTTTGGTCCTCATAAACACTGAAAATTCCCCCAACCCAAAGGAAAACAAGGCTGAGCAATGTAACAGAGAATCAAGCTGCAATACAGACCCATGCAGGGAGGCAGGAACATGCTAACACTCATGTTAAATGTGAACTCCCTTTGAAAATAAAACAACAGGGAGAGCAATCTTTACTGGGGAGATAGATCACTTTAGATTAGGCAAATTCTGTTATTTCAGGTGGTTAACCTTGTTCCAGAGCTCAGGCTGGAGTTAAAAAACAAAACCACAAGCCTGAAGGCCAGTCCTCAGCACAATAGTCTGGATGGGGCCTTATTAACTATAACTGAATACCATGGACTTGGGACATTGGGACTGTGGCCCTTTGGCTGCTCAGGAAAACTCAAAAACAAAGCTATATGGGGAACATGAGCAGCTAGCTTGCTGTTCATGGGGAACTCCACAGAAATAGCTCCCGTGGGGAGATATTTGTTTCATCTGCTGTCACCTGGTTCATTCCTGGGGATCAAGAATGGGCTCGTATTGGGGTCCATGGGTGGCATCAGTTGCAGGCTTCCCGTGGATAGGAACCTGACTCATGCACTTAGAAATGCTTGCCCACAATCCCTTCCTTTTGGCTTCCCTAATAGGTAGAACCTCAGTGGTGTGAAATGTTAGCACAGGGCAGGGCTTGCCCAGCTGTGCCATTGCAAGGCCAATGGAGCAAACGCCGTCCCTGCTGCTGTGTTGCTGAGCTGAGAAACTGACAAACACCACAGTTATGGATGCGGAGAAGCCAGGTCTGGAAAAGGTGATTAAATCTCAGGGGAGAAAAATAGGGAAGGGTGCAGTGGGAAGAGGAGAGAAAGGCTCCCAAGGATTTATTTTCTAAGTAAGAAAGACACCACCGCAATCTCTCACTGGCAGAAACAGGAATCCGTGCAGCCTCATCCTCAGGGATCAGGACCCTGGACATCAGTATGGGGGTTTTACCTTTTCCTGTACTAAAAAGTGCCTTCGAATTTGTCTGTCTGCAGATCTCAGGGCGCCGATCCTTCACAGTCCATCCCTTGGCAGGCACTGGGCAGAGGAGTCTAGAACTATCCCAGAAATGTTTGCAGGTCAAGTGTTAGTTTGAGGTCACCCATTGGTATGGAAGGACTTAGCAACAAGCTGTCCTTGTGATGTCTCCAACTATGGGCAGTGCAAGAGGCAGAGGCTGGACCAGCAAACAGAGGCAGAGGACTGGGTTGTGGGGTCCATGCAGGCTAAAGGATACAGTTGTCAGAGGCAGGAGAGATGTCCCAGCAGTTAAGAGCATGTGCCTCCTGCAGAGGACCTGAGTTCAATTCCCAGCACATGTATGGTGGTTCAAAGCCAACCACAGCTCCGTTCCAAGACCTCTGACCTCCTCATCTGACTTCTACAGGTACTAGGCACACATGTGGTGCACAGGCATACATCTGGGCAAATTACTCATATGCATAAAATTAAAATAAATCTATCACCGAGTGGTGGTGGCACACGTCTTTAATCCCAGCACTTGGGAGGCAGAGATAGGCGGATCTATGTATGTTTGAGGCCAGCCTGGTTTACAGAACAAGTTCTAGAACAGTCTCCAAAGTACAGAGAAACCCTGTCTCAAAAAATAAAACAAAACAAAAAATAAATTTATCTTAAAGAATACAACTGTGGCTATACTGGGTTTGAGGATTTGTAGAATATAAAAATGTACATCAAATGATCACATGTGCTCAGACACACATGCACACACATGTGTAATTTATACAGCAACAACAATAAAAGGTAGAGCATTAAAAATGCCTACCAGATAGACATCAAGAACAACAGAATAAAGAACATTAAAAATGGACACCAGAAGTGACAAAAAATTAAGCTGAATATAGTAGAATATGGTTGAAATCTTAACACTTGGGAGCCTGAGGCAGGAAAGCCAAGGGTGGCCTGAGCTCCAGAGTCCTCTTGGCTGGGTGGGGCTGTTCAGTGACATCTGTCTCGGAGTGATCTGCACACCTGTGTGTAATGTAACTCAGTAGGCTCATTGGTTCACCAATGTAATTAGGTGTGCTTGCTTCTTTGGTTTGCTGTCAGTGCTCTGTCTGGGGAAGCAGACATTTGTCTACAACGCCATGGAAAAAGTCACACCTACTGGCCCCTAACGTGGGAACCTGGAAGAGGCTTTATTCACACTAAAATTCTGCTCAGCAGTTGGGCAGTTGACTTTAGAGCTATTATTTCAGATGATTCCATGGTTCTGACCCCAACACTCGGGAAGATTTGCAAATCCTCGAAGCAAGCTCTCTTCTGAGTGCTTTACTGGGAAATGTAAGAGAGTTGGTGAGACAGTCACAGAATTATTATATCTACCAGAAATTCGAGTGCAGAGAACAACTTCTCAATTATTCATTCATCCCCTGATTTAATCAGTTGATGATCTCTTGGGAGAGCTCCTAACAGGTACTGAACTGGATGGGGAAATCAATAAGACAGGGCCTCTTACGATTCTACCTGGAAAAGCTATCGGGAAAGTTCTGGAGAGCGTAGAAGCAGAGCCACTTGCCCTGAATGATGTGCGCCCCCTGGGTGAGGTTGGAGAGGAATAGAATATTGTAGAGTGGGAACAAGCTGGCTGGGGGCATATAGTGAGGAGTAACATATCAGGAAGTGGGGGCTGCCCGTGCAAAAGGAAACCTTTTTAAAGTTCGAGTTTGAAATGGTAGCCATCCTACATATCAGCAGAAGGGATAGCTGCTCTCTCTAGCATGAAAGACATTTCCTGAGCCATTAAAGACCCTTCCAGGCAGAGATCCTTCTAGGTCTGGATGTGAGCTCTCCCCAAGGCCTGACCCCTACCCTTTGCCTGGAGATGTCTGCTTTGGTCCTTTGATCTGTTCTAAAGCTCTCAAAAAAAAAAAAAAAAAAAAAAGGACTGTGTGATTCTCATTAAATGTTGTGCTGCAGAAACACATGTGCATGAAATGCTTATCCAGGTGTCACAAGTAAGCACGTGAGGAGCTAATATGGAAGGGAAGAATGAAAGGAAGACAGAAAGGAATGAATGAAGGAAGAAAAAAAGGAAAGAAAAAGAAAGGAAGGAAGGAATAAAAGAAAGAAAGAAAGAAAGAAAGAAAGAAAGAAAGAAAGAAAGAAAGAAAAGAGAGAGAGAAACAAGGAAGGAGGAAA
>JABTXL010007734.1:16878752-16922783 GCA_025134845.1 Neodon shergylaensis | reverse complement strand
GGAAGGGAAGGGAAGGGAAGGGAAGGGAAGGGAAGGGAAGGGAAGGGAAGGGAAGGGAAGGGAAGGGAAGGGAAGGGAAGGGAAGGGAAGGGAAGGGAGACTGAATGCCTAAATGTCTGACTGTCTCCAGTGCCTCTGTGAAGCCCTGATGAGGCGCTGCTTTCTGGAATCCAGACTGAGAAACACTCTGATCCTTAGTCCAGGATACTATGAGAATACCAGTTTGGTCTGCTGAATCTGGGTTTAGAGGTGCCAAAAGCCTCTGAGGATAAAAATTTCCTTTCAGGGCTTTGATGACTGGAAATCCTAAAGTGGTTCTGCATGGCTGGAGCTTCGCTCCATTCTAGACTACTCTTTCCTCCCCCAGTTTCCCTTCTAAGCAGCCACACCCTTTCTATTACAGTGTGAAGTCAGCAGCTTTAGAAACTGTTGTCTGTCAGAGAGAGTGAACAGGAAGATGCTACCTGAGGCCACTCACACCAACTCCAGCAACTGCTTCTAGACTAGGAGAGTGGCTCTCCAGTTCCTAACTTCTCCTGGTAACCAAGACCCGAAAAGCCAGCTCACCAACATCTCACCTCTGCCTCATTCACTGCAGGTATCCACACTCATCAAGATCTGCAAACACCGGAACGTTTGCTGACACCGAGTCTTGTCTGCCTGTGGCCCTCCAGAATTCTGAACAGACTTAAAAAGTATGGGCAGAGTCCACTGTTAACTCAAAGAAAAAAAAAGCCACTGCGAAAGCTGCTGGCTGTTGTTCTTATTAGCTTGCATATGTAGAATGTTTTCAATTAAACAAGCACAGATGTGTTTCCCAGAAGGAGATGACAGTTAACTGGGTGGAGGAAGCGAACTCTTGGTCACAGAACTATCTCAGAGTCTGCCCTTCACAAGAACAACACAAGAATGGCTTCTTTTCTGCTAGGACCTACGGCTTATCATGAAAGAGGAGATCTGTCATCATGTGGACAGGCCCGTTTGGTTCTGAAGGAAATCAAAGACACTGTTTCCGATTACCCAGACCAAATCCTACATCAGTGGCAGACAGAAGAGCCCCAGAAGGATCCTTGAGAGATCCTGTCAGCAAGACATCCTGTTCTGGGGATCCCGTCTCTGCCTCCCCAAGTTGGAATTACTAGAGGGCTGCCATGCTCACGCGGAGTTTACATGAGTTCTGGGGTTCCAAACTCTGGTCCCCTTGCTTTGGAGAGAAGTACTTTAACTGCTGAGCCATCTCTCCAGCCCAATATTGGTATTTTTGGTTAAGGGAATCCTAAAACACTCAACCAAGTGCGGATCTTGCTTGCTTCTTTCTCGGTTCCTGCACTGAAAGAATAGCAGGAAATGCTCACTCCTTTTAACTATTGCTCTCCAAATGTACGGGTATGAAAAATAGCTGAAAACAAAGTAAATAGAAAGGAGATTTTTAAAAAGTAGGCTATTTTTTGCTTGGTTTGTGGACATGAAAGATAATGGGGAGGGGCATGAATAAGAGAGGATGATGGGGGAAGACTAAATAACAGATGGTTCTGGTTATATGTGGAATCTAGATTTTAAAAATATTTACGTATACACATGACATGAAAGCAGCAGCGAGGAGGGAAAGGCCCAGGGAGAAGGAAGGAGGCTCTGGAGGAGGACTATATAGAAAACACAGGCTGCATTTGTATAAAAAGAGGGTAATCAGAATACCATTCTTTTATATGCTAGTTACAATATAAATATCATAATTAAAGGTCATGAAATGATACAGAGTATTTTGTTCTCCAAAATATCAAGCTAAACAGCTGATTTGGTAGAGTGATCCAGCTCAGGGTCACGCCTCCAGAATGGCCTTGAGATAGACACAGTGTTTGGTTCTGTAGACTTGACTCTACGTAGCAGGGAGCTGGGCCTGTGAAAGCAGGTCAGTTAGCAGCATGGTGAGTATAACTGTGAATAGAGACACACAGTATGCTGTTTTAGAATGTAGGTATCACACAGTTTTTAGAGTTCAGCCGCTTTTCTACGGTCATATCATGGGCATCGAGAAAGTGGACACCACACAAGCACCCTGGATGTGAGAACGATCCGGATAGTGTGGCAGCTGCTCTAATATGAGGACCAGTACCTCTGGGTTTGGTGGCTGTCTTCAGTAAGACTTTGGCAGGCAGGCTACTCAATTTCTCTGCCCCACGCGCCTTCATCTATAGTTAGGGCAGCAGACTGCATGGAGAAACTGGGGAAAGTCAAAACAGGACTATCTAGATAGATGAAGATCTCAGAGAACAGCAACCATCCACAATGGGAGAGCCAGTGGAAGAAGCTCAGCCTTTCTGTGCAGATGCAGAGAAGGCGCATGTGTGTTTGCATGTCAGTTTCGACAAGTAAGGATAAAACAGAGGCTACCTGGTGTGGACTTGTCACATCCAAAAAATCCATGATTCCTTGAATACATCCCACACCCCCAATCAGGGAATAGATATGAAAGTAGAATATGATTAACAATCCCTATCAATTCATTGGAAAGCCAGAGAAGATGATGCGAAGACTCCATCTGAGACATCAAGTTTACTTGATTTTCAAAGCGGGAAATGAAAAGCCTATAAAAGAGATGGTGTAAACTGGGCTTGTCCCAAGGAGGTATGGAAGACAGACCTGTTCCTTCCTTCCTCAGCTTCATAGAGGCACTGCCCAGGGTAATAAAAATCAGCATGTTTTTAGAAAGGAGTATTTCCCCGCAAAGAAAACCCTAACAATATTGTAGGTATATATGTAATTCCTTAAAGCCTACCAGTACCCTGTCACTGAAGAAATAAAGGAACACTGCCTGAAGCAGCAAGAAGTATTCTGAACTGAAAGGGAGTTGCTTGGCAACATATTAAATTATTTCAACTTTGTTCCTGCCTTGATAAAAATGATGCAAAGAGAATCATGAAGACACCATGAAGATCTTTAGGGATAGTAGCTTCAACAGTCCCCATATAGCACAAGACACAGTGCCTATAGCTAGAGCTGCATGCTCAGACTACATTCTCCAAGCTCCCTTGCAAACAGGAGTCTCTTTAGAATATGCCGATGGAAGACTTGGGCTGTGAGTGGAGGGAGAAGCTGGAGGGCTGTGATTCTGACAGTATAGATCTTGTGGCTGTATGAGACTTAAGGGGACCCTAGCTTCTAGTTACCTGAATAGGGGTAGCACCTATTTGGGAATGCCTGCCTTAGGTCCAGGGAGCCCCTGTAGCATGGATCTGAGAATGTCCTAGCAGGTCAGAAGCAGCAGCAGCCTGCACACCCATCCCCAAGTGTGTTAGCACATCATGATCACTGGATCAGACTGTCTTCCTTTTCATTCATTTCTCTTCCTCTTCATATACTCTTTGCATCTTCCTGCTCTTATAAGACCTTCCTGCAGTTAGCACCTCTATTTGAAACCATCAAAGCTCTTTCTGCATAGATCAAGACTGAAGGAAATCTTTGAGAATTACATTCTCTTGTCAGACTCAAAACTGCAGAGCTATAGCAGTATTTTATTTGTGTTTTAACAAATAAAGCTTGCCTGAAGATCAGAGTGCAAAGCTAGCCATACGAGTTAGCTATAAAGGTCGGGCGATGGTGGTGCATGTCTTTAATTCCAGCACTAGAGAGGAATAAGATTGGAGGAGACAGGAACTCAGGGACTCAGTCTGCGGTCACACTGAGGACAGGATCTCCCAGCCTTGTTAGAGGTAAGAACTCTCTCGTGGTTGGCTGCTTTGCTGATCTTCAGCTTGAACCTCAATATCTGCCTTTAGGTTTTTATTATTTGTGCTACACAGAGCAACGTGTGTTGGGAAACTGGGAGGGGGGTGTTCTATGATTGCTAATACATAAGTGTCTCTCTGTGTGTATGGATTTATACAGAGATAACCTATAAGATTAAGATACAGATAGACAAATGCCAACTATCCTTTAGTCTTGCTTCTTTGGAGAACCCTGACTGCAGAGGTCCCTGATGGATGTGATGTGGAATGCTACTGCCACTGGCTGAACTCAGCAGCATGGAAGAGATGTGGGCATCTTCTGATGTCATAGGATTTGACTCTGAGAGTCATTGGATCAACTTATACTTTCTAGATAGAGGAGGACATGGTCATTTTTTTTCTGGAAAACTGCCCCATTGTAGGAACAAAGGATGGATCTCTAAGGAACCTAAGCTGAGAAATGTCAAGGGCACAGTTCCTAAACACTTTTATGGGGCCTCTGCCCACACTGGCATTCTGCCATGTGCTATTTCCCAGCTCTTCAGACTCAGTAGCAGCTCAGTCTGACACCTTGTTTTATGGTGATCTTGAGTTGGGCCAGATGAAAGATATCTCCAGTTTGTGACATTTCATCAGAGCACTTGAGGAAGGATAGGAGTGGGTGACCCACACTCTGGTGGACTAGGTTAGGGTGCAGAACACTTTTCTTAATGTAGAACCATTCTGCTAACCATAGCTCATAAGTCAATTGCTTGGAAAAAAAGTGGGGGGTGGGGTGAAGATTCCATACCTGGGTTCTGACAGACTTTGAGCAACAAAACATGTGTTTTCTAAACTCTGTGTCCTGGATCATGGTTTGGGGATTAGCATGTAGCATGTTATCCCATTTAATGCTTCTCAGAAGATGGGAAGAAATCTCAGTTTACAAGCGTTCTGCATGGAGGGCCAGTGGGTGACGTCTGAGAAACAAATAAAACTTCAGATCTGTGCTCTCTCTGCAGACAGCCCGGGTCTCTTTCCATACTACCTCCTGTTACATTCCCTTGTGTGGGGCAGTGTTGGATCTATTGGCATTTGTTGTGTCTAATTGAGCAGAATGTCTGGCGGTGGCAGTTTGGGCACACTGACATGAATTTATATATGTGCTCTCTCTCCAAAGCAATGGCGCTATTGTTAACCATCCTCTTGTGGGAAAAACTTCTAGAAATAGTCTTACCACCCACGGTGTGGATGCACACAATGCCCTGACACCAAGCAGGAGGGCCAGAGGTTGATTCACCACATACAATTGTCCCCAGCCCTAGGACTGTGTGAGTTGCAGAGACTAAGGCAGGATCTTGAATGTCCAGACTCAGGAGCTAATCGGTGGAAAATCCCTCCAGTCATCAAACATGTAAAACACTAAGCGGATAATTTGAAACAGAAGTTCCGTCCTTCCAAGAATGTAGTTGATAATGCTGTGTCTACAATTAGAATGTTCCCCCCCTTCTTTCCAGAAAGGAATCATATGTGGGAGAATAATGAACATAACTTTTCAAATGTCCTGCTAAGTTGATAGGAAATGCCAATACTGAAAGAAACACCCGACTCCTATTCTCCCAGAACACTGAAGACTGCTGGGGACTGCTAAGAAATGCTGACTTGACAAAATTCTTAAGAATGATTTCTGTGTAAGAGAGTGCAGAATGTCTTCAAACCTATGCCTTATTCTAAGGCACGTGTGGGGATAGGTTTTTCCCAAATATGGCATGATGTTGCTGATAAATTATGACAAAAGTTTTCTGGACTATTAATGCAGAAGCCAAACAATTGAAGGAAAGATCAAATTGTCTATATAGTTTCTCTTTGGAAGATCTGATAGAATTATTGTCTTAGCTTGTGATTTCTTTTGCTGTGATGAAACACCATGACCAAAAGCAAATTGAGAAGGAAAGGGATTATTAGGCTTATATTTCCATGTCATAGTTCATCGTCAAAGAAAGTCAGGACAGGAACTCAGATAGGGCAGGAATCTATAGGTAGGAACCGATGCAGTAGTCAGAGAGAGGTGCTACTTATTGGCCTGCTCTTCATGGCGTCCTCAGCCTGCTTCTTTACAGAATCCAGGACCACCAGCCCAGAAATGGCACCACTGATGGCGGGCTGGACCCTCCCTCCATCAACCACTAATTAAGAAAATGCTCTACAAGCTTGTCTACAGTCTGATCTCATGGAAGCATTTTCTTAATTCAGGTTCCCTCCCCTCAGATGACCTTAACTTGTGCCAAGTTGACATAAAACCAGCCAGCACACATATGAAGAAAAAAAGAACATGTATCGAATTTATGATTGAGTTTTACTAAGGCATGATTCCTTCACAACTTTTTTCCTCAAAGAAGTATGTATACGTATGTGTATGTAAGTGTGTATGTGCATGCATGTGTGTACATGTATGTGTGTGTGTATGCATATAGATGTACAGAGGTCAGAAAATGGCATCAGATTCTTTGGAGTTAGAGTTTCAAATTAATTATGAATCATCTGGCATAGGTGCTAGGAATCAAACTGAAGATCTCTGCAAGAGCAACAAGTGCTTTGCACCATGGGGCCACCCTCCTTCCAACCCCTCACATCTGCTTTTGAACACAAAAGTGAAAACCTTCATTCTAAGGACCTAGAGTAGTGGTTCTCAACCTGTGGGTCGTGACCCCTTTGCCATCCAATGTCAGATATTTCCATTATGTTTCATAATGGTAGCAAGATTCCAGCTATGAAGTGGCAACAAAAGCAATCCTATGGCTGGGGTCACCACAGGGTGAGGAAGGATATTCAAGCATCACTGCATTAGGAAGGTTGAGAACTACTGAGTTAGAGGATATGGGTACTTGGGGACTATTGGCTGCATAAAGGAGTACATAAATTAACCAACATGGCTTTGCTTTATATTACATACACACATGTATGCACATACATTGATAAACAATTAAAATGGTATTTTTATTACTGGTGGACTTCTTGACCTCTAAATAGGACATCTATACCACCTCCTCCAAGGTTCGGGAAGAGAGTGGAAGAGGAGGCAGGCCAAATAAAATGGTAGACCCAGAGGATGACCTCCTAGAGATGTCTTCTGGACATGGTATTCCTGATCTATCTGCTGCCATGGCTACCTTGTGCAGGCAATCCTGACCTGTACAAGACTTAGCCCATCAACATTTCATCATGGGTGGGAAAGAGGAGCCCATGATGTCTTCCCCCTCCCCAAAGAGCTACCGATAGTTAATGGTTGCTGGAGGATTAGTTTCATGTTCTTTAACGATATAGCCACTAATATACTGTCTATGCCCTAATAAATAAAACCCCACGCACACTTATACAAGTAACTCTGATTAAACTCATTGGGTCATACATACAGAGAAAAAGACACTAAAGTAGGAAGGGGACCTGCTGGGATGAAGAAACGGTTTGTTGGGAGTGGGAGAGGGATAGGTAACAGAGAGTGGAAATGACTGAAATAATTCATTAGATACATCTATGAAACTCTCAACAAATAAAAATGATAAATTTAAATGGATTTAAAAATGCTCTTTACTCTTATTGAAGCTAGCCGACATTTACTGAGTATTTGTTCTACCTACAGGCACACACATTTTTCTTATTAGTGCAATCCACTTAGCTCACACAGAAAGGCAAACATTCGTGTTTCTAAAGTAGAATTGTTTTTGCCTGAGGTCATACAGACAATTGTTGGACATTTTCCCAAGGTCAGCAAATAAGTTATCAAAATACATTGAGTTGCTTCTATTTTCCTATAAAATGTCTACTGAGCATTGAGGGAGGAACACAGAAAGGGGGGCACAGATTTGGAGGCTAAACCAAGCTGTTATTCACCAGCCAAGATGCCCAAAAAGGTGAAACTCCATTTCATTGTTTCCTTGCTAGACAGGGAGAACACAGTGAGTGTGTGTGGGGTGAGAGCCTTAAAGATCTGAGGGTCAACCCAAGCTCTGACATTTTCCAGTCAAGATTCCTGAAAACGTCAAAATCCACTTCATCATTTCCTTCTTGGACAGTGAGGATATTGTGAGTGTGTGTGGGTGAGAGGCAAATTTTATATTTTAAAAACTCCTTCTTAGGACTAGAGTGATAGTAAGCAAGAATAAAGACCCACGCTCAATCCCCTAGAATCCGTATGGAATTGTAACGTGGTGGCATGCTCTTGCAGGCCATTGCTGAGGAGGCAGAGACAGGCAGAAACCCGAGGTCACCGGCCAGTCAGTCATGCTGATTTGTTAAGTTTCCAGCTGAGAGACTCTATCACAACAAACAAGGTGGATGGCACCTAAGGAATGACAACTGAGGTTGACTTTTAGCTTCTGCATGGGTGTATATAATATTTGCACACTTGTGGATAACACAAACACACACACCTTTGATGCTATTTCGCCAAAGCCTCTATGCAGAGAGGGGGCATGGACCAGTCCCCTGTCTAGTTCAAAACTCCTTCTCAACCCTAAGTAAATTTCTTGCTAAAACATCACAGCATCCGAGTGTGCCAGATATCATGGACTTTCTCAGGAAGAACATGGAACCAGCTGCTCAGAAAGTGCTCCTTGCCCATCTAGAGGGTAACTGAAAATAGCATATAGTCATATTCAGTGTGAGCACCAATCATAGCTCTTCCGCTCATGGACCAAGAACCATAGCTCATCCTTCCTTAACTCCTCCTTTCCCACTTCTCCATCTCCTCAGGGCTTCCCACACCATTCTGGTCCCCAGGGCTCTCCTTCCTGTCCTTCATTCTTGAACACTTGCATACACCTCAAGTCCTTCTGAAGTATTGCGACTCTTACTGGGTATGCTACTTGACATCACCAGGTGCAAATTGCCCCCTTGTATGTTCCTCCTCAGCCTCCAGTTCAGCAAGCTTCTTGGAAGAGCTTCTTGCTGGTTGATGTCTTTACCCTTAACTCAACTCTGAAGTCTTTGAATCAGGGGAAGCCCTAACAGCTTGGAAGGCCTCGGCATTTACACCAAATACGTTCTTTATAAAATGGAAGAATGGGCCTTGGAGAGGAAAGGTCTGTGTCTGGAGCCAAGAGGAATGGGAAGCAAGGACACTTGGGGTCTAGACAAAAGTAGAGGAAGAGAAGAAAGAGCAAGAGGGAAGAAAAGACTCCACTGTCCTCGGGAATGAACAGAAGGACCACTATGTACCAGGGAACAGATGGAGGAAGATGGTAGGTGATCTGAAGAGTTCTCTCTGGACAAGAGGATACTGATGTCTGGGAGGGCAGCCGGCTCAGTCTGGCTGCCACAGTTAGGAAACCATGTACAGGTAGACATCTTCAATAACACAAGTTTACTTTTTTTTTTTAGCACTTAAGTCTACAGGTCTAAGGTCAAGTTCTAGAGAGGGTCTTCTTGGCCTCTGTGTGATCAGTTCCTTGGGACATCTTTATAGGGACTTTCCACTGAGCACGCCCAAGTCTGTTGTCTCTTCATCTCACAGTCTCACAAGGATGCCAGTCTTCTAGGATGAGGTCCTCATTTTTGCCTTAATTGTCTCCATAGAATATTATTACTTCAGTCATGCTCAAGGCTAGGAATGTAACATGTGTGTCTTAGGGGGAAGTAATTCATTCTCTCACAAGACGGGTATTGACATAAGGAAGAGGTCTTTGGCCATCCCAGACGCTGCACTATGTCAGGCTCCCAGGTAGCAGCAGTGATGAGATAATTTGCCAGACAAAGGCAAAAGAACACCTCGGGGCACCCAAGAGCATAAGTGGATCCACTTGCAAGATGGTTTCTGTCAGACAGGGGACCCTGATGGGCTAAAGGAACTAAAGATGGGAGAGGGCTGGGCAGCCTCAGCAGACAACAGATGCAAGCAAATTGGAGTTGAGTCTGGAGTTTTCCCTCCTAAGAACACAGTGGCACAGAAATAAAGCCATCTTATTCTTCCTCTGGTCCTGGAAGATATCAGAGGGCAGGCCTTGTTCAGTCATTGGCCAATGAACTTGAGATAGTTGCAGGTATGAGTGCAGAGGAACTTTCCCAGCTCAGACTTGACCCACAGACACTAGGTCAGGAGAGCCATAGAAGACATTCAATAAGGAAAGATTATGGTTCAATCCTCTGAATTTTGTTTTGAAAATAAGTGGCTTATTAAAAGGCCCAGCTCTAGGACTGGAGAGATGGGTCAGTTGATAAGGTGCCTGCCTCATAAACACAAGGACCTGAGATTGGATCCACAGCACCCAAGTGAAACCTAGACATGGTGGCATGCATCTCTAATGCCACCACTGTGGCAAGAGGGGTCCAGAAACAGGAGGATCCCTGGAGTTCTCTGATTTGTCAGCCTCGCTAAATCAGTGAGTTCTAGATTCTAGAAGGGACCCTGTCTCAAAAAAAAAAAATAAGTTGGGCTGCAATTGTAGAAAACGCATAACTCTGGCCTCTGCACACACATGCACACCCCCCTAAGGATCCCACAGAAACATGGACGCATGTCACACACACATCTCACCAGCCCACCCACTACTCTCCATCTCCTTCTAAGCCAGTGACTGTTCTTTGTTACTCAACATTGTAATCCCATGAACTATGTTTATTTTTGAGTGGGACTTGGCTCTGCTTTCAGTGTTAGGTGAAGCAGATGACAATGTACAAGGTCCCTTCAGGAGGAACACTGTAAATCAAAACTCTCCTTCCTGGTTCTCGGCCATTTTGTTTCGCATACGTGGGACACATCCATCATATCCCACATAAATTGTTCGTCTTCTTAGGGTCTGCATTATTTGCTCCTCTGATAAACTACAACCCCCTGTCTCTGCTCGGGAGCTGCCCTGATTGGGATGTAGCGGTCCTTACTTTCACCTTGCCTGCTGGAGCCCTTGCTAGGAGACACACTGGCTCACATTGTTTCCCCCAAGAGGTAAAGCAGACAGAGTGGGCCCGAGCATAATAAGACAGCCCATTGGAAACAGTTTCTATGCTTACATCTAACCGACTTTCATCATAAATTAGGGATTTTGAGGAGAATGAGTCATAGAAAAAGAAGAAAGTAATAACCTGCTTCAGCAATCAGCATATTCTATCCCCCTGGTGACTCATAACAGCAGACTCGAGTCAGGACAAACAGGGCTCCTGCCAGAAAGCGCAGTTAAAAATAAGAGCAAAAATAGGGACGGGGGTGGTTGGGGAGCTGTACCTGGAGCTTCCTAGCCCTGTGTTCCCTGATGAAGAGCTGGGCTACAGGCGAGCTGAGAGTCTTCAGCCCTTCAGAGGAGGAAACAGAGGGAATTTCTGATTAAAATCTCAGTTTAGAAGGGCATTAAAGCCCTGGATGTGGCTAACCCCTTGAAAAGACGATGGCTGGTCAGAAAGAAAGGCTTTTCCAGAGGGTCACAGAAGAGCAGAGCAGACCGTGGACCCAGAGTACGGTCCCCAGTCAGTGGGGCCTTGGGGAGGCAATCAGGCCTGTAGAAGCTGGGATCTTGTAGAAGGAGTTTAGGTTATTGGAAGCATGCTCAAAGGGGAATTCAGGACCTTAGCCCTTCGCACCTCTCTCCTTGTTCTCTGCTGCCATGAGGTGAATATGTCACATGCTCTTGCCACAGTGTGTTGTGCCAGCACAGGCCCAAAGCAGCCCTTGACTGAGCTCCCTGAAATGAGGAGCCAAAATTAACCCTTTAGTTCTCTACTGTACTTTGTCCTGTTGGAGAGAAGCATTCAGACACCGTGAAGATGAGCAGGTGTCCACATTCCTAAAAATAAGGCTCACGTTAAATAGCTCTTTGCTTCAAAAACCAGATAAAAACAAACCTAAATAGGGATTTCCAAATCCTCGACAAACTGGGAGGACAGGCTTCGGGGAAGGTTGCAAAATCACAGTCCCACAAGCATAGATTAAGCCACGCTCACCACAGCTGTGGTACCCTGAAATCTCCTATGAGAGCAATAGACTTGAAGGAGCTGGTCCAAAAGTTTCCCTAAATCAAAGAGGCTCTTTCCTTAACCTCTTCCTACCCAGTCAGTGTAGGTGGAGCTTCCTGTGCACCCTGGGAAGTCCCCCCACCACAAATACATCTCCAGCCAGACAACTTCGGGTTAAGCATTGAGTCTTCCACTTCCTGCTTACACGACATAAGCAGAATGCTTGCTTTCTCAGACGCTTATTAAGTAGGAGTGTTCCTACCTAAACAGAGTCCTATGTCACCAAAAATATACAACCCAAGAGCCTAAAATAGCGTGTGTGTACAAACCAGTTGATGGGCCTTTTCTTTCCCACTACCCTAATTAGTAGCTGCAGTCTGGTAACAGAAAGTAAACGAATTAATGCAGACACTCCCCTCCAAGTCTTCGGAGCACGGGGGAATGTCTGCAAAGGAATCAAGGTCGACAGTGTTAATGGGAAGGAAAGAGCAAAATTCATGGGTCAGCTCCTCTGGGTCTTCCTTGGTCATTTACTCCCTTGTTCCCAGGAGAGGTAAGGCGCATCTCTCAGGGAGGGAGAAGACTCCAGTTTTCACAGTTCTGCCATCCCAGGCCCTACTTTGAAACTACAGAACTTGATGATGGACTCGTAGGGATTTGTGGCTTAGTGTTCTTTGTCCTTCCTTGTGATCTCATCCCAGGAGCCATCCACAGGTAGAATGACTTTATAGGGATAGAATAAAGGTCAGATAGTGGAGGCTAGAGAGAATGCTCAGAGCCAAGATGGCTAAGAGCGCTTGGTGCTCTTGCAGAGAGCCAGTGCTTGGTTCTCATCACCCACATGGTGCCTCACAACTTTCTGGAACTGTAACTCCAAGGAAGCTGATGCCCCTTTGGCCTCCATGGGCTCCCACACATGGTCCATTCATTCACAGACACACATACATACACATAAATAATAGAACTAAATCTTTAAATGAAACCCAAGAGCTCAAGCCATGGGAATGAAGAAACCGACCCAATGGTCTCCACACACTGCTGTCATGCAGTTGTTTCAGGCCATATCTCATCACACTGACAGGACCCATTACTGAATTCCGTTCTTTTTTCCCAGTCAATGCCCTCATGATCTTTGAAAGTCTGCTCCTATGAATAGTTCCAGTACAGAGCTAACCTGCAGCTAACACTCTTCCCTGTCACTTCAGAAGTGTATGCCCAAGGGTCATCATCGGCTGGCTTAGATGGGCAGTCATTACAGCTGTGGTCCCTGCCCTCAGCTTGCCAAAAGGTTTATACAGAATCCTCAAGCTCTCCCATTTCACCATATGCCCCCATTCTCACATAATATTGTCCACTCCCAGAAAATCCCAAGACCCGAGATGATGGATGGAACTCAACAGGATAGATTATGGTCTCCAGAAATGACCATTCATAACTGTGGTACTGTTTGATCTTCCACAATCAAAAACCAAAGTATATTTAACTGTTCTGAAGCCCTGGAAGGCCTTTATGTATGCTTCATGATGGAGGAGGCAGAAGAGGCACCTGTAGCTTAAACATCCAGATTGGAATCTCTGCTACATGTTTTGACACACTCGATGGTTCATGTCTGTGTCATTTTCTCCAAAAATTCCCTTGGGAGCTCTGATCCACCATGGAAGAATCCCAGACCTCATGAGGCTATCTGGATGTTTCCATGATAGAATTCACTGCTGGAGAGAGCACACAGGGCAATGAGGACAAGGATCCACCCACACTAGTTCAGAAGGTTAGCTCTTTCAGTGTTGCCAACATCTAATTGAAGAAGGAAAGAGGAGTTGTTGGCCCTAGCCACAGTGGATCATACCTACACAAGAAGCCCACAGAACTTCCCTGCTGAGTCTGGGCAAGGCCCAGAAATGTGAGAAATTATAAAAGGAGAACGATAGTGGAATACCACTGTTTAAAACTAAACACGTATGCAGTAGATGACTGGAGCTGCTTTTGCTACCTCTCCGTGAGGAATCACTCAACATCCCAAGGATACCATGGCATGGGATTTGGGATAAGTTAACCAGGGGGCAACGGGACAAAGGGATAAGTCAAAATATAGGGAGGAAAAATCTGGAAGAGACTCAGACTTCAAGCAGATTGTCAGAGGAAAACGAGCAGGAGTGGAAAACCCTCTATGAGAAACTAGAGTACGGGGCTCATCTTACATGAAGGTGGGCATCTTGGCACCTGTGGCACGGATGTGTACCCAGGATGACCCAGCCACAATTCCAAGGCAGAAGACTGACAGTGCTGAGTGACTGCTTCAGCTTAGGTGTAGGGACATGGGAAGAGATAAACAATCTATGATAAAGGGCTGAACAGATATAGGTGCCAATCGCCAACCTGAGGATGTGTGTTCCACCCACATACATCATCATGTTGTCGTCTGGCTTGTACATGCCCTTTGTAGTACATGAACCCACAGACATGCTTACACATGTGTGTGTGTGTGCAAGCACACACACAATAAATAGTGAGAATTAACACACTTACTGAAAGTCAGTAAACATATGCTATATTCTAAAAGGAGGGAAGAATTCAGGAGTGCTATCTGGGAAATCCTCCCTAAGCATTAGGATGATGAGCATATATATTGAATAATTTTGTTTTTGGGGAAATATCTAGACAAATCCTTAGCTGGCATTTTTATTGCCTCTTGGGTTCTTAATTTTTCTTTTCTTGTTATTGTATTTTAGGAGGTAGAAACATGCTTTGGAACATGCCCCTTCTGGCCATTTTCTTCTATTTTGTAAGCCGATTTTTTTCCTGTTGGTCATCTCCTCTGCTTTACAGTGTCTTTTTGGCTTAACTTAGTAAACCTTGCCTATTTTGGCTTTTGATGTCATATCTAAGAAGTCATTACAAGAATCAAGGTCAGGAAGTCCTTTCTTTTTCTAGGTATTTTACAATTTTGGCTAAAATGCATTTAATTTCTTAATCCATTCTGAGCTATTTTTTGTGTAACTCGTAAAACCTCTTCTACGTGTCGACATCCAGTTTTCCCAGCATTATTTGTTGAATTGATTGTCTTTCTGACATCTTAGGGTCTTAGCCTTCCTCCTGATATCAGTTGATCGTGTGAGTTATCCAGCTTCCTGCTGCTATGAGAGAACCCCAGAGAGAATTAGCACAGAAGAAGGTAAGCTTGGGGGCACCTCACAGTTTCAGAAGGTTCTGTGAGTGATTGGTTGGCTCTGTTGCCCTGGGCGGTGGTGGCATGGTAAATCATTTCAGGAGCCTGCAATGAAGGAAGACCGTTCACCTCATGGGAACTGGCAAATAAAGCAGAGACAGAAGGGGCCAGGATGCCAGAATCTTCTTCAGGGGTGTCATCTAACCATCCAACTTTCTTCCAGTTGGTTATGTCCCCGAACGGTCTTCCTGTCTCCCAACCGTGTACTGTGCTGATAACCAAGCCTTTGACTTACGCACCTTCAAGGAACATTCAAGTCCATGCTATGTATGTGTGAATTAACATAGAAACTTTATAATCTGCTGCGTTTGTGTGTGTGTACCTCTGTAGTAGTACTTTAATTACTATAATTTTGTACTATTTTTAGAAATAGGGAATTATTCAGGGAATGTGAATCAGACTGTGATGAACCTTGAATCTGCCAGGCTCAACATTAACACATTTTTTACTTTGTAATAGTAAGGATTAAGTATTGGTGAGGATGTGGATAAAATCAAATACTATGGTCTGTTGAGAATGCAAACGATGTGGCAAATGAGAAACAACTTATACATTCACCAAAAACTGAGATGATAACTGTCATATAATCTAGAAATATCTATTCTACATAGTCAAAAGAATTTTAAGCAGGAGACACCCGCACTTCCACATTTACTTCAACATTATTCGTAATGGCCAAAATAGGGAATATGTATCAGTGGTTGAAAGAACAAATGAATCCAGTGTGGTGTTATATTATACAAACTAAATACAGAGTTGTTTGTATCAGCAGAGGGGTTTAAAGCAAGGGTATGACAATGTATCCCAGGCTTGAGCACAAGAACACCCTGGACCTTACTTCTTGGACACCCTGTGTTAATCTTCGGAATGGGAATGCCTGTCATTATTATTCTGTTTGCTGCCTTTTCTGTGGTGTGTGGATACAGACGCAAGAGCTCACGTCTCTTAATACACCATAGTTCTTCTGATCTTGGAGAATCTGCCTAGTGGCGCCGTGGTTTTGAACTTATTTGGGATCTACCTTAACATACTTAGAACAGGCTAAGACAAGACTGTTGATGGAAAGCCCAGGCCTGATGATGTCATGGATCAAGGCTTTGGCAGTCTTTTGAGGAAAGTGGCAAGGGAAATCAGTGTATTTCTAATTTTGAAATAGAGTGGATTACTGTACCCGGAGGGTAGATCCTGTAAACCATTTATTTTTTACCTGAAAGTGTTCACACCATCTATATATATAGACTAAAAGACCCTGTTAGGATAGTCCCCTTTCCAGAGCAAGAGATGGAGTCTATGAACTTGGGTAGGAGTTTGCTGTGGCCTTGATCTCGTGGCCACCATGGTGGAGAAACTGCATGGCAAGATGATTATGATGGAAAGAGATGCCCAAGTTCCTCCAGCTGCTATAGTTCCAGGTATTGGAATCTTTTCCATCCCAGCTGGAAATATGGCTGGAAATGTCCCAATTACTCCAGTCTTAACATTGACTGGCTATAGCAAAGTAAGAGAAACTCAATTTAAATTATTAATTGGAGGTCAGTTATCTTCCAAAGATTGAGAAAGACTGATGCTTATTATTTTAAAGTCACATTGTCTGGGTTAATTTGTATAGAACAATAGATAAGCAGGATAGCGAAGCAGATTTAACTATAAAGAAATAATGTTAGGCTAGCCAGCTACATCATTACAGCATCATATGCTGGGGAAATAAAGAAGAAAGACAGGGATCCAGACAGAGAGGGCCAGGCAGCTGCAAGCCAGCATAAAATAAACAAAAGGATGCTGCTACAAAGCGCGAGAGACAGAAACCACTACCCAATAGCTACATGTGGATATATCATAGGCAAAAACAGAAATCAAGAGCCACCGAGAAGACTCAGGAGGCAGGATGAAAAACCAGCATGAAACAAGCTGGAATCAAAACACTCCCAATGAAATCTAACTCTCTGAAAAAGAAAAAGGTAAAATACTGGATGCACTCAGTGCTGGGGAGGTAGTTCACTTAGTAAAGTGCCAGCCACACAAGTGTGAGGGCCTCAGTGTGGGTCCCCAGCACCCACAAAAGCAAGTCAGCATGGTGTTGGTAAGAGCCTGTAACCCCAGCACAGCAACAACAGGAATCAGAAGCAAGACAATCCCTAGGGTTCGCTGGCCGCCCATGTAGCCAAATCAAAAGGCTCCAGGTTTGATGAAAGACCCTTTCTCTAACAATAAGGGGGGAGCCAGTGATGAAGGCACCCTATATCACTCACACACATCAGTGGAAACACACACATTTGCATACACACAGACATATACATGCACAGACATGAATATGGACATGTGCCTGCATATAGATACACATTTACACACACAAACACAAGGATATACATGCATGCAAACACACGTACATAAACATGCATGCATGCACTCACACACATGCAGACATAAGCACATATATGAACATGAATGCACACACTTGCCTATGAGCATGTACATACATGCATGCACACACACATCATGCACACAAACTCACATACACGAATACACATGCAGACAGTTGAATGTGCACACTTGTACACATACACACACAGGAACATCCACACACAGGTACACATACACACACACACACGTAATATTTTGAAACTCATCTCCTAGACCATACAAATACATGGAGCACAATATTTATTCTCTTGAAGAAGATCATCTGGAGAGGATGACAAGGGAATTGGGAAGCAGCAGCTACACCCTCTGCATTCCATAGCAGCTACACAGGGGACGAGGGGCAGCTATGAGCGAAGCTCAGCAAGGCTTTTTATAGCCTCCATTTGAACTGCATCCTGGGTAATACTTGGAAAGGTTTCAGCATTAGTTGGAAGCTCTCCCCATCATACAGGGACATTTTCATAGTCGGGCAAACCTGTTCATGTTCCATCACTTTCTCCCAGCTGTAGAGGAAGCAGAAACAGAGACAGAGATTGACCATAGCAAATGTTTACGTATAGTTATAAAGAATAATACACTGAGGCATAAATCTTGATGGAGTTTGGTTGTCCCTTGAGGAAAGGATATATGGAGAGGCTCCGGAGAAGCAGCCCGACATGGCCTTTTCTCTGGAGTTCCTTGTTTGAACAATAAATCTCCCTCATTTTATCCAGCACCATCTGGGGAAAATGGGTACCAGCTCAGCAGAGTCTAGGGGACTGATAGTATACAGCTGTCAGGCCATGTCTTTATTGCTAGAACAATCCAATATAAACATAATTACCCCAGCCATATAAGAAAGATACACTCTGGAATACCCAGAATAAACCCAATTATGATAATAAAATTATACAGAATTGAACAGGAAACATCAACAAATCAAAGCAGTCAATTACCTCTGAGGCTTCTTAAGGAAATGGAGTCATGAGCAGAGAAACCAGTTCTGAAATGGACCCTCGAGGGTGAGAGACAAAGAAGCTTTTTCACTGAGCTAGGCCATCCAGAAAGGAAGCAGCTGAGCCGAGCTGTCAGTATCTGAGAGGCGTGAAAGAAATCTCGGGCTACTGTAAGCAACTGTGAAAGCAGGAAACCAGAGAAAATGGAAAATAGAAAAAGGAGCCCGTGAAGACGCCATGGAGGAGTTCTGCCAGAAGGAAGTCTTCACCAAGTCACAGGATGTATTCCAATCCAACAAGACAGTTTCTCAGAGTGATTGTATTAAAAAGACACAATCAAGTGATATCCTGGCTTAAACGCCACAGGGTTGTCATCTCAGCTACTGGAGAGGCTGAAGCAGGGGATCACAGTTCAAGACCTTTTTGAGCTGCAGTGACCTCCAAGCCAGAGTTGAGCAATCTAGTGGGACCCTGTCTCGTGATAAATAAAAGATAAAAGAGAAGATAGGAAGCAGGGAATCAGCTCTGTGGTGAGATCTGACTCGGCATGTTCAACACACACACACACACCCCCCACGTTCAACCTATAATACTGGAAAAAATGGTCAATAACAGACAGGCATAAAAGAAAGCAGCGAACAGTGAGTATCAAACATTAGCAATCTAGGTGAACTCATTCATGCCTGAGAGCTGTCGTTACTGCCCAGTTTATTGCAGTAGCAACCACAATAACCCCACTATGGGATCAGCATAAGTGAGGGTTAGTGGCTGTGTGTGAAAAAATGGGACCCATCTACACAATCACAACAGATGGCATTGCTCTCACACAAAACATGAAACCTTGTCATTTATACCATTGTAAATGGAAAAAGGGGGCCTTCATATCAAGGGGAATAAACCAGGCACAGAATGACACCTCTTGGACAGTTCACCCACACTTGGGAGCTACAAACGTTAACCTCGTGGAATTAGAAAGCAGATAGTGCTTTAGTCGAGGGTGGCAAAAGGGGCGGGGTAGAGAAAAGATGACTGGCAGCACATAGTTCAGACAGGTAGACCGCAGTCTAGCGTTCTCTCACACAGGAAGGCAGCTACAGTCAGAAGTACTTCAGTATGGGTTTCAAAAGGTCAAGAAGAGAATTTTTTTAATGCCCCCGACACAGAAAATCTTTAGATGTTTGAGAGAATGAATAGGAAAGTTACCCTTGTTCAGTCATCATATATTGTATACATATGTTTAAATATCACACTGTAGCCAACGATGTTCATGGTTATTATGTGTCAGTTAAAATGAACTGCCACATAAAAAGTAATGTGAAGGGCGAGGAGAAGAGGGGGATGCTGAATGGAATCAAGGTGGTTATGGAAGAAGGGACTGACGTCATCAGGAACTCACTGGGAAGCACTGTAGGCGGAGGCAGGGGTTACAATGGAACGGCAGAGAGGAAGCTACACATCACAGAAGCAGTGTATGGGCATCCACATTCTTGGAATGCAGAAGAAGAAATGGTGGAAACAGCTGTCAAATACAGAAGAATAACTTCTGAATCTCCCAACTTGGGAATATTTCACATACACATAAGAGAAGGTGGTCCAAGAGACGGTTGGCATGGATCCCAGCTCATCTGACTCTGGGTAGCCTTCTTGGGTTGATTCAAACAATAGAAAAGGAATACTGAAAATGCTAGTTTTGCAGCTGGGAAGATGGCTTGGTGGATACTGTGCCTCCTACATAAGCAGAAGTAGCAGAATTTGCATGACCAGCACTCACATAAGTCGAGTGGAGATGGGGAATAGTGACTTATCTGTAATCCCACTGCTTGGGATACAGAGACAAGAGCTCCTGGAGCAAGCTGCCTAGCTGGAATAGCTAAATCAACAAGCGCTATGACAAACAGCGAGACACTCTGACTCAGAAAAAGAAGACATGAACAATAATACCTGATGTTAACCTCTAACCTCCCTACACACACACACACCAGTTTAAGGTCTTGTGACTTAGAACACAGTGAGTTAACTGTGATAGACTGAAGGGCATCACTGTGAGAGGCTGCATCTACAGGTCTTAGCAATTGTTGATGTCTTTGTCAAACTTCTCTGAACATTAGTTGAGGGTGTGGATGTGAGACTCTTGCAACAGAGAGTTAAAAAAATAAAACAAAACTTAGACTTTTACAGAACACCGGGTAATGGCAGACAACAATGCAGAAATGTCACCAGAGGCGTATGGGGTGAGAACCACATGATCCAGGCATGTTATAGACAGCCTGGTAGTCATTTAGGTATAAAGGAGCTCGAGGGACGGACATCCTAAGAAATGCTAGGATCCTGAGACTGAGACTTTGGTAAAACTGTTGGTCAGAAGCCAAGCAGAACTGAACCAGACTGAACCAGTTTATTATAAGACTATGGGTAGGAAGACCGATGATGAGGATGGCGGCCATTGAGGAACAAGAGCAATGAGAACAGAGGCGTTTGTCATCTAAAGTACATGTGCTGGCTTAGACATGCACATGGGTATGTATTTTAAAATCCAGAGAAGAGAAATCATTTTCCTTATGAAGAAATATGACCTTGTAACAATGATAGACTATGGGAAAGTGTTTTATAACAGTTCTCAGGAGTGTATGTGAGTGCGTGTGTGTGTTTGTGTGTGTGTGTGTTCACAATTGAAAAATGAAAGACATAAAATTCATTGAAAAGTTTTTGCTTGCATGAAAGTAGATCCTATGAAAACTGCTAAGATGAAATCTTCCTAAATATAATAAAGAAAATGCAGATGACTGAAAACCAAAGGGAATGTTTTATGAATAAGTCTGAACAGGTTGAAATGTGCAGTGTGGCCAGTAAGGTCTGGTGATTCAATTCTGGACAGAGAGCTTCCCAGGAAGTGGGAGGGGTGGGTGGACCTGTGGACTTGGCCTCTCTCTCTCTCTTTCTCTCTCTCTTGCTCTCTCTCTCTCACTCTCGCTCTCCCTCCCTCCCTCCCTCTCTGTCTCCCTTCTTCCTTCCCCCTCTCTGTCTCCCTTCTTCCCTCCCTCTCTTTCTCCTCCCTTCTTTCCTTCCTTCCTCCCTCACCCTCCCTTCCCGTGTGTGTGTGTGTGTGCAAGTGTGTCTGATGTATGTGCACATGAGTATATGGTTGTGTTTAAAGGAGGATGACCCTGTTCAGCTCCATCTTCCTGCACCTTATTCCCTTGTCCCAGGGTCTCTCACTGAACTAGAGCTAGCCTGGTGACTCACAAACCTCATCAACCTTCCTGCTCCATCCCCACAGTGTGGAGTCACAAACATAACAACCCATCATGCTTCCTACCTGGGCTCTGAGAATTTGAATTCAGGACCTCATGCAGCAAGCTCTCTTACTAGTGGAGCTGCCTCCCAGCTGTCTTTTCTTTCTTACCCTTTCCCCAACCAGGCTTATTTTTATTTATAAAAAGTTAGGAATATAAACTAGTATGAAAGCTTTAGCTATCTTTAGCTCTAATATCAACTGTTTTTCCAATGGTGTCATTATTGTTTCAAGATGTTTAGGAGCCAAATTAAAAATCACATATAAAATCAAAGCTGCCTCAGTAATTTCTTTTTCCTAGTTTTACACTCTTCTTTCTCTTCTTTACCATAAGAAATGTAATAGGTTCATTAATTTGTAATTGAACAAATTATAATTGTGTTCATGAACTTGCTATCTCAGAAATGTAATCATGTACATTATTCTGAAAACTACATTTATAGTCAAACTTCTTTCTTTAATATGTTCACTTTTTCTTATTTTTCATTTAGATATGTTTATGGATTATCTTAAGTGAAATAAAGTTTCCCTGTTATCAAGAAAATATATATCCAGCATTGCTAATTGTAGGCAATTTGTGTACCAAGAAACTCTATAAGTAGCCTTGAGGCCCCTCAAGATGGATTGGCCTGCAAAAAAGTCCTAGCATCAGGGAGGCTGACCAATAGGGTTTTAAGTTTGTGTTTAGCCTGGGTACATTGCCTGTGGGGAGGGGGTAATATAAATAAAAAACAAACACAGAAAGAGAGACTAGGTGAGGAGAGGAAGAAAGGGCCAGAAGGAGACAGTAGAACATGAGGGAAGAGGAGGGATGTTTTAAAAACTCATCGGCATATAGCAAAATGCAAAAATTAGCATCAAAAGGATTTGTTTACCAGAATAAGAATGAATAGCAATTGCAACCTCACTGAGTCATGGTGAAGTGTGGTAGAGGGCTCAGTCACGAGTGCACACACCACACCTGTTTAACCACTTTAGATCACACTCATTTAGGACGAAGCTGAGAGAACACTCTGGCAAAAGTGGATCACTACTTCCAGATGATTATCCTGCACCCACTCATCGTCACTGTCCACAACAGGAAATACTAGGAACACCCAATGGTCCCTTATCCCGAAATGAAGATGGATAAATAAAATCACAACAATACCCTTGGAAGAAATGCTACTCTTCATTCAAAAGGAGAGTAGAGCTGGTATTTATGAGGATAAGCCTGTTAATATAAAAGTTGCCTTATTTATTCTCTTTTGTTAGCCGTTTATTGATAGTGGTTTCCATGAGAATTCCTCTTGTTTTCCCTTTGCCACTTTGTTTTTCTTTCTTTTAAATCAAATTACAATCTTGTGCATTACTTCTCCTGATGCTGTTTGCAATATTGACAGAGAACAGGAAAAGTACATTCATTGTTGCTCAAAATTAATGCAGAGACACAAGTGAAAACTAACAAGCAAGTTTTCGAGAGGATGCAGAGGTTTCCATTTGCATATTGGAAAATGTACCAAAAAAGCCCAATCAAGATGTAAGTCAAGTAATACTATGAAATAGCTGTGAGTATTGATGGCAGGAATATGAGTTTGTACCAGTCAGAAAACTAGGGATCATCTATCAAAATTAAGTATTCTGTTTCATGATTTTACAATTTCATTTTTAAGACTATGTCTAAAATAATTACTGAGATATCTCAAATTATAGCCATGAGGTTATTCTTGGAAAGAACATAAATATCCTTATTTAGTTCAATGGGAATAATTTCTCTTGGTTTATACAATTTACCACATGCACTGGCTGATTTTGTCAACTTGACATAAGATGGAGTGATCTGGGAAGAGGGAAACTCAACTGAGAAAATTTCTCCACCAGATTGCCTGTAGACAAATTCAGGCGGCATCTTTTTGTGTGTGATGATTGATATGGGAGGTCCCAGACCAGTGTGGGTGGTGCCATCCCTGGGCTGCTGGTCCTGGGTTCTAAAAGAAATCAGGCTGAGCAAGCCATGAGAAGCAAGTCAGTAAGCAGCTCCCGTTCATGGCCTCTGCATCAGCTCCTGCCTCCAGGTTCCTTCTCTGTTTCTCCTTGACTTCCATCACTGATGGACCGTGACCTGAAAGTATACACAGAAGTAAACCCTTTACTTTTCAACTTGCTTTTGGTCATGGTGTTCATCAGGGCAATAGTGACCCTAAGACAGAGGCCCAATCCTAAATGAGAAGATAGTGAGAAAGGCCATTGCTTCAAGTCCACAGAGTATGACTTCATCCTATCAAGCTGCAGAATCGGACTAAACCTACCCATGATGATAGGGTAAGAACAGAGGTTATTTGGGGGAAAGAAGGGCTTTGACAACTGAAATGGAACAAGGTCCCCTTGGAGATGTCTCCTCCCTTTCCCCAGCCATCCTCTGTGGCTAACATATCTTCCACTAGAAATATTTATCAAGCAAATAGTCATCAATTTTGCCCTTCCCCACTTCTTACATCTCAGGCAGGTTGTCAAGGGCTTTTAGGAAACCTTTATATGCTATGCTCTTGGCTGATTTCCAGACTCACAGTGGAGAGATACAGGGCGGACTGAATTCAGTGTTCGAAGGGTTAAGCCTAAGATGACTTGGGAGGTGGTAGAGTTCAAAGCCCTTGCCAATAACTCTGCATTATGTGTGGTATTATCCAAGTGAAATTATCATGTGTTAGGGAGCGAATGAAGCAAATGACTGGTGATGTCATCCAAGTGATCACTGCTAATGAATATTTTACTCCTGGGATTGCCCGGTGCCGCACAGGCAGGAATGAGGGAGCCGATTTCCACCAGTCTCTTTGGGTTGTTTACAAGCCATTCTGCAAGCTGTAAATGCCAAATGTCAAGAGGTGATAAACCAGGATTTGAGAGCGAGGCATGGATGTGGGGAAGCCAAGTTGAGTTCTCTGCCCTTTGGCAGTGTTTGTCCTGGTGACATGTATTTAAATGCTTATACTTTCTCTAAAATAAAAGAATGAATTAATATTACAATATTCAGTTTATTTAAAGAAGGGAGGTGAGAATTAGAATGACAATGAAGTGGAAGACATAATTTTAGTGTGACATACTTTAGATTCAGGGCCATTGCCAATACTTCTTCTTGATTAAGTGACTTATTAGAATTAGTGATTACCAAAGGCTCAGGTTTATGCTTGCCCTCACTACTCAGCCCATCTCTTTGCTTTCTAATGCCCATTAGCATCTTCCTCTGAGGATGAGAAGCCCAAGGACTGGACTGGTAAGAAAAACAAGAAAGAATTGCTCCAGTAGATGGTGAGGGAAAAAAACAAGCTAGTGTGTGCAGATATACTCAGAGCCATGGCCTGTCATGAAAGGATTTTGCTTGCCCTGAGGTGTTCCATCCACTTAGACTGTCTGTTAGACATGAATAATTTGGCTGGACTGTAGCTCCCATGATATTGACCTCCAAAAGAAACTGGATAAAACATACAAGCATGTCACTGCTAAACATGATGCCTAGCTTCAGATCTGGAAATACTAGGACAGAGCCATTCACAGAAGAGAACGTATGTATTTCTCTGGAAGCCATGAAGGTTAAGGGCAAAGTCAACTTCACAAACTTATAGTAGCCACGACTAGAAGGACCCCATTCTTGGTGATACTTTGCTTCTGCTATCTTGGATTTACTAATAATCTTTTAAAGACTTTAAAAGACTGTATTTGTATGTCCTTCTGTGCAAGTCATATGTATATGGGGGGGTGACAGAAATGGGTGTTGGGTCCCCTAGAGTTGGAATTATAGGTGGCAGTGGAATTACTTCACATGTGTGCTGGGAACCAAGGTTGGGTATTCTAGAAGAGCAATAAGTGTTCTTAAATGCTGATGAATACTCTCTCTCTCTCTCTCTCTCTCTCTCTCTCTCTCTCTCTCTCTCTCTCTCTCTCTCTCTCTCTCTGGTGATGGTGTTTAGTGAATCAAGTTGTGCCACCATGGAAACTTAGTGGATCTGAGAGCAAGTCCAAGGGAACCGTGGTCTACGAACTGATGTTTTCCATTCATGCTGACATGTTGTACTTAAAATGCTTCAGACATTGAGTCTGGAGTGATGGCTCAGTCAGTGAAATGCTAGAGGGCTGGCTTAGCATCTATGTAAAAGGGAGTACATGGTGGCATGCCCTTTTAATGCCAGTGCTAGAGAGGTGTGTAATGGATTTTAACTGTATTTTTAATAAAGACTGCCTGAAGATCTGAGACTAAAACAATCCCACTGGTTAGCCTTACGGACCAGATTATAGTAACACACACCTTTAATCCCAGTAGCCAGACTAGTTGCCTTAGAAACTGGGTGGTGCATGCCTTTAATGATGGTGGTGCACACTTTGAATCCCAGCCCTAGAGAGGATTATAAAATGGGAGGAAATGGCTCTCAGTCATGCAGTCTCCTTCTGAGATTTCAGGAGGCAGGATCACCATTTCAGACTGAGATTAAGGTCAGAGCCAGTGGCTGGCTGTTTTGCTTTTCAGGTCTTCAAGTTGAACCCAATTTCTCTCTGAGTTTTTCTTAATTGTGCTTAATTTGGCACCCAACTTTTTGGGGTACAAATTCATGAAAATGTCATTTGCCTGAGACTTTTTAGCTACCAGCCCAGGTTAGAGTCAGGAGTGAAAGTCCACCTGTAGGAGCAGGACCCAAACCTAGTCTAGTCACTTGGGTTTGGGAGAAAAACTAGCACTCTCAGCTCTCTACTACTCCTGCTTAGCTTCCGTGTAAAGATGCAAAATATACAGAGAATCTGGATACTGTATATTATTGTTTTATCTTTGAATTGTTTGACTGCTGTGGAAGGAGCAATAGCTGTTAAAAGGCTTTTGATTATAAATGCTCCATTAATCCAATTTATATATTTTGAAAATGCCTTGACTTCAAAATTTAATTCAAAAGATATGTTACTTTGGAAAAGAGGTTTTGCTTTTGTTTCCACAGAAAGTGAAAGGCTGTGGATTCATTCTTGCTTAAGAAAAATAAGGTTTGATCAAAGAAGACCCCTGAAAAATCTCCAATGGGAACAGGTGACTCAGATGATCCAATGTTTCAGAGTACATTTGTTGCAGTTTCCTCTGAGTTCTACTTCCAGAACAGCTTCAAGACTGCTGGCTGAGATGATTCAGCCTCACAGACTTGATTATAATCAAGGACTTAATCATAATTCTAAACTTTCTTTGGGTTTCCATAAGATTATCAGTGACCCCAATCAGCAGGAAGTAACCTGGAAAACTATGCTCACATTCCCCAAAAAATATATTATAGATGTTTGTTTTTGTTTAATGTGTTGGCAACAAGTTGTTACTGACAATGGTCAGGAAAAAAGCTAAACAAAGGAAATTAGATCCAAGGTTCTTGTTTTGAAAAAAAAAAAAAAAGGCCAGATAGTGGCGGCCCATACCTTTAATACCAGCACTCAGAAGCCAGAAACAGGCGGATCTCTATGAGTTCAAACTCAGCCTGGTCTACAGAATGAGTTCTAGGATGGCCTCCATGGCTATTGAGAAACCCTGTCTCAAAAAGCAAAAGAAAGAAAGAGAGAGAGAGACAGAGACAGAGAATAAGAAAGGTAGATTATTGAATCTACTCTGAAAAGAAAAAGGGGGTATAAATTTAAAAAGGTAGATTATTAAATCTATGTTTAAAAAGCAACTATAAGTTTTAAATTGGTTTTACTTTTGTATATTGTATGCAAATTTTGTATATTGATACAAAAATTTGTTAAAACATATTTTACATACATTTCTAATCTTGTTCAAGATATTGTACCTATACAGCTCATTTAACAATGTAATGCAAATTTCTAGTCCTTGAAAATTATTATTATATATATGCTAGGTTTGTAGGCCAAAGACGAATGCCCCAAAATTGCAGAGGAACTTTGGGTGACTGTCCAGGCAGCCAGATGTTTCTGTCATTACTTAGTTTTTGGAAATCATTTGCTTGCACTTCCTGCTTACTCAGTTAATATTCCTTCTTGGGTCTCTGAGAGTTAAAGGTTAGATAGCTGTAGTTATAGTTTTCCAGACACAGAAAGGAAGTTATGGTAGAAAGTAAATTAGACTCACCAAGATAGGATAGATATGAAATATTTTTTTCGGAATTTGTCAAATGCGAATGGACTAGACATGGTTGATGTATTTATTGCTTGTATATATTGTATATAGCCATTGTACCTATTGTATATAGTTTTCTTATATTAATTATAGCCTTTATTTTATTTTTGACAAAAAGGGGAAATGTAATGGATTTTAATTGTATCTTAATAAATAAAGACTGCCTGAAGATCTGAGAGTAAAACAGTCCCACTGGTCAGCCTTACAGACCAGATTATGGTAATACACACCTTTAATCTCAGTAGCCATAATGACACACACCTTTAATCCTAGTAGCCACACTAGTTGCCATAGAAACTGGGCAGTGCATGACTTTACTGACGGTGGTACAATCCTTTAATCCTAGCCCTAGAGAGGATTATAAAATGAAGCTAACATTATATGGCATCCCCACAGGTCTTGGTAAAGAATATTGCTTGCAGGGCTATATAGAATAAATCCATAATTCACTGATTCTGGGGACAGGAGCTGAGTGGTTTTGTATTTGCATTGTATAAGGTTAAGTTTTCTGTGTAGAATGATATCAAATAAAAACATTGGCATACATATGCAGACACCATGGTGGAGTAAGGCTTTATATTTGTGATTTATACCTACACCTACACGTACACACACACACACACAAACACACACATACACAGAGGCATAGACAGGTTTCTTTATATATCCTAGGTTGCCCTCAAATTCATGATTCCCCTGCCTCAGTCTCTGGTGTGTTGGGACCACTGATCAGTGACACCACATCCAGCTTTACATTTGAACTTTTAATTGCATGATACTTATACTTTTTGAACTAGGGACATCATATTTTTCTTTCTTTGTCCAGAAAATCATGTCACTACTCCCAGTGAGGAGTTGAGGAATCCCTAGGTGGCCAAGATGGCAAATCAGAGGAGAGTCAGGGATGTAAAGTACTGTGTCTACTCTACATGCCTGAAAACACTCCCTGAAAACTTGTCCCAGTAAGGCGAGATGATGTTTTCTCTAAGCTCACACAGCCAGAGTTTCAACAAGGCAGTTTTCTTTCTTAATTTTTATTATAAAGTTAATTAAAATTTAATAAACATTAAGTAAAATAGCAAAAATTGGGAAAGTTGGTGCTGTAACCATTCCAACATTATAGCCATTTTTACTGCCCACAGCTCACTCTGTACTTTTTTCTTACTCTGGCTCTTGCTTCCTGCTGGAGGAGAACCTCAGATGCCAGCCCTCTAACAACACATCCCTCAGCCCACACCTTGGCCTGGGGGCGGCCATGTCTTCATTGCTGTCCCTTTCAAATTCCACGGAGTACAGCTGTATGTCTCTTCTTTGCTTCTCTGGACCTGGAGAACTACTTTGTTAGAGCCCCTACCCCAGCTCCAGGAAAGGAAGCTGCCATCTTGCTGAGGGGAGTGAGGCTACACCTGCCTGTTGATTCAATGCCTGTTTCCCCAAATTACTTTTGACAGGAGCACCCTATATGTGGCTGTCTTTGACAAGTTGGCAGGAGACATGTAGAATGCGTGGAAAGGGAATTGACAAATTACCTAATGGTAGGATGGTTTTAATGAAATAAATGACTTCAGGTTGGCATCGCAGCAAACATGACAGTTACGTCCAGAGTAAATAACACTGAAAGGTGCAGGCTACAGAAATTCTTCTTTGGTGGCAAACCTTCAGGGCATTCATTTCTCACCCCATCAGAGAGCAAACATGTGTAACACAGTCACGCAAAATGGATCAACATCCCAAGTTTCTTGTATCTAACATTGTTCTTTTCAAATATTTACTTAATTTTTAAAAATCACATGTGTGTATGTGTTTCTGTGTGTGGGTATGTGCACGAAAGTGTACGTTTTGACTATGGAAGCCAGAAGAGGGTGTCCGATCTCCTAGAGCTAGAGTTACAGGCAGATGTGGGCCACCTTCCCAGAGTTGTATGTGTCCTTAACGTGCCATCATTCCAGCCTACTCTTTGAAGTTCTTGAGAGAGGGAAATCTCTGCCTCATAATCCACACCAGGATTGGAGAGTGAATTGAAAATGGGAGAATTAGATGCACTTATCAACGATGAGGCTCTGACCAACTTTCTGCCACTCAATGTCCCCACCTGTTCACCTGGGGCTATGAATATAGATCATAGTTTTATTAACAAGATTGTAAAGTGCCAAAGAGACAGAGAGGGTGATTGTAATGGCACCTGAAAAATTCTAGAATCTTTAGAGTGAAGAAAAGAAATCCCTGTATTGTCAAGAGCATCTCATCTGTCAGGTGCCATGATTGACATGTTAACCACATTTCTCTTCATGACTTTGAGCAGACTAGACCATTATCATTTGCTGTGAATGAGAAAATCGACTCAGGGAGAGTGGATCAGCCAGCTACACAGCTGACTCCTTCTGGCCCCTGCTATGTGGAAATCAGGAGGGGACTCTTTCATACCTAGCTGGCCAACCTACTGTTGTCCTGCTTCTCTGCCTGCAGTCATGTACTGTTAGGGACTGCAGACCACCAGACCCTGAATTCCCTTTAAACAACTTGTTTTCTTCTGCTCTGAGAAGCCTGCAGCTTCTCTGAGCATGAGACCCTGATGGCAGGAGAGTGGTTTCTGGTGGATCTGCAGCTGAAAGATCCTGAGAGCTGTGGTATAGCCAGAGCACTATATAAGCTGCCCTGAACACAATTAAAGGGGCATTCTTGGGGAATTCAAGGATGATCTGTGTCTCTGTATCTCTGTGTTTGTGTGTTTAAATCTCCAAGCCCTTGCCCAAGACTCGCGAACCATCTCATAGAGCAGGCGCTACAAGTGGAGGCTCCCAGAGAGATAGGGAACAGGGACATGCTGAGAAATTGCCCTCGGGAATGGGGAAGGTGAATTGAAGGCCTCAAAAAGAATGGAAGAAGAAGAGTAAGTTTTTAAAGAAACAGAGCCTAGACAGTCATATTAAAGGGAAGTCTTTAAAGAGACAGAGTATAGACAGATTAAAAGAAGTAACGAAATAATAAGCCATGAAAGTATGAAATTTACACAGAGAATTTGGATTATGTATATTGTGTTTTCTTTTGTTTTTTTTTTGACTGGAGAGAGACATTTGATTCTGGAAACTGCTAAGAAAGGTATCTTGACTTTAAAATATGGGTCTAAGGATTTGTTGATTTGGAAAAGAGGTTCTGCCATTTATTTATTTATTTATTTATTTATTTATTTATTTATTTATTTATTTATTTATGATTTCTGTCTCTTCCCTGATACCTCCTCCTATTTCCCTCCCCCTCCCCCAACCAAGTCCCCCTCCCTCGTCAGCCCAAAGAGCAATCAGGGTTGCCTGCCCTGTGGGAAGTCCAAGGACCACCCATCCTCCTGAATATTAACCTTCATCAGGCAATGAAAAGAGACAGAGACCCACATTGGAGCACCGGACTGAAATCTCAAGGTCCAAATCAGGAGCAGAAGGAGAGAGAGCACGAACAAGGAACTCAGGACCGCGAGGGGTGCACCCACACACTGAGGTTCTGCTTTTTATTTCCACAAAAGATGAGAACCTGTGGATTTCTTCTAGACTAATGTGGTGTGATGCACCAAGACCCCCCGAAGGTCACTGTGAATACCCCCAAAGAAACTTCACCCAATAAACAGCAGAAAGTAGTATAGAAAACAACGCCCAAATTCCCAAAATTATTTGCTAGAGGTTGTGTGGTTGAGGGGGACGCTGCAGCAGTGCCAGGAGCATCTGCAACTATAACAACAAGTGTTGAACTTGAGGCAAGCTGGAGCTGCTCAGACTCTGCTGGGCTGCCCGTCTGTGAGTGGCGTTTGGAGAAGACAGTGGAGGGATGAGGAGAAGGCAATGTAGGGGTGAGGAGAAGGCAATGTAGGGGTGAGGAAAAGGCAACAGTGGTTCTAGCTCTGTCGGCCCAGGGCAGTATAAGCAACAGGGCTTTCCTATAATTGTCTAGCCATCCTAGAGGAGACTTTGCGATCACTGCAGGTGGCCACTATTGTCACTGCTGCAGCCTCCTCCATGGCAGCTGGAATTGCCATCATCCAGACAGCTGCTGTGACTATCTTGTAGCCAGCACCAGCATTTAATATCATTCAAGTGGAACATAGAATGAGCATGTTTGCTAGAGCATTTTCCAATTTATTGCTATCATATTTGTGCCACACCCAGGCCAGTTAAGAACATTAGAGCTAATTATATAGAAAAGGGGGAGATGTTGGGGGCTGTGGACCCCCAGACCCTGAATTTCTTGTAAACAACTTGTTATGCTTGCAGCTGCTCTGAGCAAAACAACTTGTTTTCCTGTGTTTGCAGCTGCTCTGAGCATGAGACCCTTAGGTGTTCCTGATTGTCAGGGAAGTGGTTTCTGGTGGGTTTGGCTGGGGCATGGCTATCAGTTAAGGATCCCTATATAAGCTGCCCCTGAACAGAATAAAGGGAACATTCTTGTTTCAAGGATGACCTGTGTCCCTGTGTCCCTGTCTATGTGAGTATGTGTTTAAATCTCCAGCCCCTTTCCTGGCTGGGGAGCCGTAGAGCATAGAGCATAGAGCATAGAACAGGCATAGTGCGTTACCATGTACCTCTCCACTCAAGTCTCTCCAGTCCCCTGAAATTGGTAAAGTGATTTCAGATTTATGACTGTTGTGTTCCAGTTTATGAGGGTTGTCCGTGCACAGTCTGACTCTGTTCCCAAGGATGAGAAGGCAGACGAGCAATACCAAGAAATGTGTGGATCTGAAAGGTGGCAGCATTGTGACTAACACTATAGTAACCTGAGCAAAAAAACCACAAAAAAAAATAAAAACAAAAACAAAAAACAAAACAACTACATGCCATTGTATTCTCAGATGCTAAGTGTTCAACCTAGCCTATGGTGTGGCATTGAGCAATGATAAAAAGTACAACTGCTGGTACCCAGTTACTAAAATGAAATAGATTTTACTAGTTCCTGGTCATAGGCATACATCTGATACAGGAAACTGGGTTTGAAAAAGTCCAGCCTGGCTGATTTCAGAATCTTTCCTTTACAGTTTACCCAAGGTCTGTAACCTCAGTGGGGCAGTGTGAGAAATGAATCACGTGACAAGCATGAACAACTGAATCTGAGATGGGCTTCAGAGCTGACTGCCACACTGAGATTTACCCTCCACCAGCTCCTGCCCAGGGCATTGTTAGAGCTTCATGATATTTGTCTTCCTTCCTTAACTGATCAATTCTTTCCATCTTATAAACCACAAATGTCAGTCATTCACCCTCCCTCTCCTCCCGTCCCCTTCCCTCCCCTTCCCTACAAGTCCTCTGCCCCATCCAGAGAAGAGTACAAGGATGCTCTGTCAAAGATGCAAGACACAGCAATGTCATCATGCATCTCTAGTCTCACTGATAAATATTCCTGTTCACTACCTACTGCTGTCTGTACAGAGAAGCATCTAAAGGCCTGGGGTTCTCCCTTCTACCTCTGTTTCTTTGTCTATTAATATTCCACTCATAATCTATTCAGGACCATTCAATGAATAACGCTGTGTCAGTTCTCATGGATGTGGGTCTTTTCCCCTATAAAGCTTCCTGTGGGGGCTGCCTTTCCTGAACCCCCACTGTGCTGTGAGGGTGATGTTATTTAACAGTAGCACCCCTGCTGTAGGTGACAACTCTCCTGTCAAATCTGTTTTTGTGTCTTTACTGGAATCAGAGCATACATCTTGGAGCCATTGCCACTTGGTATGGTATCTCAGTTCAGACACTTGCTCAACGGTTGCTGGCTAGACCCATCTGAAACTGTCCAGTGTTGTAAGGAGTAGATGGTTTCTTTTCCATATTCCCCTGCTTATACACCAATCAGGGTTTCGGCTTCTTTTGTTTTATTTGTACTTGAGGCCTCACAGATGCTAGGCAAGTACTCTGCCACTGAGCCATATTCCCAGGCTGGAAGAAATGTGTGTGTGTGTGTGTGTGTGTGTATGTATGTGAGATGCACTGGTAATTTATTTGGGAATTTAGTATAATCTTTGGGAAACATTAGTCAATAGTCAGATCTAATAATAATTTAATAATTTAAAATTAATTATTATTAAATCACTTAATGTGATTTAATAAGAATTAAATGATCCTATGTTTCTATGGCAGAGATAATGCTTATCCTGCAGAAGATGGAACCTATCTTAATTTCCTATCCATATCACCCTCAGGTGTGACATCTATAGAGTTGTGAAAATCCTATGTCATATGAGGAAGGACTATTTCTCTCCAAGTTGGTGCTAGAGAAGCTAGGAAACAGACTCTGGTTGTCACCTCTGTTAGGGGTTATCTTGTCTGCAGAAAGCTACCTTGCTCAAGGTCATTGTCTGTCTGAGAATGATCCACAGCCAATGTCTCATCAGGAGCATGGACTTATAATCTCATTATAGTTTGTGAAAAATCCCAGAAAAAACAAGGGTTGTTCTGAGAATGGGGGTACAAACACCATCACCATAAATTTCATCCACAGTACTTTGCTATAGGTGGGGTTGACAATAGGGCAGGGCATTGAAAGCCATAAGTATAGTCAAATCATTATTAATGTCAGATGGTAGCATTTAATTATCAAAATCCAGTAGCAATGAGTAGCTAGATTAGAATGGCAGGTAAGAAGGCCCTTTGTACAGAGTAAGAAAGATGGTCAATAGGAGATGATGTCCCTTGCTTAAGACACATGGAAAACCAATAAGAACTGCCTTAATTCACAACATTAGATGAAATTGAGGATGCATGATGTGGTAGCTGAAAACAATAGCCTCACTGAGAGAAATTCCCATTCTCCTATAGCGTTCTGGACCTGATCCAGTGTTTGTATCGAGAGCCCATTAAGTAAAGGCAATCAATATGAAGAACCTGCAACAGAATAGAATGAGGCAGGGGAACTGCCCTGATGATGGGGCCCTCAAAAGGACAAGTAGACATTTACCCAAGGAACATTATATGGACTGAGTAAGAATATTCAAACTTATATCAATACCTGAGGCCCAAAGTCATCATGGCCTTACGTTGGAGTATGACCAAGTGAAGAGATGGGATCTGATTAATGTCCAACTAACCATGTACCTACAACTTTGTTTCTTCTCCCAAACCCATATGAAACTGATCTTCCATGAAATTAAAATAATGAAACAAAAGCAATACTGGATTCTGTAGGTGTGTGGAAGGCGGTTTCTTCCTGGAGGTTTTCCTTATCAAATCCTCATTTGGTTGATTGGTCTAGCTGTACAAAGGTCAGATGATACTTTGAGGTAAAGGACTGCCACAAATGCATCTGCAACTACAGCTGCACCCCTTGCTGATTTGGTATCCTAAATACAATGGATTTACCTGATTTGTACACATGGCTTGTACGAACACTGTGGTCATTCCTTTTTACCTCATCAACAAAGATCATAATCAGTTCATCTTTAGATTCCTTAGACAAAACTAAAAGCCTGAAACTATGTCCAAGGGTGATATTTATTCTCCCCTTCCTCTACCTTGCCAATGGAACAGTCCAGAGAGACCCGGGGCTGTTTAATAGCCCACAGGGCATCAAGCTGATCTCTTTCATCAATCCTCATCAGACAAAGCAGACTGACCGGAGGATCCTAAAGTTGCCACCCCATTAGAAACCTTGGCAAGGCCCATGCACAGATGGTAGGGGGAGAGAGCCCTGCAGAGATTCTGGTCTCAGCACATCAAACATTTAAGGGTCAGTAGTTCAAGACAGTCCAGGATCCACCTTACTACTTTTCTCTAACTGCTGTACGGAAAAAAAGGGGGGGGGGGGCTAATATTCCCATGTGGTTCTTGAGCCATAAATCTAAAACCAAGGTATTGACAGGGCCATGCATGCTCAGAAGACCCTCATATATGCTCATCTTTGGCCTTTTCTTTCTTCCAATGATTCCGATTTGTGACCACATCACTACAATCCTTGAATCCTTGTCTACATTAGGACGTTGCTTTCCTCTGTTGTTAAATTTCTCCTTTGGCATCTTAAACTTTATGTGTTTATGTGTATGTGTGTAGGTATTTTGCCTACATGTAGGCACAGGCACCATCTGTGTTCTTGATATATAAGGATGCCCAAAGAAGGTTTTGGCTACTCTAGAACTAGAGCTATGGACCAGTGTGAGCTTTCAGGTGGGTGTTGGGAAGAGACCCCAAGTCCTCTCCAAGAGTAGCAGGTGCTCTTAATCTCTGAGCCATCTCTCCAGCCCTTTAACTTGTCATTAGACTCATTGCCAGCCTGGATAACCCAAATTAAGTTTTTTATCTCAAAATCCTTAATTATGCCTGCAATGACCTTTTTTTCCTAGGGAACATTGCTAATATCTTTTGAGGATCCATCATTCATTTTTATAAAGGAATCCAGATAGCAAGTCAAACTACTCCATCGATCTTAGTATACATAGATTCATAGGAGGTAGTCTGGCTAAACAGATAGGGCAAATACAGGAGGACAGAAAGAGCTTGTGGGGTTGAAGCCTATGGGCGGGCGTGTGTGTGTTTAGGGGTGTTGTGATGGATGGCGAAGCTGATTTCACATTTGAACATCATATAAAAGCATCCTCCACAGACCTGGCATGGAGCAACCAAATAGAGAAAATGTCAACCAGGCCTTGTGTGATGGTTCATTTCAATGGCCAGCTTGGCAGGATTTGGAGTTACCTGGGGGAAAGAGTGTCAAAGAGGGATGGTCTAGATTACATTGACCTGTGAACATGCCTATGAGAGATTTTTCTGAAGTGGGTTAATTTTGATGGGAAGGCCCACCCTAGATGTGCGTGGCACCATTTCCTGTGCTGGTCATGGACTGGATGAACAGCAGAGAAGGAGCTGAGCATATATACTGTCCCTCTGTTTCCCAACTTTAGATTGGATGCTGAGTACTCCCATGAGCTCTGCCTCTACAGCTTTCCTGCCATGATGCACTGTAACTCCAACTCTGAGCCACAATAAGCCCTTTGCCCTTGAGTTGTTTTGGTCAGGTATTTTGTTGCAGCAACATATAAAATAACTAAGACAGCTTGTCATAGCCCAGTGCTGACACATGAAGCAAGCATGTTGACAGACATAGAGCGTCTAGAGACTGACCTAACAATAGGCTCACTCTTTGACCAGCTCTGGTGTTGTCATTGAGTATCTACGTCAGAAACAAAGAAATACTGCGCCTTCCCCCGGAAGATCAGCGGGTGCAGTCTGTCCTGCCAATGCTGGTGACTTTCTCAGAAAGACTGACAGACATTTCAAAGTATAGAATGAAGGTCTCAGCACCACTCTTTGAAGGCTTCTAGAGGTTTGGGTCTGTTGGCAACAGTAGAGGCCCAATTGAGCCCACCGAACAGCAGAACTGGGAGGCAGGAAGTGGGTCAATCATGGCAGAGGTGTTGCTGGTGGATACCACACCATCCAGTGCATCTGCCCTGATAAAGCTCCTAAAGAGTAGATACAGAGCCTCAGCTGTTGGCAAGAGAGGCAGCACATCCATTAAAATGCCCAGGGAGAATCCCAGCTAGCCCTCTACGCTCATAGTGTCTGCATCTGCAAATAAAACCTACCCAGGACAGAAACTGTTCACAAATCTATGTCTGAGTTAAATATGTATATGCTTTGTTTTCTTACTGTTCCCCAGGCAGTATAACAATTTATAGCATTGGTTATTAAGTATAATTGGGAGGTGATTTAAAGTATAGCGAGGGTGTCTACAGGTTTATGTGCAAAAGTAGTCTTTTGTTAGGACTTGGTTTGGGTATCCTATCCTCAAGGATCCTGTGACCATACCAAAGGAGAATTGTGTTTCCAGCCATCACTATATTCTGTGTATGTCATCAGTCACACAGGACTGTTACAGTCATTTGAGATGTTCACCAACTCAAAAGGAAAATCATCTCCTATATGCCTTTCTAAAAAAAAATAGTTTTTCAAAAAGGAGTGGTAAATCATCAAAAATATAATGTTCATTAAGATTGTAGTTAAGCAGAAGGAAGTCAGGAGGGTGTCATGTGATGCCAAGGGGAGACCTGGTATAATACCATGCCTTGTGCCCTGCCTGATCAGATGCTGCCACAGGGAAGATCTGCAGACAAAGGAACAGATACTTTCAGTGTGCCCACCTTTTTACTGGGGAAGAATCTGGGCTTGGAATAATCATCACATGAAATAGAAGTGATGACTAAGACATTAAGATCAAGCTGTGTGTGAAAATAAGCCCGACTGCAGTGTCTTCCTGAACTGTGAGAGACTGGAAAAGGCGCAAGAACAGACATTGCATTGTTTAAAAATCAAAGTACAATTTAAATAATGGCAAGTTGTAAAGATGGTGGTACAGTCAGTGTGCACAAATAAGGTGGAGAAGGGAGAGGAAAGAGGGGCATTCTTCTCACGTGCCCAAGCATTACCAGTGACATGGTGTGTCAGCTTTGACGCTGGCGTGGTACCAAGGATGCTGCGGTGTTTGCCCCAGAGGTCTTGTTCGGTATTGGTATCCCTTTCCACTTCTGTCTCCTTTCTGACTGTAGGATAAATTTCCCCATTCTCATTTGACCAGGCAGTGCTGTATTTCCCTTGAGAAACACGTGTTAGTGTTAGCTTCAGTTTTCCTGAACACCATGAATCTCACATAGTCGGTTATCACTTCTGCCCCAAATGCCAACACATGCAAACGTGGCTGCATTCTGGAATTTTTGTTCACCGGGGCAGGATGTACTGATACTCGTCTTGCAGACTAACTGCATCCCAATTCATTAATTTTCCTGACCCTCACTTCCTTGCTCTCTGCATAATTTCCCTATTTAAAATTCTAATAATGACTATATTTCTTAAGTTCCCTTCAATTATTTTGTTTTTGAAAGAACCAAGCTAACAAACAAATGTATAAATAGATGGGGTGTTGAACCATTAATAAATTTCTGGATTCGTCTTTTCTAATTGCTTCTCCTGTTTATCCTGGGTTGCCACCATGCCTTCCCACTGGAGCATAAATTTATAAACATCATGCAAATGCATTATTTGTAATAAAACTGACTAATGAACATTAAAAGCCAATTATTTCTATACATCTGCTGGCTATGGCTGGCAATAACTATGCATGTTTCGGATTTGTGGCTGTGTTTGCCTTAGTAAGATTTTAATCACTCATTAATTTATGGATTGCAATATGCAACATGGGCACCCACAGTCCCCAGGCTGCCTCAGATGTATAAATGAGAAAGCAAGGGAACCTCAAAGTACAACAACACAGCCTTCCTTTCTGAGCCATTTCTTCATGCCACTGTCAACTGGAGAATCAGGGATGGGATCAGGCAAAACCTCCGCAAAACACGTAGCATGCAGGTGATTTTGTATTCTGTTGATTAATCACTTTGCTATTTATTATAGGAACATACTGTGGTGAGTTATATTGATTGACAGCTCTGCAGGATCTAGAATCACCTAGCAGACACACCTCTGACCCTTATCTAGATTAGGTTAATTGAGGTAAATAGATCCACCTCAACAGTGGGAAGACCCACCTTTACTATGGGAGTTACCCTTGCACTCCATAGAACAGGGTGGGGTTCCAGAATGAATTAAAGGGAGAGCAACAAGCTGAGACCGCACAGTCATCTCTCTCTGCTTCCTGACATGACAGAGTTGATGTGTGCTGGAATTGGGAGCCACAGCAAACCCTCTCTCCCTTAAGTTGCTTCTGTTGGTGAATTTCATCACAGCAACTAGACAAGTAGCTAGGGAAACCACTACTACTTATGTCACGCTGGATTTTCTCAGTTGACTTCTGAGGAGCCTCCATCTTTCCGGAGGCAAGGTGCTCATGGAAGGCACAAGCTTTTACATTCAGATGGAAGTGAGTTAGACCCTGATGTCATCCAGTTCTTACTTGTGATAGAATCATAGACAGGTATTGTCGGGGTTTCTGGCCTACCTGGTTCCCACAGTCATTAAGTCCCAAAGAAATCACACAGAGGTCTACATTAGTTATAAACTGATTGGCCCATTAGCTCAGACTTCTTATTAACTCTTATAACTTATATTAACCCATTATTCTTGTCTGTGTTAGCCACATGACTTGGTACCTTATTCAGTGAGGCAGTCACATCTTGCTTTTTCTGTGGCTGGGTTAGGATTGCAGACCAAGATTTCCTCTTCCCAGAATTCTCCTGTTCTTGTTGCCCTGCCTCTACTTCCTGTCTGGTTGTCTCGCCTATACTTCCTGCCTGGCTACTGGCTAATCAGTGTTTATTTAAAATATAATTGACAGAATACAGACCGTTGTTCCACACCAGACAGGTACCATAGTGTCTTCATCTCCATACCTGCCAGTGAACATGTATCAAATGATAAAAGCATGCGATTATGAGTAGAGAGGAATTACATAAATGACAGTCTCGTCTTTGAGAGAGTCGCCCTTAACTATGGCAACAAGTATCTTTGAGAAAAGGTCAGTGACAAACTTCCCAACTGTGCCAAGAAATCCCAACCTAACCGAGAAAGTCAGAGTGTCTCTGACACCCTTTTAAAGACACATAGCTGTGTGACTGAACATAAGGTCCTCGGGTCATGAGTAAAGGTCACATGATCTCCCTTCTCATGGGGCTTCCATAATTTCCTTTCCCTTTGGTACACTACCTGCTTCCTGCCCATCTGTCCTTGACCTCAGTGAGTCCAGGTGCAGAAGCAATACCACTGGATATAATGAATACTGCCTGCAGTAAATCCATCGTGGGCCAGTGGAGAATGAGAGGAAGGGCTGCTTGGGTAAGGTATTTTTACCTGCCCCACACTTACATGAGCAAGGAAAATGCAGGCTGTTTCAAATATATAGAAGCTAGGGTGCAAAATCATAAAAATTTATCCAAGAGTAAGAGGTCAGCATTAAGATGAGGGAGATGATTGCTTCTGCAAATTATTGTGAAATGAAAGTCTGCCACTCACTAGGCATTTAGCTCACGACACAGTTTAAGATTTAAGGGTGACAAAGAACACCTAGGTGAATGATAAGAGATCAAAGTGGGGGCACACTTTCCAACTGGGCTCAGGCTAGATTCATCAAGATGGCGGCTTGTGTACAAAGAAGTAGCAGACATAGCGCAAGACAGCAGGAGCCTCCTGGGTTGCAGGAGAGCGTTCTGACCCCCTGCAAAGCTGGGATTTAGCAATAATGAGTGGAGTGAAAAACAAGGCATATAGTAGAATAAACAACCTGAGTCCATGTGCTTTGTGTCCTTGTTCATGAGAAAATATTATCACAGAAAGTTATACAGAGTTTGCATTGGTCCAGAGGTAGGCAAGGCTTTAAAGGAGCTGGCAGAGTTGGGAGAAAATAAAATGCGTTTGAGCCTTAATATAAAAGCTAGAGTTAAAATACACACTGCTGGCAGTAGAAGGTGAACTGACATGAACTGAATAAATGATATGGTATAAAGGTCAGCAAACAGAGTCCCAAGATCCAAATCCTTGGGACACACCTGCTCTTATATTGGTCATGTGATCCGAACGGCTTTTATGTTTTTAAGTGGCTAGGAAGGGGAAAAAAAGGATAAAATTTTACGACTTAGGAAAGTTACGTGAAAACCAGATTCCAATGTCATTCGCAGTGTTTTGCTAGACTAAGGCTCCCCTTTCCTTGTTTACAGATTAGCTAAAGCTAATTTGAGAAGACAATAGCAGACTCTGTGCAGCCACAAACCTTCACATCCTTGCATCTGCTTTTCAGAGAAGATCGAAGGCATGTCAGCTTCAGATGTAGGGGACTCAACACCCAGTTGGTGTAAGACACAACATGCATTTACTTTTTCTCTGTGTGTGTGTGTGTGTGGCCATTCATCTGTGTGTAGCTAAGTTTATGGTTTATCTGTTAGTGTTTGCAATCCGTTTTGAGTTTTTCCTTTCAGTCTTATTGGTTTTCTGTTTTAAGCTATGAAAAATATTAACACAGCTATAAAAGTCAGCAGTATACCAAAACATATCCTCAAAGAGTGCCCATTCTCTATCATCCTTTTCACCCTGTTCCCAGTCGACTGCCTTTCCACCCTTGTGCTTCCTCTGTGCATGAGGTAAATGGTGATATTAAATTCTTGTTTATTCTGTGTTTTTTGTATGTGAATAATGAACATATATAATTTATTTTCTTTTCATTTTTTGTACAACAAATAGCAACTATACATGTTCTTTCTTTCTTTTTCCAATTCTTGTCCAAGAAATGCTTAATATCAACTCATGTAGACCTTTGTTATTCATTTTTATGACTTTCCAGGATCTCGTTGTAAGAAATGCATAATAGTTTATCTAACCAGACCCATTGTTCTATGAATGCTTGATTCCAGGATTCCGCATTTGCAAACAATGCTACCATGAATATATTATATTTCTGTACTATTTTTATTTTGAGCATAAAACAGTTAGCTCAAGGGAGTTAAATTCTTGATCAGTGACTGAACACATCTCTAAAGTGTAAACCACTGCAAAGAAGGTCTTTCTTGAGAATGTCGCTAGAGACAATGTCACCCCATAGAGTGGTCAGCAGCCTGATTTACTGTCAGGCAACTTAAGAGAATGCTTCCCTCCTGTTAGAGATCAGCTTCAACCAGGGTAAGGGGATGGGGATTAAAAAAATATGTAAAGAGAACAAAGACACGAGTGAAAATCACAAACAGAAGCATACAGTAGTACTGGGAGGGCATCCCAGCAGATCCTGAATGCTGCCTTCTGCCTTCTGAGCTCTCAGCACTGAGTCTGCCCTGTGCTTAATTTTCCATACACTTTTATACCCCAATACAAAAAGGGGGAAGAAGGCCAAAGAAGGCAAAAGACTGTTTAACATCACACAAAGGACAACCAGAACAGTTGCTTGCTTCAGTACTTTGAGACATCAAGCCATTATTTCTTGAGAAAAGCATTCTGTTGTTTAGACAGTGAACGGACCCTAGGCCCAGTATCCTAAAGGCAGCCACATCCTAGGTCAAATCTCCTAATTCAAAAGAAGGAGCAGAAGTAAGCTTGAATTCTCTGACCTTAGGTTAGGGTGGAGTGGATCTACCTGTGTGGGCCATCTTAATGTCCAAAACACCATGTAACCACACCCTAGGTCAGGGCGTGTAGCCACACTTGTTAACAACTTTGAGGAACCTCAGACTCTCTAACCTTCACATGGAATAGACTCACATTTTTGGCCTCCACATCCTCCAGAGGAATATAGATACTGATTTTCTTAAAGCCCAGTATAAAATATTCATGTTCTTCAGGTTTCAGTTTCCTCAGCTATGAAGCAGACCTACTATGTATAAGTGTTCACCCAGACAGTTCTGTTTTGCACTCATGAGGAGTGGGATCCAGGATACTAGAGTAGACATGGAATTCATTTATGCCTGACCCAGAAGTCTTATTTCTTCTGACTGCATAGGGGGTAAAATCTCAGGCCCTTTTCACATCTCCAAATTTCCCGAATTGGGCTCTCCCAGTCTTTGTTCCTTAGTGGGACAATGGCACACAGTCTGTCCTGGCCCTAAGAAGTCGGGCACAGGTTACTTTCTAGTACCTTTCAATGTGTACTGAAGGCAAAATCTCTTCTAAGAAGCCCCACCCTTTTGAAAGCAAGGGGAAGAAGGCGTATTTCTTTATGTACAAAATCTATCACAGGGGCAACTCCACGAGAATCTTAGTTTTTAAATCAGAATCGTATTTGGAGAAGACATAAGCATGTGGTCACCTCAGTAAACACTGATACGGGACCCTCGTCAAAGTCACCTAATGGAACTATTACAAAGCCGGCAAAGAAATTTAGTCGAGGTGTAATTAATCCTCTGGGGAGTGGAAGGGTCGGTTATGACCTCTCAAGGCCATTGCTTGCATGCTGTCATGAGAAAGGCTTTTAAAATCGCTCGAAGAAGCCATGGAGTGAGAGATTTATGTGGTAAAGACTGTGTAGTGAATGGAAACACATCTCTGGTGACAAACCTTATAAAGACAGGAGTAGAGAGGCCTCTCAGCTCAGACAGAGCCAAGCTGAGGCAGCTGGTGGGAGGAAAGGGCAGCTCTGTGGAAAGGCAGAAGCGACAGTGAGCTGTGAGGAGATCCAGTAGGCATGCGTCACAAAATGACAGCAGAGGGGAACTAGGTGTGTAAGTGAGGCCACTTCACCTATTTCCCTAACTTAAAATTTAAACATGGTTTCTCCACATTAGCCAGTTACATAGTCTCTCTCTCTCTCTCCCCCTCTCTCTTTCTCTCTCTCTCTCTGTGTCCCTCCCTTCTCCCCATCCCCATGCATGCATGTTCCTGCAACTTTACTTTGGACTCAGAAATTATGAATGGAGCCTGCATTATCTATAGCTCTCTTATTTGGACATAGACGGTCTATCCAACACATGATGGATAGACAGCCCCTCCTTCTGC
>JABTXL010007734.1:16867154-16878742 GCA_025134845.1 Neodon shergylaensis | reverse complement strand
TAGACGGTCTATCCAACACATGATGGATAGACAGCCCCTCCTTCTGCATGAACTCGAGCTGGCAACCATTGCCTTTTCAGGATCTTAATATTTATCCATGCCACGTGAAATCCCGTTACCTTCCTACTGTATAAAAGGGTAGCTAGGAAAATCTCTGTGTCCCTCTGGGGATTTCAGAGATGCTCCTCCAGTATCTGCAGGGATGAATGTAGGATATGTTGGCCTCAGAGGCCCAAGCAAGTTTTCCAGGGCTGAATGGCACCTTTGTGACAGTCCCCTGCCTCCCCTGCCACAGGACTTCTGTGGGCCTGGAGTTTAGGCTTTATAGCGTGTTTGGCTAATGTGAGAATCAAAGGCCTCCCAGGTGTTAACAGTGGCAGCGGTGTGGAAAGCCCAGGGTGACACAGCCTGGTTCTGGCTTGTGTTGGTTTGATTGCCTTTTTTGGCATTAGCTAACTCTCAATTTCCTTTCACCTTTGGATGGAATGAACTGGGGGAGCTGAGGCAAAGTTTTGTAGGGATTAGGACATAAAGCTGATCTTCCTGTAGCCTGGATTTCTGGCTCGGAAATTAGCTGGCTGCGCGAGGGGAGGGAAGGAGATGGAGAAGCATGTGCTCCCAGGAAACCACATGCTTATGAGATGCTGAAGAAGAAATCACGCTCGGCAGAGTTTGCTAATTACAAACAAGGGCTTGTCTCTCCTCAGCCATGGTAATGAAGGCTTTGCCTTGAGCCACCTATACCGTGCAGTGCCCGAATGACTTCCTCTGCCATGATACCGCCAATCTGCACATTAAGGGCTCTACTGGGTGTGCTGGGGTCCACCCTCCCCAATCCTCATCTCCAGACCAAACCTGTTTACTTCTCTAAAACAAGCAAACAAACAAAATAAAATCACCAAAATAATCGTTTCACTTTACTCTTTGAGACAGGGTCTCCCATTGAACCTGAACTTGTTTCAAATTTCAGATAGCATGGACAGACAGCAAGCCTGGGTTCCACCTGTCTCTGCCCCACGCTAGGAGATTATGGTCACAAGTGTCTGCGCTTGGATTTTTTTAAATTGATTTTTATTGAGCTCTACATTTTTGTCTGCTTCCCTCCCTGCCTCTCCCTTCCCCTTTCAACCCTCTCCCAAGGTCCCCATGCTCCCAATTTACTCAGGAGGTCTTGTCTTGTGTCTCTTAGTGTCCTCATTGTTGTCTAAGTTCTCTGCGCTTGGATTTTAAGTGGATTTTGAGTATCAAATTCAGATCTTCCTGTTTCTATCCTTTATTCTCCGTCCTGCCTCTCCAGAGGGACAGCACTAATATTTCCACTATTACACTCACAAGCATCACTGCTGTAGAGGATACCTGCTTAGTGACATGGAGATGCCACTAACAGTGGGTGGCTTCAAGAGTAGAGACCCAGGAAGAGACAGCCTACTGTTCCTCTGACTCTCACTGTGCCCCACTCACAGAAGGCAGACAAAGGCCACCGTGTTTCTCTACTAGTTGCCTCTCAAGATAAAAATGGTCACTGATCTCTTTTCCCCACTTAATAGTATTTCATACAGAATAAGCTCAAATGGGTCTGGGTTCTAGCTCCCATACTATATTAGAGACAAACCCTATGTGAGACAGCCAGGTTTCCAAGTACCTCTGACTTGCAGGCAGGGACTCAATTGCTGTGGCATGCGGCTCTCATCGGGGCAGGTCAGCTCTTCACTGGCTTGTTTATGGAGAGAAGCCAGATGTCCTTGGCAAGTGGGCACTTGACATTCGAAACATAGGCTCCAGCCTGGCTTTGTTTCCTCTACTCGAGACCAGGGCCTCTCCATTTCTATCTGCAAAGTACAAACAAGCCTTCTGCCATGTGTGTCAAGTGTTATTGAAAGCCAGCAGTGGGGCGAACTGCAAAACCCTTCAAGCGGGGGTGGGGGGTGGGGGGCAGTGAAAGCGACTTCACTGCTTCTCAGAAAACGGACACTAGCATTTGATCCAAAAAACAAACAAGTGTGGAAAAGCGGGCGTGCACAATCATTAGTCTCCATGCTTTGCCAAGACTAGGGCAATTGTTCTATTTTAATTACTTGATTGTGAAAATCATGGATGCTGAAATAAACAAAAAAGAGACAAGGGAGCCTGGGACTCTCCTGGGGTGGTCTTAATCAAATCTGATGGGAGCATCGGGAGGTTTAGCTGAGGAATGATGTATTGAACTAGAGACACTGTGCTCGGAAGGGGAAATGTCGGCTCATGCATTTGTGGACTCCCACCCTGGCTGAGAGTGACATTTTCGGAGGTTGTGGGGCCTAACTGGAGAATGGTGTCGCAGGAGAGCGGGCCTTGGTGCTTAACCGGCAGCCTTGCTTCTGGCTCTCTCTGCTTCCTGTTCCCTACAGATGGAGGAGGCGAAGCTCTCCATCTCATTCTCACACTGCCTGCTGCCACGCCTTCCCCAAGGAAGGACTATATCTGCTCAAAGAGGAGCCAAAGTTCATTCCTCCTTTTTGGAGCCCATTGGTCAGGGATTTTTGTCACAGAGACAGAACTACCTAATATAAGCGGGTAAGTACTAGAAGGAAACCAGGGGAAGGTTGGTAAACAGCTGCTGCACAGGGCAGAGCACAACACAGTGCATAAAGGAGTCAGAATTAAAACCATGGTGGCTGTGGATTAAAAAAAAAAAAAGAAGGAATGAGAGGTAGAATGTGGGTTTTCTCGCATATTTTAATTTGGGCTAACAATTTTTTTTGTTGCTTTTTATTGTACTATACATTTTTCTCTGCTCCCCTTCCTTCCTTTTCTCTCTCCTTCTACCCTCTCCCATGACCCCTACACTCTCAATTTACTCAGTCTTTTTCTCCTTCCTATGTAGATCCAACTATGTCTCTCTTAAAGTCCTCTTTGTAGTCTAGGTTCTCTTGGGTTGTGGCCTGTTGGCTGGTTTTTCTTTATGCCTAAAAGCCACTTATGAGTGAGTACATGTTATATTTGCCTTTCTGGGTCTGGGTTACCTCACTTAATATGTTTTTTTCTAGATCCATCCATTTGCCTGCAAATTTCAAGATGTCATTATATTTTACCACTGAGTAGTACTCCATTGTAAAAATGTACCACATTTTCTTTATTCGTTCTTCGGTTGAGGGGCAACTAGGCTGTTTGCAAGTTCTGGATATTATGAATAATGCTGCTATGAACATAGTTGATCATATGCCCCTGTGGTATGATTGAGCATCCTTTGGGTATATACCCAAAAGTGGTATTTCTGGGTCTTGAGGTAGATTATTTCCTTATTTTCTGGGAAACTGCCATACTGTTTTTCAAAATGGTTGTAAGAGTTCGCACGAGTTTGCACTCCCACCAGTAATGGAGGAATGTTCCCCTTACCCCACATCCTCTCTAGCATAAGCTGTCATCAGTGTTTCTGATCTTGGCCATTCTTGCAGGTGTAAGATGGAATCTCAGAGTTGTTCTGATTTGCATTTCTCTGATGGCTAAGGATGTTGTTGAGCATTTCCTTAGGTGTCTTTCAGCCATTTGAGATTCGTCTGTTGAGAGTTATCTGTTTGAGTCCCTCAAGAGGAAATGAAAAATTCCCTCAAAGATGTAGAGGAAAATATTACATAGGCTGACAATTTTTATATCTGAGGGCAGATCATAAATGAAAAACTCTGAAAGTGTGAGGACACAAGATCCGACAGGCAATCTTTCCACCAGGTTATAGACTAGGACGTTTTCTCTCCTTAGGGAAAGAAGATTTGAGCCAGCTTTCTAAGGAGCATCATGGTCCCTGTCCCCATCTATCTGGCCCAGTGTAGTCAGAAGAGTTTAACCTGCTATCTCAAAACAGCAATGATAATCTCATGTTCACCGATTGACCTGCCTGTGTCTCCAGCTCTGCCAGAATCTTCCCCAGTTTTTCTCATCAGCTCTCAACCCTAAGAAGTTTTGTATCTCATCATAATTTGGATCATTAAAGTTTTCAATGTCACATCCACCAGTAGACCATTATTCTAAAAGTTTAGTCACCAGCAACAGTACCCACACTGTTGGGAAGTGAGGGCCCCTTTGATATATGAAAGAAGTTAGATCTTTAGATGCATTCCTTTGAAAAGAATATTGGAATCCTCTCTTTGCCTCTCAGTTATCATAAACAAAGGTGTCTTCTGACATGTTCATTCACCATAAGGGGGGTTACTCCACCACAGGCTCAAAACAATGGTGTCAAGTGACAGTAGACTGAAACAACTTGCCCAAATAAAGCACCTCCTTGTTAGTTGGCTCATATATATATATATATATATGCATACACACACATATGTATGCATATATTTCAAGGCAAAGACCAGTTAAAGGATTTGAGTTTGTCCATCTTTCAGATCCAGAGCTGGCTTGAAAGAAAGACACGCCTCATCACCTTCCGTCTCAGTCAATTCTCAGGCTTTCCATGAGAGGCCATGCACTGTTGATGGAGTCACAGACACAGAATGTGAGTACTGTCCCTGTCCCATGGTGGATAACAGAGGGGGACATGTACAGTGTCCCGTAACCTCTCACAGCTTCAGTTTCCTCCTTGCGACAAGACTCAATGGATGCTGTGAATACTGACCTAACACGGACATGGAACAGTACTTGGCGTTGAGGTGCTGTCCAATAGAGGGTGTCATTCTGACTAACTTCCACCCCTTGCTGTCTGCAGGGAAGGGCCTCCAGTGTTGAAGGAGCTGCTGGCAGGCCCGCTTTTCGTCCCACCTGACTCCTGCACGGCTAGCCTAGCCCCGGAAATAATAACAAGGAAATTGTATTCTTTTAAACACTGCCTGGCCCGTTAGTTCTAGCCATTTATCGGCTAGTTCTCACATCTTGATTAACCCATTTCTAATAATCTGTGTAGCACCATGAGGTGGTGGCTTACCGGGAAAGATTCAGCATGTCTGACCTGGCGGCTGGCTCCATTGTGTCTGCCCTCACTTCCCTTCTTCCCAGCATTCTGTTCTGTCTATTCCACCCACCTATGTTCTGACCTATCAGGCCAAGCAGTTTCTTTATTAATTAACCAATGAAATCAACAGATAGAAAGAAGACACTCCCACATCACTCCAGGTAGGGAATGGAAGGGCCTGTGTAGCACAGACATCCCCAGACTGGACCGTCTCTAACCACTGCTGGATTGATAGACTTCTGGGTCCGTGGGCCTTCCAGTATTGATTGGCTTTGTGCAACTGGGTAATTAGTGTTTTCCTTCTGTGTCTGTACCCCAAGGTGGTTGCTTTTTAGAAAGAACATCCCGAATAAATGATTAATTAAGACTCCACAAAGTATCACTCTTGCAAGCCACTTATTACTCAAGTAGGAAACCGAAGTGTTCATGCTGGGTTTTGTTAAGTCATGGCACACAGAACCCATTAATTTCTCTGTCAAGTCTCAAAGCAGATCATTTCTTCATCAGTAATGTGCTTGGACCGTGGTGGGCGCTGGGGAAGGCAAAGCGAGAAAGGGAGGCATCCCAAGTGTAGAGACCGTTTAATGACAAACACGCTTACGTTTAAATTTGCCCCACGTGCGTGGAAGGCAGATGCTGTTATTGTCTCTGTCCGTAATGGGAAACAGGAGGCTTATGCTTTTGTGGATTTTATGTATAATGGAAAATGTCACAGGACCAGGACTACTGAAGCTTGGATCTGGAGCCTGATACAGTTGGTTGAGAGGTGTCTTTCTCTCCACTCATTCATGTGGTCTCTCCAAAGGGTGATGAAAAGTAGCCCATGTCTTACAGGACTTCAGTTTTAGTCAGCTAAGAAAAATGCAGACAAAGCAGACATGGTCTTAGGCTGAGCTGCTCCGTTTTGAGTCCTAATGCTGAAAAATGAAGGAAGATGGATGGATAGAAGACATGGTTTAGGCAGATGATAGGTGGGCTCATTTTCTGAAAAGCAGACTGGTGTGTGAAGGTAAGCTGGGAGTTTGTGGGAGGTTAGGAATACTGCTGACTAGGAAATATGTCAACCCAAGTTGGGCCAGTTCGAAAACTGAAGCAGGTACTCAGGAACTGGCACGTAACTCAGTAACCTAGTAATGGCCCCAGCTGCTGAACTTTTAAGGATCTGCATTTTGTTCTCCACAACCCACATGCTGGAGGGAAGATAGTCAACTCTACCTCCTAGGCTGTCCTCTTATCTCCACTCACAAGCTATGGCACATGTGTATACAAGCATATGTGTCTATGCTCGAACACACACACACACATAGACACACACACAGAGAGACACACAGAGACAGAGAGAGGGAGAGAGGGAGGGAGGGAGAGAATACACAGAGTAACTTTAAAAAATATTTTAAAGGCACTCGTGGCTGCTTAATGCACCCAAAGGCCAAATGAAGAGCTTTACTATTTGGCTTTTGTGTGGCTAGAGTGTGTGGGTAGTGATAAAACCCAGGATGTCTACACACTAGACATATTCTCAGAGCGTTTCCTCAACCTCCACATTCAAAGTACTAAAGATGAGAACTGGGGATCCCATTATTAGCACACTAGACCTCACACACATCAGCGATTCTCTCATTGGCATGGAATGGACATTAGGTTTGCATAGGTCATAATGTCTGTGATTGACCCCTTAAACATCCCGCTCATGGGGTATAAATTTTATTTGTGCCTTAAAAAGTCTTCAGAGATGAATCTAACATCCTGGCAGACTTGGAAATCACTGGAGTGGAACATTCTCTTATTTTCCATAGACCTCATTGGCTCAGTCACAATTTAAAGATGACTCATAGGGTATCACCTTTCTCTTTTACCTCTTTCAGTTTCAATGACCTTTTTTTCTGCCCCATCTCTGTCTCCCTTTCTCTCAGTCATTTATGTCCAGCTAAGACGTCGTAATTCAACCTAAGGTACCAACTCCTGGGATTTTCTTACAGATAAAAATAGGCATTAGTGACTTTACAACAAGGTCGTGGGGGAATCTGTGGAGTCCATAGGAGCTCACATAGGAAGTTTAAAGCAGCTGCAGTGGATACGCAAACCTACACAGGGAGCGGACACCCACTGGGATATCCTCTGGAATGAAGCCTCACTGACCATGACAGTCCCCAGGTCCAAAGGAATGTTAGGCAAGTGGTCCGTCCACTTGATCCTCTACTCCCAGGGTCTACACCAACCCCAGAGAGCCACCACATACTCAACTCACCATGTGCCACACTGTTGCATGCTAGACTCTAGCCCTTCAATCCTTGCCTTCCAGTTGGGTGGGAGAACATAGGTCCACCTCTGTGGGACCCTGAACACACAGAGAAAGGGAAAGTGTATCCTTTTCTGAATCTGGAGCAAGTTCAAGCTCCAGATTCAAGATTTCCTGTGGCATGAAAAGACTCTATAAAGGGTATGATCGCATAGCAAAACACTAGGAGAGAGACCACCCAGGTGGGGGCTACTGAGCCAGGGTGAAGAGAGGCCAAGAAGGGGGCATGAAACATGTGAGGAAATCATTGAGGGAGGCTTGTGAGCACACGTGAATCTCAGCCCGGGTTTAAGTTCTCTGTGTACAATTAAGTGAACTGACTTCCTTCCAGAGTTCCTCCTTTTCTGGCAGATAATGACAGTGAGCCTCACTCCACAGACCCAATCAGCACATGTGTGGATAACACATGTGTTTACTGCTTGTGGTGGGGAGTGCTGCCTCCTTTTGGCTTTTCAGTTACTTCTGGCCAGTCTGTGATGGACAGTGTCATCCCCGGAGCAGCCAGCTCTGTCCTGGCAGGCATTCTCCCATGCCTGATTTCAACCAGTGGCCAAGGTTACACGTCATTGGTCCATGGGGCAAGGTTAACAGCCCCTGGTTTATGGCTTCCCAATAGTAGGTGGAAGAATGACTAGAGTTGTTTTTCTTTGATTTCCTGTCTTGTATTTCTCCTGGAAAACTTTCTCAAACAGATTTTGTGTGGAATCCAAAGCCAGAAGCATCTGGTTTGTTCTGGTTCCTGACTCTGCTTTCATCCAATGCTCAGTTCTATGCTTTTAACTACAGGAGTCCCAGTAATGCTTATGTCTTTGCCTGAAACAGCCCCGAGAGACACTGACAATTTCCTCCTTGACTACAGTTTTGTGACCGTTTTATGAGCAGCTCTAAGGATTTGAGCAGACTGTAGAAGCTAACTTTGATTGGATGCCTACTGGTGTCATTCTAGATATGATCCAATGTTCTTATTCATTGCATGAGATAAAGGTCTTGATTACTATTGCTGTGCCTACCTCACAGATGAAAAATCTTCAGGTCTACCATTAAAGTTGAGGTTTTTCACTTTCAGTCCCCTAGTCTTTGGACCAAGTGATAAGAAATGGCCTCTTTCCTGGTGGACCCCACCTTCTACCTGTGAATAGTTTTGACCACTCTTTTTTTACCCCTGTGTGTTTCCTAGCACTGATGACACAGAACGCACCAGTTTTACTTTCTGTCTTATTCATCTAAATAATTTGAAGAAAACTGCTTGTCTTGCATGAGAACTCAGTCCAGTAGGTTCTAAATGGTGAGGGTAGAAACGTTTGAATACCCCTCCAACCACAACACACACACACACACACACCAGGTACGTTAAAAAAAAAAACAGGAAAGTATAAGCCTCTCAGGTATTCACACATTTATACTACAAATGAATCTCTATCAGCCTACAGAAAATTGGGCAAACAAATACATTAAATACATTCAATGGTAGATAGTGGCAGAGTGTCTACATTAGGACAATTTGTGCAGGGCAAATTGTACTGCTCTTTCACAGGGGACATATCTTCCATATGCCTGCCCCATAAGCAGCAATGCACTACCTCTTTTCCTGGAGTCTGCCCTTGTCTCCTTGTATAGGGGTTGAATTGCATAATTTCAAAACTCATTTCCTGAATCCCAAATCTCCAGGATCTTAGCCTGGGAGCGCAGTTGGAAATAGGACCTTTAAGCAGCCGTTGAGAGAAAATGAAGTCATTCATATTGGATCTAATCCCAGGGCCGATGTTCTTTTAAGAACATCTTACACCCACAAAGGAAACCTGGGGACACAAGAGACACCAGGCATTTGTGTGCACAGGAGAAGGGTCACAGAGGACGCTGATAAAACAGCCAAGGAGTGCCCTCAGGTGACAGCAACCTATTGGCTCCTTCAACTTGGACTTCTGCCCTCCAGAACTGGACGAAAAAGAAAATCTGATGTCTAAGACACAGTCTGTGACTTTTTTTTTTTAATAGAAACCTGAATGCACTCATACATCCTCCAGACAAACTTTCTCCCTTCCCCAAGTAGAAGTAATTTGTCCTCCATTGAATACACATATTATTACACTCAGAAATACTTGCCTCTTCTTCTGTAAGAAAAATAATTCAATAGCTGTGTGGTATTGACCAAGTTACCACACTGGATTCATTCACCTCCACATCCCTAGCTCTGGGGTTACAGGTATGAGCCACTGTGCCCAGCTCTCCAATGAGGATCCAACAGGTGGTTCTCTTATTTGCAGCAAGCACTTTACCCCTGGACCATCTTCCCAGCCCCTCCATTGTTATCCCTATGCAATTCTTACTCTAAGGGACACAGAATATATCTATTTTATTTCCTTTTTATTCATTAATATGAAGAAACTGCCTCTTGCTTGGAGAACCAGACTCCTGGGTTTCCCATGGCATGTTTTCTTAACTTCAGCTGCTTAGTGGAATCCCATCTAATCTTTTCCACTAAGCCTGCTGTGCCACTGAAGATCAATTATATGTGTTTCCCAGGAAGATACCAAGGCCTAGTTCTCTTGTCAAAGAAGCCCAGATAACTCTGATGTACTCCCAAAGAAGAGAACACTGCTCCTCTGGCAGGCTGGGAGACTGTCTCACCCATATAGGTGAGAAAATGGACAGATGCAAGGCTATCAGGAGGCCTTATAACCCATTGCTGATGTCACTCTGATATCCTAACACCAAAGGATTTCACACATGGAAAAACCATGTGTGAGCTTCTGTCAAAGATGCCTTCCTCCATTTTAAGTTTTAAGCACATGGATTTAGGAGACATCTCTTTTCTATTCACGGACACTGAAGTCATAATTAGAGTGCTCTTTTATAATAAATTGGTTGATGGCCAGGATTCCATAAGAAAAGACCTGGATGGTCAATCCGGATGGTGAGGGTCTGGGTAGAAAGTCAACACTGCAATCCCATCGCATCTAGAGGGTTCCAAACACACATCCCATGGGTAAAGTATCCTCCCACCAATAACTGCATTATTTATTTTTGACAGAAAATAATTGTATTTGAGAAAGGAAAAGACTGGGGAGACTCTATCAGTTCCCTGTGTTCCTATGGGTCCCTCCACACTGGGATCATACATCTCTCTGTGTCTGTCTTTGTGTCTTTGTCTATATCTCTGCTTATCTCTGTCTGTGTCTCTATCTCTCTCTGTGTGTCTCTGTATCTTTCTGTCTGACTCTGTCTCTGCCTCTCTCTCTCTCTCTCTCTCTCTCTCTCTGTGTGTGTGTGTGTATGTGTGTGTGTGTGTGTGTGTTTGAAGGCTTTGATCCATTCTTTTGCCAAACCTATAGTAATTTGTACCAGGAACAGTCATAAAGACAAAAACAAAAATGTCTAGTTCTGGCAAGATCTGAGTTGAAGGAGCAGATTTTGCAGAATGGACCAAATGCTCGAATGTGAGAATCACTTCCTGGCAATGGTGGAAGTCTGTAATAAGTAAACATCTACTCAGGACCCAGGTGGTATAGATGGAGACAGAGAAGCTGAGGAAAGAGACAGTGCCTAAGTCAAGATCACCAAGGAATGTTTCTGTTCCTAAGACAGAGATCAAATCTCTTGCTTCCTGGGTTTTTCTATCCTATCACCCACCTAGGAAAGGCTAAGTAAACAGACTTGAAACATGGACGTACTTTCCTGAACTACATCCCAGCAGGATTGGCCTGGGGAGCCATTAGCACTGGACATCCAGAACGGCTGTCAGGAAGTAGAAGTGTTTTCAAAGGCCAGAGAGAGGATCATTGAAGACTCTGAGTTCAATATGGATTAGAAAGTGATACAGGTAACTGGGATAAGAGGACCATTCGGAGCCCGCTTCAAGTCTAGGCAAGAATGCAAGGTGTGGCTCAAGCCGAATTCTGGGTGGCAGGGCTAGATTAGCCTTGTTGAGGTGTGCTTCCCAACCTAGACCACCTGTACATCAGACTGTGCATCGTACTGACCCAAGAAGACGGTAAAGACGGCACTGGTTCCCAGACTCCACCTCCCTGCTCATTCTGCTTATTTTCTGGTTTATTTTAGAAAATGGGCCTCATAGTGCTGAGATACACTATAGTTTGTTCTCGTTCAAGCCATCTTCTCTTCCACTTCCCCATCTTGTTGGTTCCCCCAGATATCACCACCTTTTTCGTTTTAATAATACATGCACCACATTTTCTGTTCCTGTCTACCCTGCTCCTTCCAATTACAACTTTCTTCACCTGCTGATACACACATGCACACCCATATACATATACACTCATATACATACATACATACACACATATACATACACATACACACATATACACACATATACATACACATACACACATACATACA
>JABTXL010007734.1:16831219-16867144 GCA_025134845.1 Neodon shergylaensis | reverse complement strand
ATACACACATATACACACATATACATACACATACACACATACATACACAGATACACACATATACACATACATACAGACATATATACATACACACACATACATATACACACACATACATATACACACACACACACATACATACACACAAACACACATACATACACACAGATGGGGAGAGGGAGAAAGGGGGAGAGAAGAATGGAGGGAAGAAATACTATGTGTTACAATTCTAATTAATCAAGACAGAACCCAGACAACTTTTTTTAATGAAGATTTCTTGGTAACCAAATTGCAAGTCTGTGGAGACACGGCAGAGTCAGGGCTGGTCTTCTGAAGCAGAGGTCAGAATGACCAGCGGAGGAGACTGAAGGTGACACAGAGTGACAGAAGAGACTACTTCCATAAGGATGAGGGGTAGAAGTGCCAGACATGGAAGGCTTTGGAAATGGGGCACCCTTGCTGGAGATGTGGAGAACCCAGGATTTGAGGCTGGCTGACCAGGACGAAGATGAGTTTTCACTTAAGTGTGCTGGCGGAGGTACTGAAGCAGCGGGTATTAGCAGCCGTTCATTGACAGGAGAGGGCAGGTGATTGTCCCATGTTAGAGATAACAGCACAGTAATAGTCTTGAATGCAACCAGGGGCAAACAAAGAGTCTTTTAGCTAAGATAAAGTAGCTCACAAGCCACATGGAGACTTGGGACTGGGGGCCCACTCTTTCACCCTCCACAGGGTGATGATCCTAGGGCCTTCTTTAGCACATTCTTGCATCCTGTATCTCTAAAGTCCAGTCTCACCAAGTTAGCTGTGGTACAGGACATGGAAGTTTACTGGAACATGACATCTATGAAAGCCTGACTTAATACTGGCTTCTGTGGTATAAGGGGGGGGGGATGAAGAAGAAAGGAACGAAGATATGGAAGTGAGATACAAGGAACTCCATGAGGGCCTTCCTTTGTTTGTGGGTGGCTGTGAAATATCAAGGCTGGAAGATATAAGCAGAGCCTCAGGTGGTTCTCTGAACTAGGCAGACAGCTCAGTCTTGTGTCTTGCCCTCACTATCACCAAACACAGCTGAAGCTAGACCACCATGACGGATGCTCTAGGACTGGTCATCTACACTGTGCTAGTAAGGATTGCAGTGCTGTGCATAAGACCCAAGGGTGCTAGTCTGCCTAGTCCTTCCTACAAAAGTTGTCATTTACAAACAGAGATATAAACATTTTCAATTTCACTTCCCTGTGCACGGCTGCAAGAGAAAATGTCACAGATAGAGCAGAACTCCAGGCACCCTCATGAAAGCTCATAAAAAGTCTCCAGAAGGATGAAGACTAACAGAGGCATTTCCTTCTAGAAGCTTCCTCAGGGCTGAAATTTGCCATTGATGGAACACAGATGCTATCTGATAGAGTTTTTTTCTGTTTAACTCCCATAAAAGCTTTGCTAGGATTTGTGACCTATGTTGCCTAAAGTGAAATGACCATGTGGGGTACAGAAATTTAAGGACATTGGACTGTCAAGTTCCAAGGTCTGATGTTTGACAAAAATTTGCTCTTGCATCACCTTCAGACTCTTCCCCCTTCTGTTAAGACATGGCCAGATCTGCAGGCTGGGCCACTCTCAGGCCTGGGAGTGCAGCCAAAGACTACCTTGGATTCATTAGAGGGCATTTTGTAGGTCACTATAGGACATAGGAAAGGATTATACCAGGTGCCAAAAACCTCACATTTAAACCTGTGTTTTTCCCTTTCTTCTAAGTCCATTCCATTTCTGGGTTGGGTGTGTACCTCAATGTGCACATTAGATCCTTAGAGCTACAGTCTTCACTGAATTGAATAATTAATTGATGGGTGGTTACCACACAATGTGTTCTGTCTTCTACTAAACCAAATACACAACTGCTGGGTGATTCCCACAATATTCAGCTTGCTGGTTGAATCTTATCAAGTTAGAGAGATTAAGGAAGAAACTATCCCAACCCTTATGAATATCCTTACATTAGCTCTGTTCAAACATTCTTGGTATCCTTTTATTTGGCTATTTTCCTTAAGTTTTAACAACAGAATTCAATATGAACTAACACCATGCATCAACCCATCACAACATCATCATCAACTACTTCAGAATAGTAGGAATGTCCTTTAAAAGTTAACAACGTTGGTGATTTGGCCTGCCTTTCCGTGTATGCCTCTCCTTGAGCTAAGCTGGGCAAACCATGGCAAACAATGCACCAGCTAGGTCCATCATGAAAACAGCTAAGCCTGGATGAGACAGACACCTGGCAATTTGAGTTAGAACGTGTTTCTTCTGATCAGGCCAAACAAAGGTAGTGAAAGTTTGTAAGGTCAGTGTCTGCCAACTTTAACTCATACCACGTTTTTTTTGTTTCTTTGTTTTTTTTTCTTTTTTACCTGACCCTTCTGCCCAGTTTATAGTTCATTGTGCTTAAACCATATTTTGCTTAGCTCTAATGCTAGATGCTTTTCAATAAAAGGAACACACAGAGACAATGGGCAGTCCTGACTGGATCTCCAAAGGTGCATGGCTTTTTAAAATCAGACTTCTCTAGGTCCGGGTCAGGAATGGCAGCATGGAGGTGGTGCCTGGGTCTGCACTATTCTAAGTGTGGGGAATTCTGATGGCTCCTGAGAACAATGCTCCTCCCCTTCCAACTCTGGGATTTCTACACTGAGTGTGCCCTAGGGAGGAGGCAGAGCTGTTTCTGGATAGGACAGGATCACTCGCATGCTTCAGCAGTAAGACATTCCTACTCCTGAGTCTGGATTTGCTTGGGAAAGAAAGAACTGTGGGAAAGTCAGTTCCCACTTCATCTCTTTGCATCTGGGAGCTAGGAAAGCCTCCTGAGAAAGCCATGGGGAATCTCTGCAGTCACTGTGTGTGTCTCCCCAACTGCCAAGACCTGATGACACAGAACTGAGGTCATTCTTCAAGAATGCCTGTGGATTAAATGCAACTTCAACTCAAAGCAGTACGAGTCAAAGCTAACGATGGTAACGATGGCAATAATTCACAGAACGACTTTCCAAAATGTTTTCCCTTACATTAGCAGTTGATTAACTAGCACTTTTTGTTCTGAAAGCAATATTTTTATAGGAAGATACAGAAATGGATATTTAGTATTGTGAGAACATGGTTCAGATTCAAATCCCATCCTTGGGAATGGCCAGTGTATGACGTCATGCATGTCACTTCAGCTTATCTCCAGCTCCATTTTCTTAGGTTACAAATGAGTATCTGTAAACCCACAGAAAGGACTAGTTCCTGCCTCCAGATAGGTCCCCAAATTCCTCCCCTGATTGTTTTTCATGACAGACAGTGACAGGGACATGTGAGATGAAATAAACTCTTTCCTCACCAAACTCCATTTGGTCGTGATCTTTATCATAGTGATAAAAATCTGTACAGGAGACCCCATCTTGAAGGGATAGAAAAACCCTTGGGTGTGAAGCCCAGCCATGGAAGGGGTCAGGGGTCAGGACTTTGTATTCCAAGTTGGGGAAGGCATTTCTGAGTGGAGAGGGATGAGCGGGGCAGCTGGGCACGGTTTCAGACAACAACGTGAAATCTCTCCAGGCCATTTCAATTGCACCATGTCCAGCTGGCCACTGGGGAGGGGGTGTTGGACATTATGCACCAAGGACTAAGAATGGCCTTCCTCTCTGCTTCCTCAGTGCTGTGCTCAGACCCGGCATTAGCGTCTCTCACACACTGGGAGTGCTTTATTTTCTCAATCACTGCTTGTTGGTCTATGAGCTCAGGATGGTAACATATGGTATTTTTAGCTCCCAACGCAGGGCCCAACATAATGTTTTCCAGAGGGAAGAATGCTGATATATAGCATGGTAATCCTCAGAACATCTTTTGCTCCAAAAGGAGGAATCGACATAAGGTTTACTCTAAAGTATTGAGTTTGCGTGACATGATCACTCGGGTACATTCCTTTGTACTTTAAGCACCCTTAATTAGTCATGTCATTTATTTTCTTACCTCAACTTTGAGTGATATTTAGCTCTTTACCAAAATCAAACCTTTTTTCAAAATCCAAAGATTTAAAATCATGCATAAAAGTGAAATTTGTCCTCCCATGCCTCAAATCATGCTATTTTGTGTTGCGAGTAATAACAGTGCAAATATTTAACCTTGACAATGGAATGACTTTAAAGGTGAACTTCACTAATTGGGTGTCCACTGCATGCAGAGAGTGAGCCTCCTGCACATTCGATTTTATCTTTACAATAAGGGTTCAAGGCTGACGATGTTATGCCTCGTCTCTAGAGATGATAATTCTGAAGTGTGGTGGTTTGTTTGTTTTCACTGATAACATAGGGAGCTAGGCCTAGACTTGCTTTCTGTCTAAGGCCAAACCCTTCTCTCTTCCCTCCTGCCCAAGCTTCTCCCTTATGCACATGGACATGAACGCTGAAAGAGTGTCACTTCCTGTCATGCCTACTTTACCTAGATGAGACATTCCAATTTCTCTGGTTACAAATCTCCGCAGTGTTCCACTTTGTTGGTGACTCTAATAAAGTACCACAATAGTGTCGTGTGTCTATTGACTGCTGGAACTGAACACCATACAGAATCTAGCATTCCCATGACGCGACACAAATCAATAAGGTTTGTTCTTGGAACAACTATAATAGAATATTAGCAGGACCTAGATAAGGTCAAAAGGGAACCAGAATTAGGCTGTGCTAACTGCCATCTGAATGCACCTGTAGGCAGGAAAGTGTATAGAGTTGCACAAACTGCAAAAGGACTCCAAATTATATTTGTCATTTGTTTTTATTATAACATCAGAGATCTATAGATGGCCCCTGAAATATGAGGATCAGACCCAAGACATCTCAATAATGGTGGGAAGGGATGAATTTGTTTTAGAGGCCGGACTTCAGGTTTTGAATCTGGATCTTCTTCAAGGCAAGGGATAAAGAGTGTGGTCCTCGGGTTTCCCATCATTCACTTGATCATTAAGATAAGGGACAAAGAGAATCTTGTTGGCTATGTTCAGCGAGACCAGTTTTATCCCAGGCTTTTTCAGACCCAGGCCAGCTGGCCTTGGTGAGTTCCTGATAGAACATCCCCATTGTCTCAGTGTGTGGGCAGGGAACCCTGACTGCTCTTTGGGCTTACGAGGGAGGGGGACTTGATTGGGGGAGGGGGAGGGAAAGGGGAGGCGGAGGTGGGGAAGAGACAGAAATCTTTAATAAAAAAAAAAGAGAGAATCTTGTTGGGACAGCTGCTAAGCTGTGCCAGTTGGTAGAGTAAATGTACTAAGTCTATTTTCAATTGAGGATTACATGGATGTAACCCTGTCAGAAGCTGAGTTACTTCTGCAATTGTATGAATTAAAAGTGATGCAATTTTATTTTTTAGCTCTAATCAAGAGAGAAGAATGGGACAGCTAAAATATGAAAAATAAAAATTACACAAACAAAATATAGAAATCAAGGATTTTTCTTTTTGAAGCTGGCTATCGGGAAAGGAAAGGTGGGAGGGGAGGGAAACAAATGGAAAATCTCTGCAGTTTTCCCTGCTCACCATCTTGAGCCTATTCACCAACTGGCACAGGGCTACATAACAGTGAAGGGTGCCAAGAGTCAAAGAATGCTGGAGAGGGCAAGATAGAGGAGAAAGCTACAGAGAGCGGAAGCCATAGATGAATGAGAAGAAACCTTGGGATTTTCAGCAGAATATTGATGAAGTCAGGCACAGAAAAAAAATCTTACACACACACACACGGGGGGTGGGGGGAGAGGGACAGACAGACAGACAGACAGAGAATAGAATCATACTCATAATGAACCCCTGTGAGCCCAGATGTAGTGCCCATTTCCCAAGCCAGATTGGAAAAATCTGGAATAATGATTCCCTAGACAGTGGGCAGACCTTCAGGCGAAGCTTACCTCAGTGAAACAGAAGAGTTAGCCCTGAACTCTTGGTGATCTTGCCAGTAAGGATTCAGGAAAGACTTGAATAGATTAAACTTTTCTCAAATAAAGCAACTGCATACTAGAATAAATCTAAGGAGTATTTACAGGAGTGAAATGAATCCAGCATTGGACAGTATTTATGGCGTCTGGCAGCCAGTCCAAGACTCTGCCCCAGAAGTGACACATTTGTTAGCGTCAATAAACAAAGACATTAAAGCTGATATTCTAAATCTACTCCGTATGGACAAGACATGATGCCAGAGACATGGGAGTTTGGAGTTTATAAAGAAATTGAATGTCTAAGGGTAAAAATTACAGTATGTGAGATGAGAAATACATTGGATAGAAAAAAGAAAAAAATCTCAAAGATGGATGGAAAGAGATGGGTGGGAGGATAAGGGGGTGGGAAGGGGAAAATGGGTTCTAAGTACCTTGTATGAAATTCTCGAAAAAATTAATTAAGATATTGTTTAAGAAAGAAAAATATATTGGATAAGATTAGATATTTTGAGAAAGAAGATTAGTAACCTAAATTCATAACAAATGAAAAAACAATCAAAATGGTAGAGAAGTGTAGCTTATTACTAAAAATTAAGTTTTAAAAAAATGAGTGAATTTTAAGATTATTTTGAGTAGCCCAATAAATGATTTGACACCTGAAGAAGAAAGGAGAAAGGAAAGAAGTCCAAATGTTTCCTGCTTTTGTTCAAACCATAAATCTACAGATCTAAGAAACATGGAGAAGTATGTTATCACACATAACATTAAAGATAATAAAAATAAATACTTTACAAAGAAATATAAAGGCTGAAAATTTTATCACTAGCAGAGAGCAACTGTGGAAGACTTAAAGAAATTCTTTTGTGTAGGATAAATCAACACCAAATTGAAATATAAATCCATAGATGAAAACATTCCCTGGAATTGACTACTAGAGAGAAATACATATTTTATTATGAAATTTCTTTACAGAACAGTTCATTGTTAATAAAGAGGGTGTGATGAACAATGTTATGTGAAAGTAAATAAAGTCTGAGGGAAGAGGAATGGGAACACGTGATATTCTTATTTTTTATGCTATAAGTGAAGCGGCATAACAGTGTTCTGGATTGGTTGTGAAAATGAGACAATGACTTAATATACTAACAGAAGAAGTAAAACAGAATCCAGGACATTTAGTCATGGTGGGCCACAACTGTGGTTCCTATATTTGGGAGATTCAGGCAGGATGATCAAGGTCATTTTCAACTATGTCAGGAGTTCAAGGCTAGTCTGGGCTACCTGAGAGCTTATCTCAAAAACAAAACAAAACTTAGAATAGAAAGCATTTTTCTTAGGTCCTGTTAGTTCTTTGGGAATTTCATATAGGAATGATCCTTTCACTCCTCTTCCCTATTTTCCCCCAGGTCACTGCCTCTTCCCTACTACCCAACTCCTCCCAGGTCACCAGTTCTTCCCTTTCTACCCAGATTCACATCCTATTTTCTTTTTAGCCAATCAAATAGAGTTTATGCTACCCTAACATATAATTAATGTCAAATATAAGCAGAGAAAGAAAAGAGAGGAAACAAAGAGAAAGTAAATAAAATAAATAGCTGGATTTTTTTTTAAATGGCAAAATGTTAAATGTGAACCTAATGATCTAAGGGCATTGAGTTTCATCCCAGTAAGGGCCAGAACTGTTCCTATTTCATAAGAAAATAAATACACAAACACATGTTGCCCATTAAAATGCCCATGGATCTGTAGAGCTGGCACAGAGGTTAAGAGCATTTGCTGTTCTTGCGGAAAACGTGTATTGTTTCCAGCACCCACATCAGGATGCTAACAACCACCTGTGATCCTAGTTCTAGTCATCCAAAACACTCTGGGCTACATGGGCACCCACATGCTTGTGGTGTCTGTATATACACTCAGGCATACTCACACCATGATTCTATGCATAAAGGTATAAATGGGTTAAATACAGAAAGTTATAGAAGGCTGCATCATACACAATACTCAAAATAAACCTACTTTAGCCATGTTATTATCAAACAAAGTGGATGGGAGAGGACATTTTTCTGAATAGTGAATGTAATTTTATAACCATATCAATGAAATGTGTAAAAGTTATATTGCTTAGAAAAATTTAAAAATTCTAAACAGATATTCTTGTGTTTGGGAAGAATTACTACTTGAATATTCAAAAATTTCCTATATTAACCACTAGCTTAATATGGTCCAATCAAAATTCCAAAGGTCATTTTTATAGTAACCACATATGCAATCACACAAGAGTAATATTAACTGAATCATGTTTGAGAAAGGAACCATGTGAGAGGCTACTACTTCCTGATGTTGACTTCTAAAGATGTAGCTATGAGGGCCAGCAAGATGGCTCTGTGTGCAAAAGAACTTAGGCACAAGCATAATGATCTGAAGTTCAATCCCTGAAACCCTCAGCAAGCTGGATGTGGTTGCTCACATCTGTAATCCCAGCATCCCTATGAGGAGATGGAAGGAGAATGGGATGGGAGGAGAATCACCTACAGAGAGATAGTAGGAGTTCATGGACCAGCTAGTCCAGAGAAGACAGCACAGCAGAAACAAGAGAGATCTTGCCTCAAAAAGGTGGGATGAGACAGACTACTCTTAAAAATTCTCCTCTGACCTCTATACACATACCATGCAACACAAGTACACATGCCATGCGGCACAAGTGCACATGCACACGCACACGCGCGCGCGCACACACACACACACAAACATATGCTTGCTCACACTAATAATAATAATACTAAGCAAAGAATGATAATGATAATAAATATTTTATATATTATATTGCTTTTATTGAGCTATATATTTTTCTCTGTTCCCCCTCTTCTGCCTCCCCCTTCTATCCTCTCCCATGATCCCCACACTTCTAATTTACTCAGGTGATCTCTTTTTCTACTTCCCATGTAGAGTAGATCCATGTATGTCTCTCTTAGGGTCCCCTTTGTTCCCTAGGTTCTCAGGGGTTGTGTGCTTGATTTTCTTTGCTTTATGTCTAAAAGCCACTTACAAGTGAGTACATAAAATATTTGTCTTTCTGGATCTGGGTTACCTCACCCAATATGATATTTTCTAGATCCATCCATTTGCCTGCATATTTCAAGATGTCATTATTTTTTACTGCTGTGTAATACTCCATTGTGTCAATGTACCACATTTTCTTTATGCGTTCTTTGGTCAATGGGCATTTAGGTTGTTTCCAGGTTCTGGCTATGACAAACAATGCTGCTATGAACATAGCTGAGCACAAGTCCTTGTGGTATGATTGAGCATCCTTTGGTTTATATACCCCAAAGTGGTATTAATTAGTCTCAAGGTATGTTGCTTTCTAATTATTCGAGAAATCACCATACTGATTTCTAAAGCAGCTGTACCAGTTTGTTCTCACAACAGCAATGCAGGAGTGTTCCCTTTACCCCACATCCTCTCCACCATAAGCTATCATCAAGTGTTTTTGATCTTGGCCATTCTGGCAGGAGTAAGATGAAATCTCAGAGTTGTTCTGCTTTGCATTTCTCTGATGGCTAAGCATGTTGAGCATTTCCTTAAGTGTCTTTCAGCTATTTTAGATTCATCTGTTGAGAGTTCTCTGTTTAGGTCTGTACCCCATTTTTTTTATTGGATTGTTTGTTGTTTTGATGACCAATTTCTTGAGTTATTTGTATATTTTGGAGATCAACCCACTGACTGATGTGGGCTTGGTGAAGATCTTTTTCCATCCTGTAGGCTACTGTTTTGTCTTGTTGACTGTGTTCTTTGCTTTAAAGAAGCTTCTCAGTTTCAGGAGGTCCCATTTATGAATTGTTTCTCAGTGTCTGTGCTATTGGAGTTATATTTATGAAGTGGTCTCCTGTGCTAATGTGTTTAAGGGTACTTCCCACTGTCCCTTCTATGAGGTTCAGAGTGGTTGGTTTTATGTTGAGGTCTTTAGTCCATTTGGACTTGAGTTTTGTGCATGACGATAGATACAGATCTATTTTTATTCCTCTACATGTTGATATCTAGTTATGCCAGAATCATTTGTTGAATTTGTTTTCCTTTTTCCATTTTATACTTTTTGCTTCTTTGTCAAAAGTCAGGTGTTCATAAATGTGTGGATTGATATCTGCAACTTTGATTCGGTTTCATTAGTCCTCCTGTCTGTTTTTATAACAATACTAGGCTGTTTTCAGTACTATACCTCTGTAGAATTTGAAGTCAGGGATTGTGATGCTTCCAAACCAAAAAAAAAAAAACAAAAGTTCCTTTAAGGTACAAGATTGTTTTGGCTATCCTGGGTTTCTTGCTTTTTCCATATAAAGTTGAGTATTGTTCTTTCAAGGTCTGAGAAGAATTTCGCTGGGATTTTGATGAAGATTGCATTGAATCTGTAGATTGCTTGTTGTAAGATTGCTATTTTTATAATGTTAATTCTACCTACCCAAGAGGATGGGAGATCTTTCCATTTCCTGGTTTTCTTCATTTTTTTTCTTCAAAGAATTAAAGTTCTTGTGATGCAGGTCTAGAAATCTAGAGAATCATCAGGTGATACCTTGAAAACCTGTACTCCACAAAATTGGAAAACTTAAAGGAAATGGACAATTTTTGGATAAATATCACTTACTGAGATTAAATCAAGACCAGATAAACAGGCTACAATTACCCTGATACCCAAAACACGCAATGACATTGCTATGAAAAAATATTAGAGACCAGTCTCAGTCATGAACATTGATACAAAAATACTCAATAAAATAATGACAAAATGAACCCAAGAACACATTAGAAAAATCATCCACCATGACAAAGTAGGCTTCGTCCCAGAGATGCAGGGATGTCTCAATATATGAAAATCTCTCAATGTAACCCACCATATAATATAACTGAAAAAAAAAAAGATCATCTAATTAGATGCTGAAAATGTCTTTGACAAAATACAACACCCTTTCATAATAAAGGTCTTGGAATGAGCAGGGATACAAGGAATATACCTAAACATAATAAAGGCAATATATAGCAAGCCAACTTCCAACATCAAACTAAATGGAGAGAAACTCAAAGTGGCCCCACTGAAATCAGGACAAGGTTGTCTACTCTCTCCATGTCCATTCAATATAGTTCTTGAAGTTCTAGCTAGAGCTAATAAAACAAAAGCAGATCAAGTGAATACAAATCAGAAAAGAAGAACTCAAACTCTCACTATTTGCTGATTATGATAGTATATCCAAAAATTCTACCAGGGAACTTCTACCACTCAAAAACACCTTCAGTAATTTAGCAGGATACAGGGTTAACTCAAAAAAGAATCAGTAGCTCTGCTACATATAGATGATAAATGGGCTGAGAAAGAGATCAGAGAAACATCACCCTTCACAATTGCCACAAATAACACATAATACCTTGGAGTAAATAATTGTCAATTTTGCCATAAGACAATGTGCTATAAGAAAAAATATAGAGAGATATACATTATCAGAACAGAAGAATTCAGAATTTGACCCAGATATATTTTGATTATAGATTTTTCAATAAAAAATGAGAAGAAATGAGTCATGAGAAAAGCATCCTCTCCAAAAATCTGATGCTGTGGTGCTTTGATGGCCACGATACCCACCATCAGGCCTGTGACCCTGCTCTAGGCACAGTGGGAGCTGGGAGGCTTGAGCTGATAAATGAGGCAAACTAAAGTCTCATGCAATAGCCAGCTCCATCCAGAGCATCAGCCAGTCTCTACTCTCGGGTTAAGAGAAGTCCCATGAGTAGAGTGTACATTCACAACTGCAAGCCACACATGGCAAAACCAGGTCTTTCCATAGAGACACAGAACCAATAGCAGTAGCCAGTTGTAATGAATAAGCTGATGCAAACTGGCTCCTGTCTGCCGCACCTGGGAGGAGCCCCAAAACAATCCAAGAACAATGCCGTATTTTTGAAGAAACTGAGCTCACAAGGCTCTTGTCTTGCTCTCTTGGCATTTTCTCACAAGCATACAGAAATCGCCTCCCATGACTCCATTCTTGGACCATGTTCCGACAGGCCTTTATGTTTTCCCATATGCAAAAATAACTCAAAGTAGATTATAAGGCTAAACATAGAACCCCAAACTCTAAGGAAGAAACCTCTGGGAGCCTGAGTCATACAAAGATATGACACTAAAACCCGAAGAGAACAGATGAAAAGTTGGACCAGAGCAAAGTTGAACGCTTCCATTCTTTAAAATAGTGCTGCTAAGACAGGGAAAGAAACCAAGGAATAGAACCGAACATCCATAAACCACATATTTGATACGGTTGCATCCAGAAGATATAACACATCCTTGCAACTCAACGAAATCAACAACTCAGCTTAAAAAATAACAAATAACCATGGCAAATATTTGAGCAGGTGCTTCACCAAAGAAACTATACACACATGGGAAATAACATATGAGAACGGGTCATGGATCACCCATGCGTGGGCACACGGTGGCACATGACACACCTGCTAAAATTGCTGAGCCTTGGAAGAATGACTATAGATTGTTGACCAGGTGTGGAAATTTTTGGTACCACAGGTGTGTTATGAAATGACAGAGCCATTTCACATTATTAGTAGGCTTTAAAAAATGTGAACAAGTGTCCACCATATAATCCATCTTGTTTCCATGTATTTACTACAAAGAAAGAGGAACATGTACTCTGACGAAGACTTGCTTCATTCACAATGTGTGTAGAAGCTTGAATATAACAGATCACACTGAGAAATCCCGCAGGTGAGAATGATGAAAACACAGCTTTGTAATCCCAGCTACTCTGGAGAGGTGAAGTAAACGGATGCTGAACCCAAGGCCTATGTGGGCTACAGAGTGAATCAAGGCCAGCTGGGGCCATTTAGTAGGACCTTGTATCAATATAAGAAGTAAAAGGGAGTACTGTAGATTAAACTCAATGCTACTGTCCTTGACTAATAATATGTGTGTGACTCTAGTTCAGTCCCCAGGACTGGGGGAAAAGCTTTCAAAAGTAAGTGGTAAAGGGTAAACAATTGTGATATATCCACACGATGTGATAGAAATACCATAGAGGTCAAGGACTCAGGAGGATGGAGACGTTCATAAAGGCAGTACACAGCACAGCTCAAGAGCAGAAACAAGAGAGACATTGCCTCAAAGCAATGTCAAAAGATAGAACCTAGTCCTAAAAGATCCTCTGACATCCACGTATGTGTTTGGAATTCTCTCTCTCTCTCCCTCTCATCTTCTTTCTCTCTCTCAGGCAAACACACAATTCATAATCAAAAATTTAATGACAAAATTATTGTTATATTATGCATGAATCTAAAATTAACTGTTCTAGGCCAACTCAACATACATAACTATATCCTGGTAGAATTCTTGGAAATGGGAAGTGCACCACAGTGAGAGAAAGCACCCCGCTGTTGGTGGTAGGAGGGAGGAAGTAGCAGGGGAAACACTGGGATACTTTTAAGGAATGATGGACATATTCATCACTTTTCTGTGTTGATGATTTCTGAATAAATGTGTTAGCATTTAATCAAATTGCATTAATTGTGCTGAGTTTATTATAAATTGAAATAATTAGTGCAGTTTTGAAGAACAAGTGCTTAAAAAGGCAGATCATATTTCCAGGACTACAAAACAATGTTCTGATGAAATATTGATTAAAAATGTCCCAAATAAGCCACAGGACATGCGTGTTAAACATCGATGCTTGCTTGCTGTTCTGCTTGGCATAATAGTTAAACAGCCTGGAGGAAAACCCGTGACAGCTAAGCTGAATAGGACTCAGTGGACCGCAACATCCCTTCTCTCTGAACTGTGCCCCTTGTAACTGGTGCACAGTGAGAGGAAAGGCAGCCTGTTCTTATGCCCTGAATCTGGGAACAGCTGGCTCCAGGATAGCACAGGTGGATAGTACAGATGGGCAGGAACCTGCAGAAGCAGAACAGTACCAAACATATACAAACCGTACCGAACTGCAGAGCAAAGCAAAAGGTTCTCCCTTCCTCACATAGTCCAGTGGTCACCATGAAGCAGCTCAGAGGGTTTGGAGTGGGTCAGAAACCTTAGCCTTGGAATGTCCTCATGGTCCCACACTATGGCAGAAATAACATCAGATTTGGTACTTGTGTCATTTCTCCTTATATCTTTGTATATTCCTCCCTAGGATTTGAGTCAAGGCCTCTGATTCCCCATTACCCAAGGATGGAGCCAGAGCAAAGTCTTCTGCTGGTTCTTACTGTTTCAAACTTCTGTTTTCTGCTTTTCCTTCTATTCCTCTCTTCTCTCATTCTTGTATTTTTCTGCTTCCCTTCATATGTGCCTCATACGGTGTCTGAACAAAAAAGGCGAGACACATATGAACCATGTCTAGAAAGCAGTGCCTAGGTAACCTCTAAATTCTCTCCTTCTACCATGGGATTCCAGGGAGTGAAGTGAGGTCATTAGGCTTTCGATCAAGTGTCCTCACCCACCAAGCTATCCCACCAGCCCCTTAGCCCAGTGTTTGGATGTAATCCATAATGAAAGGGGTTATCTAAATGTTAACGAGTCCAGTGAACAGTATAGGAAAAGGCAGTCATGAGCTTGATATCCTTGTGACCTTGGCAGCCCGAGCAGATGATATTTGGAATGTAATAAGCACACAGAAGATAAGCACATTCCCTCTGTCTCTCTTGATTCAGGGAGAGAGATACTTACTGGGAACAAAGTAAAAGATTCATTAGACCTGCAAAGGCTCTTGGGACAGTGAAGAGAACTCCTGTAGGGTTGTGCCCCTATCTGGTCCCAAGCACCCAAGCAACCTTGCTATAACAAAGGTTTGTGCAGGTTCGAGTAAGGAATGCCAAAGTCCATCTGTACAGAGGAGAAGTCATCTAAGGGAGCCAAGAAAGGGAAGTATATGTTGAGTTATAATGCAAGTAGGACTCAATGTCAGTCTGGACTTCTTTGAGGGATCCTTGTGCTGACAAAAAAGAGCATCAGGGAGTCAATGGGAACCAGGTTGGGATTCTAGTTGTGCTCTTATTTGCTGCACAATGCTTGGCAGGATGTTTGCTATGTTGTTTTTATTAAGGTGGGAGGAGGTAGAATGACATCTGCTACCAAGGGATGTCATAAGGATTGGGATCATTAATACAGAGGTCTTGGCATGGTGAGTGAAGTTCTTTTTAACATATCTGCTGCACATAGTCTACTCTCTGTCCACTTGGTGAAGTATGGTAAAAATGACATTTCATGTGTACCTAGAGTTACTTTAAAATAGGCGACCAAGTAAGTATAGGCAAATGGTCCCTGAATTTATGCCAGTCATCACCCCCGCACCAAAAGCCACAGATTCTTTAGTAAACCTAATGCAGCTTACTTTTTGGTTTTTTCAAACAGAGGAATGTAATGAACCATTGCATTATTTGGTGGAACATTAAAAATAACTGAATTGGACATCAAGATGCTATTCTGTCTTAAAAAATTAATTTCTAATTTCAGCTTTTAAGAGGTATGCAGCTAGTCAGACAGCTATCAAATCCTAGAAGCAGGATTCTAGCTGTAGGTTTTATAAAGCCATCCTAGACAACTGTCCGAGATGAAGGATGAGTTCAAGGTGAAATCTAGAAGCAGTTAATAATGGGAAATGAAACAGGAAAACAACGAAATGTGAGGTCCACTCAAGGTCTCAAAGGTTTTTTTTTTTTGGTGGAATATTGTTGCCATAGGACAATACTTCAGGCTCCAGGAGACACTAAAGCTATTCTCTAGCCTTGTCACCCACCCATGCTTTATCTAAGTGTTTTATTCTCCTTCAATAGTGCAGAAGTGATGAAGTGATTGTCCTATGTGAGATTCTTCCCAGACAATTCTCTTAGCTATTAATACAGGTCTCCACGACTAGCAGCAAGCAAACAACCTTTTTGTTTTTTTGTGTGACTCCTCTCTCAAGAAGTGCACCGATTTCTCCCTCTGCTGACTGTGGCCAGATCCAGGTCACACTGACTATTAGATGAATAGTTGGTGGTTGTGAGCTCTAATAGATCTGCTAGCTCCTATGCTCTGGGAACCTATGCCATCCTGAAGAGGGGTCAGCTAAGCTACAAAGCCTCCTATGAGAGCCAACTCCCAGACCCCGGGCCTAGAACACCTCTTTGAGATTTCCTGAATCCTGTGAGAGACCCTGCTCTGTGTAAACTCTGTGGGAGACCCTGCTCCCCTCACAGAAAGTACACACGTGAGAAATGAATCAGGGTTGTCTTAAGGACTCTAACCTTCAGGGAGGGTTAAGGAGTGATGACACATGCCTGAAGCAATTACATTCTCTTCAGTGTTTGAGAACTAGAGAATGAAACACATCACTACGTGGAACGCTAGAGAGAAGTTTTTGGTCCTTCATGCTCCTCCAACATTATCAAACCTTAATACTTTTTATAGTTTAAAACACAGATTTATACAGAGAAAACCAATCTTGCCCTTCTTTCTCATTTTACACGCTGATTAAAATCACCTAGCTCAGCTAACACATTTCTAGAAGAAACAACCTCTAGGCGCCCAAGTTTAAGTCAGTATCCTACCCATTCATTTTCTTAGCTTTACTCGCAATTATATATTCAGCTATATACATGTTTGCCAGTTCTGCAGAGGCCAGAGGCATCAGGTTCTCGGGGTCTAGAGGTATAGGTAGTTGGGAGCCTCCTGGCATGGGTGCTAGGAATCAAATTTATGTCTTTTGTTCTGAAAAAAAGAGTGTGTGTTCTTAACCATTGTGCCGTAACTCTGGCCCTTCTCTTTATTTATTGAGGCATGCTCTTTCGGTGGAAGTCAGAGCTCCCTGGCTAGTGTACTGGCCAGATTGCTCCAGAGACCCACCTCTACCTCTTACATGCTGGGATAACAAGGGGCCGCTAAACCTACTGGGCATTTATGGTATTAAGTGGATTCTGAGATTCTAAAGTCTAGTCTTCAGGCCTGTACAGCACATGCATTTCTACCGAGTCATCTCCTCATCCTACCTTCTGTGTTTCTAAAGTCTATTACAAAAGCCAACCATGAGGAATGTATATAAATAGGGTTGGAGTTACAACTTCTGGCCATACTTCTTATTGTCACCATAAACTTCAGGAAAGAGATTACTTGCTGTCTGGTCCATCAAAAGGAGATAATAAAACCAACAAAGCAAATTGAGGCATCATGACTCCTCTGTTGCGTTTTAGCGAGACAGTTTCTGAAGTATAACAACAAAAGCCTTTTAACCCAAGGATACTTAGAAAGAGAAGCAAGTTCAACAGATCTATTTATGTTGTTGGTAATAAAATACCCCAGACATATCTCATTGAAGTTAAGAAAGTTTTGAAATATAATGTGTAGTTATTATGTAATGGGCTGGAGAGATAAACTCAACCATGAGCATTTGCCTTGTAAGCTGGAAGGCCTGACTTCCATTCCCAGAGGACATATAAAAAAGCCAGATGTGCTTATATGTGCTTGTATGTGCTTGCTCTCCCAGTGCTGGATGTGTGGAGGCAGGTGGATTCCTGGAACTGGGTGAGTGTGGAGGCAGGTGGATTCCTGGAACTGGGTGACAAAACAGCCTTGTGATACAGGTTTCAAGGCATGGAGAGACTCTCTCTCAAACATCAAGGAAACCAATGAGTGTCCTGTAGAACGATACCCAAGACTGACCTCTGACCTGAATGCCTCACCTGTGCAAGCATACTCCACACACTGATGCATCTGTACACACAAACATTCATTCCCACAAGACAATATGCAAAACACAAAACCAAACAAACATAAAAATAAGACAGGGAGATGGCTTAGGGGACAAAGGGCTTGCCATGAAGATGTCGAAACTGGCCTTGAGACCACCAGACCCCAGGGTCTGGGACTCTTGCACATAGGTAGAGCCAGAGGATGTCTGGGTGATGATGACTAATTAGAGGAGCTAGAACTGACTAACCCGGGGTCGGTGGAAGATTCTTCCAGCACAAATTGGGGAATGAACAACTCAGATATTTGATGTCAACTTGAGGCCAGTGTATGTAAGTGGGCATGTGCATGTACACCTGAACACGTGTGCATGCAAACAGGCATTCAAGTGGCGTAACACATATTGCTTATCGATTCAACAGGCAGTATTAGTCACCTATTGGAGACCGACTGTGAACCTGTAAACTTAAGGCCAAAGGATTCAGAGACACACATAATTCAACCATGGATAATCAAGTGAGTTTGCTTGGAGAACGTGAATGGTAACTCTATTGATCATTTCTTTATGGTCAGAATGGGAAGCTATCTACATGGAGGCCAGACACCAAGAGCATCCAAAAGGAAGCTGATGGAACAGGTAACTGCAGAAACTAAGGGAGCACGCATGACTCTTGCTAGCTTTTGCATCAGTCCTAGTCTCGGCAAGCCAGATGCACATGTCTTTTAAGACTTGACATCTCTGAAATGCAAACGCAGCCCAAGTAAAGGAGTCTGGAGACTACTGTCAGCCAGACAGCAGTCATGATGCCCTTGTCACAAACCACACACTTGTGTGCTAAGGCCTGGCTGTTTATGGGTTCTTCATCACGTGGCACTGCCCTCATTAGATTTTATTGTCACCTTAACACGGTTGAAAGTCACTTTGGATGACATAACCTCAGATGAAGGGTTTTTGGGATCAGAGCACACATCAGAGTGGCCATGCCTGTGAGGAATTGATGATTATGTGGGTGGACCCAGCCATGAGGGATGCCAATCCCATGGCAGGCAAATCTAGGCTGCGGAAGAATCCTAAGTGTGATGCATGAAGAAAGCCACCAAGTGCGTTCCCAGATAGTTTCTGTCCCAGGTTTGTGCCTTGAGTTCCTGCCCCAACTTCCCTCAGTAGCAGACAGGTAACTGGATAAGTTGAAATAACTTTCCTCCTCTTAGGTCATGGTGTTTGTTTATCAGAGCAAAAGAAAATAACTAATAGAGAAACACCAGACAAGAGTTTTTCTTTTTCCCCCAGTAAGTTTAAGATGAACATTTCAAGTAAGAAGAAAGAGACTGAGGAGATGGCTCAGTGGGTAAGAGCCTTTGCTGTATAATCATGAGGACCTGAGTTCAAATCCCCAGCACCCAGTGATGGCCACCAAGCATGTACCTTTAACCCCTGGAACTCTGCCGGTAGAGTCAGTAGGATTTCTGGGGCTTCCTGGTCTTAAGTCCATATCCAGGTTCAGTAACAGACATTATGTCAAGGAAGTAAGATAGAGTAGGACATTAGTCATTCTCCTGTGGCCTCCACATGCACAGGTTCTCTCTCTCTCTCTCTCTCTCTCTCTCTCTCTCTCTCTCTCTCTCTCACACACACACACACACACACACACACACACATACACACACTTCCAAACAAATCAAATATATTTAAAAATTAGGTGGTGAGGAAGTCATGTGCCATCATGCAATCTATCTCTTCCCTTTCTTCCTCTTCTCCCTATTTCTCCTCCCAATTTTTCCTGGTTCCTAAATCATGGACTTTCATGCACCCGGTGGCATCCTGGGTAAGAAGAAGTGAAGTGTTCCCACAGAAAAGTCATTGCTTAGTGATGCTGAGTTTTCAATGCTTTTCCTCATGAAAATCCCCCAATCCTGAGCCTCCCTGCAATTGAGTCCCATTGTAATTCAGCTTCCTAAACCCCTGTCTCTGAAAGGAGAAACAAAGCAAACAATGGACAGGCATGTCACCAGAAGCAGCTTCTGGGCATGCCCAGTTTGGACTTTCTCACTGCAAACCCAGTGGGATCTAGGTTCCTGCCTTCCTTTCCCGAATAAAGGTCTTGTCTGCAGAGTTGAGGAGTTCTGGGTCACGCAGGAGCTCCTCAGTACAGTGTGAGCTCTTAGCTGTGGACACTGTGGAAGAGTTGCCAAACCACAGTGGCCTTACTGCATTTCTGTCCCCAGAAGGCTAACCCTGTTCAAGCTGCCTGTCCCTGGTTCCTGTTCAGCTGATTCAATATGGGGCAATGGCAAGGGACGGTGGGAAGAGACAAAGTTAGAGCTGGGATAGTTTTGTCTTTTCCAATGATGTCCTGGCAGCAGCTCATGCTGTCTGTGTCTCCATATCTCCCCTGCAAAACTGGGGTGGTTTCAGCTTGTGCACTGGTGAGGGGTTTTGATGAGCACCGTGTCCATCTCCACACTGATGGCAAAGGTACAGTCACTCTTCTTTCCCAAGTTTACACAGCCACCATCTGTCCTGGTGGGCTTCTTAGCCTCTCATCTCTCTGAAACTCCAAGGGGTTTGTGTCTCTAGTTAGACAATGGCTAAGAAACTTGAGTTTGTTTCTCCAGCATGAAGATGAGCAGCTGAAGTCAAGAGCTCCACTTTTTACCTCTGTTCATAAGCGCTTGTCACAATTAGTTGACATGGCACTTGAGATCTCAGTTGACAAAACTGACAACCAAGAGGTGGCTGTTCATTTTCAGTGCAGCTATGTGCAACTATAGCTAATCTAGATTTCATTTGAAATCCCACGACTTGTGCTCTTGTTAAGGTTGTGGGCACTAGAAACATCATTTCCTTTGAACCAGGGGCTGGAAATCAGATACTCCCCAGAAGGCACCAGGAAGAGATGACAGTATGGTTCTCACCATGAACATCTGTCAGTTACTGGGGTTCCATCTACCAGATATGGAAACTGAGGTTCTGAGATGTCGAAGAACGACTCTGTCTTAGTTACTTTTCTATCATGATAAAATACCATGACCAAGGTGACTTCTTTGTCATTCTTTATTTTTGTTTCTTTGTTTGTCTGTTTCTTTTGTTTTCTTGTTTGTAGCCCTGACTGTCCTGGAACTCTCTCAGTAGACCAAGCTGGCCTCAAACTCACAGAGATCCACCTGCCTCTGCCTTAAGTGCTGGGATTAAAGGTGTGTGCCACCATTGCCTGATCACCAAGGTTACTTCTAAAAGAAAGCATCTAATTTGAGGCTCACTGTTCCAGAGGGTTAGAGCCTATGACCATTATAGCAGGAAGCAAGAAAGCAGTCAGGCAGGCATGGTGGAACAGTGAGTAGGAGCTCACATCTGATCTACAAACACAAGGCAGAGAGGCATGAAATATAGAGAAAGCTAACTGTGAATGGCCTAGGTTTGGGAAAAAACTCAAAGCCACCTGGCGGAACATCTCTTTCTGAGACCACACCTCCTAATCCTTCCAAAACAGTTCCACCAACAGGGAGTCAAGCATTCAAATATGTCAGCCTGTGGGGGTCATTACCATTCAGCATGTCATCCTGTGAGTTTAAAACTTCAAGGAACAGGAGAATCAAGCACTGACTTGAAATAGAATGTCCCAGTCCCATATCTAGAGGATCTAACTGAACTAGTCAGAAAAGATACTTTATTTATAATGTAAGAATTCACTTGTAGCAGTGTCCCCTTGATTTTAATAAGGCAATCTTTCAATTATACTTTTAAAAACCCTCAGTAAAAGCACATAACTATGTCATGTCATCTTAGAGACACATCCTCAGATCCTGTGCTTAGCCAATGACTTGTAAATAGTTGTAGATGTATGGACACAAGGAGAGAATGAATAAGAGAGGGAGTGAGGGAAGAAGAAAGACTTTGCCATTTTTGTCTCATTTCAAATCTAAACATTTTGCACATTTTAGATGTCACACTAAAGTTAACAAAACTTATTTATTAACATGCTTGCTGAATTTTATATTCCAGGCCAGTGCTACATGCTAGGGAATATGTCGATATTCAAATGATATCCAACAGTTTCTACCCTTCCAAGAGTCCCTCATGTTGTTATAGAGGAAGCCACCCAAGTAGGGCAACATAGCTTTTTTTTTTTATTAAAGATTTCTGTCTCTTCCCCACCTCCGCCTCCCCATTCCCTCCCCCTCCCCCAATCAAGTCCCCCTCCCTCGTAAGCCCAAAGAGCAGTCAGGGTTCCCTGCCCTGTGGGAAGTCCAAGGACCACCCACCTCCATCCAGGTCTAGTAAGGTGAGCATCCAAACTGCCTAGGCTCCCACAAAGCCAATACGTGCAGTAGGATCTTGTAGATTGCTATGTATAGACTATAAAGGAAATAACCAGTTGTATCTTGAGAGAGGAAGTTGAAGACCCCACAGAAGAAGTCATGCCTACAAGTCCATGATAAATCTTTGAGTGTTTGCATGTTTGTCAGTGAGCTATAGGATGGAGGAAGCATTGGGTACCACAGTTGGCTGGCTGTAATGGGCTCCTAGGAGTAATCGGCCCAGCAGGGCATCACTCAGGTTGTGAAATTCTCACACACTGAGAGGTGTGACCAGGGGCAGAAGATTAAGGAGGAGGGGGAGGGGAAGCGGAATCCTTTGTTTACATTAAGTCTTTGAATAAAGTAGTCTGGGCTGGAATTGGAATTTTGCAAGGGACATCTCAGTCCAAAGACTTGAGATGCTCAAAACCTCACCTGGTGTGGGAAGTCCTTCTGTATATGTGTTGCTTTTATTGGTTAATGAGTAAAGCTTCTTTCAGCCAGGGAAAGAAACAACTCTTACCCACTTAGCTCTCCAAGAAACTGGGAGGGGAGGGGAGGCTAAATTTTTCAGCCATTGTTATAATTGAACTGATTCACTGACAATTTCATACACAGATAGAATCTGTCCTGGTTACTGTTGTTCCCCTCAGTGTCTCATCTCTCTCCCATCCCTGTCAAGATGGTCTCTTTTCCAGATTTATGACTTTTTGTTTTGCTTTGACTCCCCCAGTCACTGGAGCCATCTGTGGGGCTATTGGATTAGGTCTATCTTTTGGTGCCTGGTGGGGTCATGAATGAGCGGCCAACTGAGGATGATGGCTCTCCCTTCTCTGAATCTGTCAGTGAAGCATAGTTCAATAGAAAATCATAGGTTACCCAGCCCCTCTCCCCTGTCCACACCTGGCTGTTAATGGAAACATTCTTCTGCAGGTCCATAGAGGCATCTTTGCCTGCTGAGGCTTCATGACTGCAGTGCCCATGTCTTACCCAGAGAATAGCATCTTTGAGCCCTTCTCCCTATCTCCCAGCTCTTGCATTCCTTTCCCCCTCGCTTCTACTCTTCCACAATGTCCCCCAAATCTTAGAGGGGATGACATAAATGTCTTTGGGGGACAGGGTGGTGAGTACTCTACTTTTACGTAGTCTGAGTACCTTGTACAGATGAGAGTTTCTGCATTCACTGTGGTTCACTGGAGAGAGAGACCTCTGTGAACCGGACTGAGAATGGGAACTGTCTCTGGGTATAAACCTGTATATTTAAAACCCAGTTCAACACTGTGTCAATTTAGCTAAACAATGTAATTAAGAACTAAATCCTGATCCAAGTGTCCCCAGGCTCTATTTTAATTCAAACCCACACAATCACCAAGTAAAGGGCCCTTTGTTCTCAACTCATCTTTGAGTTTATCCCTTTTTCCTCCTCTGGAGCTGGGGACAGTGACGCCTATCAGAGGTCAAGTGGCCTGTGTGGAACCACCCAGCTGGGCAGTCCTCTCGCACCACCTGTAAAGGGATTTGAGTGGCTTGGGTTTTGTTTCCTTCCTGTCTCCCTTGTTTGAGTCTGGAATGTCCCTAAAGGGATGATGACAGACAGGACCGTTAGGCCATCTACAGCCACAAAACAGCTTAACATCACCCCTTTCTCTTCTCTGCAAACAACATGTGCGGTTCGTGTCTCACATTAAAGTAATTGAGACTGTTAGATGCCAGTGTTGAGCAAGGCAGAGCCATGAAATGGAAGGCTACATTGCAACCTTGAACTTTACCCTCCTTCTCTGGCCTGAAATCTACACATCTGGGGAAAATCCATTTATGTTCTGGGATGTCTTCATTCCCCAAAACCATTTCTGAAGGATAACTATTTAACATGGAAAACAATTCCTGTTGACTTGGAAGTTTTATGAAAAGAAACACAATTGGTTCAGGTACAATCTGAGAACTCAGCTTTGTTCCTTGAAGTTACAAGCAAAGGGGGCTGGAGAGTTGGCTCAGTAATTTTTTTTTTTTTAGAATTAAGCGTGCTTTTATTAAGCAAAACAAAGCAAACCAATAACAAAACATTCCCATGATTGTAAAACCACAACGGGTGATTAGGTATAGCATAGATAATAAAAATTCAGAGACAGATATTAGGGTTCAATCTAAAGATCAGAAAAACAAAGCAGTCAAGCACTAGAGAGATTATTTACCTCTACCAAATCTTCAGAAAGAAGGGGCAAGAGCCTGTCTCCACACATCCTCAAACTCCACACTCCACTGAGTTCCTGTGTCTTCTCTTTTATATTATGAGATGGCTCAGTAATTAAGAGTGCTTGCTGCTCTTGGGGAGGACTGGAGTTAGCTTCTCAGCACCCATGTTGGGCATCTCAGAGCCACCTGCAACTTCAGCCAAGGACACTGGTGCACCGCCTTCCCCCACACCCCCACCATAATAAATAAACAAAACAAATATTTTCAACAGTAGTAGGCAAACCACTAAGCCATACTGGGTATGGCTTTTGTTCAGCCAGAAAACTATTTTAAGGTGACCACAGCAGTAAAGTTCAGGATCTCTTCAGCAGAGATTTTTCTGGAAGCCTTAGTGTTCCTCTTCATTATTATCACGTTTGACATAATTACACCTTGTAAATACCTCAAATTTGTAATGACATCTTTTCAAGAATTAATCCTAATTATTGTACTTGACATGACAAATTAAACATGTTGTTTGACGTAATTACACAAAATATTCAAAATGCTAAGCATGCTTAGAAATAGCAATTAGCATAATTAAATAAAAAGTGACTATAAATTTTGATACCAAATCCCTGTCTTAGAGGGAAGCAGCTCTAGGATGATGTCAGGAAGACTAGGCTATGTGATTTATAAAATTACTTTTGACTCAAGAGTGGTGGAACATTTCCAGTGATTCCTAAGTCCTGGACTGGGTTAGGAAATGCAAGAACTGAAGAAACAGGTGATATCGTAGTCAGGCTAGAATGAACCACACTCCAGTGTGAAGCCCCAACCTAGCCGACACTTTCAGGAAACACTGATAGGGAAAGGGGTGTCCTTCAGAACCTTTTTCCTCTGTAAAAGGAGCAATGTCAAACTGTAGGCTTCATGTAAGAAAGGACCTTTATAGTGACTGATAGTCTTAAATGTGCAGATAAAAGAACACTAATCATTGTGTTTGTTTGGACCTTTCCCTGAATTGCTCTTCTTTGCATTTCTCATTGAAGACTCCTGGCATTATAGACATGAATCAGGAGGAGTACTCATTGATATGTCTAGATTCTCAAGTCCTGAAACAAAGGATTGGGCTGGGGCACATGAATAGCCATAGATAGATAAAGAATCTGCTATGAAAGAGAGAGGCACTCCCAATAATAGGGTGGACACTGGGCAGAGGGCTTGGCAAGTTCTGGGCTCTAAGACCTTGGAGCACAAGAGTCTATCACCCCTGTAAACTCATTACATAGCATCAGCCTTCCAGGCATTTGGAGACCACATGGTTTCTGTTGTGCAGGCTCTATTTTGTTAGGCATAGCTCATGCTGGCCAACGTTTCCAGTGTTTCTCCTTTACTTCTTTCTTTCATGATGCCTTTGGAGCATCCCTCTTCTGTGGGTTCTCCTGTCTCACTAGGCTTTGGAGGAAAAGAGCATTGCATAGAGTATGTTTCTAACCAAACCCAAAGAACAATCCCAAAATGGGGGGAGGAAGGACTGACCAGCTCTTAGTCCATCAGGCTACTTGAATCGAGACTCTGAGTTTTTGAGACTTGCCTGAGGTCAACGGGTAGGAACTTGAGTTTAACTTGAATCAGAACTTGAACCCAAGTCTGAGGGCAAAGAGAGCTCTTTGCTTTATTAGATCTTTCTAGAAGGAGGGCAGTGTCTCTTGCTGGACTTGCATCTACCTCTCAGAGATGCAGGTCTCCCAGGACCGCCTGGGAACTGCCAGAGCTGGTGGAGGAGACAACACATACATTCAGATCTTGTGTGCCAAACACCGCGAGAAGATAACTTTCGTTCGAAAGAGTGACAATCGATCACACATCTCATCAGGAAGGAATGACTGTCAGTATGCCCTTTCCATCTTAAGGTAAAAAGACATGGGAGACAGATGTTATTATGAAGTCAATGAGCTGACTGGCAGGAACTGCTCTTGCTAGGGAGTGGGGAAAGGTTGACAGCATCCCCCACCCCCTGACCCCAAGGGAGGGCCTCAGGCAGAGGTTCTGCCTTCTACTCCCAAGGGGCCAGCTGAGACTGTGACTACAGCTTGAACCACTCAGCCCATAGACCTGGTGCAAAAGAGTTCCTGCAGGCAAAGCATGAGAAGAGTAAAAAGCTATAGAGGCAAGTATTTTTTAAAAAACCTCGTTTGTACCATTAACTGGGCTCAGTGTCTTGGAATGGAATGTGGCAAAGGCTGCCTTATTACTGAAAAGATACATTTCTCTCCAATCCTATCCTGAGGTCATGTACATAAAGACAGAAGTAAAGAAAAGGAAAAGAAGTAACTTAAATGCCAAGAGGGGAATGAGGTGCTGGTGTGTGTGTGTGTGTGTGTGTGTTACATGCACATGAGTGTTTGGGTACCTGTTCCTGTATTAACCCGTGGGAAGGCCAGAGCAGGGTGCTATCACCACTCCCTATCTTACTGCCATGAGACAGGGTCTCTCACGGAACCCAAAGGAAGCCCACCATTTCAGGTAGGCTGACTGGCTACTGAGCACGTGGGATCTACCTCGCCCTTCGTAATACCTGAACTGCAGACTCAGGCAATGCCGGGCATTTTATAGGAGACCGCAGTTCCTTATGCTTACAGAGCGAACCCTTACTCACTGACCCATCTCCCCAGCTCACGTGGCGCTTTAAGTAGTTTATCATTAAACAAGTTTTTCTGGTGACCTTGTCTCTGGACAGACAGGAATGCAAGTGTGTTTATGCACATGTGTGTACATGTGCTCACGCCTGCGGGTGAATATTTAGTCACAGTTCCCAGGCTTTCAGAACCTGGTGGACTAGGGAAGACCCCCAGTTGCCTTCCCCTGTTCTTGACTAACAGGTGACTTGGGTAAGTTTCTTAATTTCTCGGAGTCTTGAGTTGTTCAGCTACTACATGAATATGGATGGGGTGTCTTCATGGAGGAGACGTGTTCTTTGTGCTCTGTTTGCTCTTAGGTACCAACCTTTATCACATCACCTAAGTGATGCACTTAGTGTTTACTGCCCATTTTTTTCAGATGTACAAGGTTCTTTCCTTCATATGTGTATGTACAGACACCATGAAGCATCCTATTTCCCCAAAAAAGGTAAATATGAAATACCAAATTTTAAGGCAGGGAAATAAGTTTGTGTCTGGCTTGACCCATTACATGACACCTGATCATGGAAATGTCATTAATACTCCCAAACTTGCCCCATTCTGTGTTGAGTGTGGAGGGTGGTAAATCAAGGTGGTAGAGGCAATGGGGACATAAGGTGAAAGCTAGACCACTGTGTAAGTCTAGCTCACAGAAAATACAGAAGAGAGGTGATCGGGAAAGATGACAGGGATCCAGAAGAGAATTGCTAAGTAGGCGATAGAGAAGATTATACAACCACCAGTTAGTGTCCTGGGGCAAGGACAGAATTCAAGTTTATTAGGCAGATGTGTGTGAACACAGAGCAGGGAAAGTCAGACAGGAAGAAAGAGGGTGTTTGGGAGCCAGAGTCTCTACAGTGGAAACACTTAGACCCAGGAGCCACAGGACAGCTATAGGTTACCCACGTGAATGGGGCTGTCCTTCATAGGCAAGCACCTGAATAAGTTCCCCCACATTCTTACCACAGACAGAGATAAAATGAGTGGGATGTGGAGTCCTTGCATTCACTGAGATGGGGTGAAGGAGAAAGAGTTGGTGAAATTTACAGAAAGTCATCAGAGTTCTGTTGTCCTTTACAAAACTTTGGGGCCATCACTAGGAGGCAGGTAAGGGGAAAGAGCTGCAAAGATTGGTGGAAATGTGGATTAAAGATACCCGAGACTTAAGAGAGTAGAGGAACACGGATAGACCCAGGAGAGCTTGACACCCTGGAGGGCCCCTGGGAGTTCTGCCTTCCCGAGCTCTCCACACCTAGCCTCAGATGGGAGCGCTCCTTCAGGTGCAGCATGTTGGATTTTCTATATGATCTTATTCTAAGATGCATTGGACTCCATCTTAACTTAGCTTATGGGAGTAAAGATCTGTGCTTTGGAAGGTCTCTTCTGGCCATAGCCGTGTGGTTTCTATGGCCATGGGTCTGTGAGGAAGCAGAACATCATGGTGGCAGTACCATGTGACAGAGCAGCTACTCTTATCATGGTGGCCAAGAAGAGAAGTTAGGCATATGAGAAAAGACCCGGGGATGGCACGCATCCTTTAAAGACAAGCCAACTTCTTCTTATGTGTCCCCTCCCCCACCTTACCAATAATGTCAGCATATCATGAATCTATCTATTCATAAATCATTGATTACATCAGAGCCCTCATAACCCTATGCCTTACCAGAGTCCCTTCTATGAACACAGCACCGGGAACCAAACCGTCGACACCTGAGCCTTTGGCAGAATTCATCATAACCAAGCCAAGAAATGATAACCTGTTTATTTGTACTTCAGGTGACCACTTCATATTAACTGGACTAATTAAAGTCCTAAGCAAACTTACGGACCAGCCATTTTCTCCTTCCGGGCTTACTCTTTTTTCCTACTTTCTTAACCTGTTGGAATGGCACTTCCAACTTCCTAAGGGCCAGGCTCCTTTAGGTCCATCTTTTGGGATATGGTATGGCATGCCTTCATTGTTCCCGACACAATGTCCCAGCTATTAGACACCTCCTACACATCTGAGCTGTGGACGTGGCCCCATTGACATCAGTAATTTTCAGTTCGATGAAGAATCAAGTCAGACAATGTGTAAGCATTGAGTATGGATGCCGTTCAGAATCCAGGTATTTCGTAACATGCTCAAAATGGCAAGAGAAAACCATGCGAGGCAGGACGAGTTTAGAGCTGACTGGCCTGTTTCTACTTGGCTTGTCAGTTTGCAGGAAATGTGAGCTTGTTTAGAAGGTTAAATAAACACGTCCAGAAAAAAAGAAAGGAATCAAAGGGGTCAGAGAGCCAGGGGAAAACAGAATGGCTGAGAGAAAGTCACAGAGGGAAGTCTTGAAGAAGGAAGGCCTGTATTCTGTAAAGGAATGGATCTGAATTACCATTCAGAGATGGTGAGAACAAGGGGAAGCAGGCAGGACAGGAGTGGATTATTTGGATATAAGAGAGTAAGAGGCTTCCTCAGCCTCAGGCTCAACGTCTGCCTCAAAATTTTAGATTCACTTGAAAACAGAGGAGACTGGAAGGGAAGGAAGCTGCAGGTGAGAACTATTCACACTGTGCACATTAGAGTATTTAATCATCATACTATGAGCTAGCTATGCTTGCAGCACTGGAAGAGGCTAACCGACTCTGAAGTCAAACTGTAGTTTGTGATCCATTTGGGACCGGACTAGAGATCTGTCCAACTACATCTCTCCATCCATCTAGTGTTCTTTCCCTTGCTGTGCCCCTTTCCCTCTGCATCCCTATCCTTTTCTCTCCCGCTATTAACATTTTGCTATTACCATTAATAAGTTTTCCTAAGGTCCACTGTGCTTCTGTGTCTTATGAGTTACCAGCCAAGGAAAGCCTTTGCTTAACTATACAAATATCTAAGAAACTGGTATTATTTTCTGCAATCTAAGGGACATGGTTCAGTGGATAAGTGTTTTTGCTATACAAGCTAGAGGACCTGAGTTCAGATGCTCAGCACTCACAGGAAAAGCTGGGAGGGCCAACATATGCCTATAATTGAGAGATGGAGACAGAGGGATCCAGGAGGGTTGCTGCCAAGCCAGTCTAGCCAATCGGCGAGCCCCATGTTCAGTGAGAGAAAGTGTCTCAAAAAATAAAGTGAAGAAAGATACAGGGCGATGCCTACCACCAACTTCCGTCCCCATTAGTATATCCACAAACAGTTTGTACAAGGATCTCCTGGATGTAGCTTTCGTAAATCATCATTCATGCTGCGCTGGGCTCTTTGGTGACACAGCTGCCTTTGAATCACAAATGCTTCAGCAAGGAGCCCCAATAAGCTCTTGGATTCATCATGCTAGACTTGAGCGGAATCATTGCTTTGGTCTGATTAGTATCCTATATAAGGTGAATAGATGCTTGTCCACATTTCCCCACGAAAAGGCAAGGAATGGGAGACATGACTGCCCTATTCATTCTTCCTTTCCGCCCAATGAAACTATGTTGTATGACCTATACAAAATCCTTCAGAAAACCCGCAGTGTGTCCTTGTGCCTCTCGGCTCCCTGCATCCCTGTTCTTACCAACTTGTGAATAACACCTTCGAGAAACCCAGCGTGTGTGTAAGCATCCCAGTTCTCCTTTGCATACCCGGGTCCAGTGTGTGTTTGCAAAATGAATGAATGAATGAGTCAACTGCTCAATCAATCAAGACCGACCTTTAACTAAATGGTCAAGTATTTACTTTCTGGTCTACACTGGAATTTGTCACGCTGGCCGTTAGAATAAGAGCCTTTCTAAATGGAAACCTGAAAAGCTCTACATTGTTAAATAAATTCCTTTTTGAACATTCTGTTTCTGGGGATGCTTTGTTCTGCCCATAGAAGTTGGGGATGGAAAGCTGAATGAGCAATCAGCGTGACAGCCTCTGTGATGACTCCTCTAATCTGCAGTGCCTAAGTGGTGGCCTTGGGGAGACTCTGAGTCTATTTCCTTATTAGGAAATCATAGTGATTTCAGGAAAAGCACAAAGGGAATATTTCTGCTGAGAAATGGCATGCTGCAACTAACGAGGGAAGGGAAAAAGTATGTACTTCGAAAACCCCACATAGTAATGCTATGCCTCCTAAGGAAACTGTGTCTTCCAGGAACCCTACGCTTGCACTGGTCCTGGGTGAACAGAAAGCTCTTGATCCATATGTGTGTGTGGCCTCTGAAGGCATGTGACACAGTCATGACCTGCAGCCTGGTACCCCTTATCAGTTAACACACATGGATTGTCTGTCTTTCCTTTATTTGGGGGCGGGGTGGGGTTTCAAAACAGGGTTTCTCTGTGTGGCCCGGATCATCCTGGAATTCCACCTGCCTCTGCCTCCTGAGTCCTGGGATTAAAGGTGTGCACCACCACACCCTTTTGAATTACTAAATTCTCTTTTTAGCTTGTTTTTTTGTTGTTTTTATAGAGCTATACATTTTTTCCACTCCCCGCTCTTTCTTCCCTCTCTCCCTCTACCCTCTCCCATGACTCCCATGCTCCCTGTTTACTCAGGAGATCTTGTCTTTTACACCTTCCTATGTAGATCCATTATCATTACATCCTTGTGTACAACCAAACTTCTGCTTCCCTTAAAGGCAAGGATGTTGTGAATGTTATCGTGTCCAGGGCAACTAAAAAATGAGAAGGGACCCATATAGTTCAGAGCTTTTGTTACTTTACACTGGCTCCTGTCAACCTTCCTTTCATGGCCACAATTCTTTCCTTGCTATTATTATGCAGCCACTATTTCTAGTTACTGAAAAATGCTTCAGCTCTGTTCATTGATAAAATGTATGCCATTCTGATCTCAGGAACATACACAATAAGTCACCTTGAGTGTAGACATTGGGAATGAAGTGTTTGATCGTATTAATATAATTAATCAGTGTTTAAGCAAGATTGCAGAGTTGAGAGTTTTACCCAATACGTTCAGACACTATGTTCCTAGTACCCAATCTGGGCATTAAAGATAGGATGGTAAACAAACACACAGTGTTTTGACCTTGCAGACTTCTTTAGCTAATAGGAAAGGCAAAGCTGGAGGAGGAAATGCCAATTTCAGATGAAATTGGCTATAATACAAGTGTGTGCTATAGCAAGCCATAAGAGAATGCAGAGAGGGGATGGTCAGATAGATGAAGATGTGTGATTTCTTGGCTAGTAACTATAAGCCAAAATTTCTTATCCATAGCTCACAATGATTGCAGGTTCATCTAGGACTGGCTCCTTGCCTGACGTACCCTGGGGTCCAGGCTGAAGGGAACTGGTGAGACTCTTTCTGAAATACATAGAGGGCATGGAAGATGACACAGTGGCCAGAAGCAGCCCTCATCACTTTCTATTGCTCTGTATTGGTCCAAGCGAGTCTCACATCTGGAACTGGGTTAACTTAATATCGTACAGAGAACAGAGCAAGAAGAAGCAACATAGACTGACGGGAAACTGCCAGGTGTTATGGCTGGAGCATAAAGTGAAAGATGAGACCCAGGATAAAACAAAAGTAGGCGATGGGTGCCTATAGCACTAAGAACCTGGCATTTGACTCAAGGAATAATTACTATGATGAGGCTTTACCCTGTCCATCATTTCCAGGAATTTATACCTCAATCTTATCCTATCTCATAGAAACATACAGAATATGGTTTAAACAACCTTCCAGGCTGATGGTCAAGAGAGTCAAGAGAGGATAGTTGAAAAGCAAGAGTATGTCTTTCTATAGCTTCCTTACAGAAAAAATAAAAAAAACAACAACAACTGGAGAAGCTGCTCCACATTAATTAGCAAATGATGAAAACGGATGAAAAAAGAAAAAGAAAAAGGAAGAGATAAAAAACCATTAAGGAAAAAATGCAATATTCTATATTAAAATCTTAATCTTTAGTACTGACATAGCAAACTGCAGCTCATCTTATTACTCTTAATACTACATTATTTTTTTCTGTCAACTGGTATTTATTTTTTCAGATGGTAAAACTTATGCCAAGAGATTATTCCCCTGTCACAGATTAACAGCCTCTCATATTGAGGTCACACCGATCATTTGGCATGCACAGTCACCTGCTAGCCTCTGGCTAGTCCACAATGGGCACCAACTGGATTCCCACCCACCAAGACCAATCAAGATGACCAGAGGAGAGCAGTGTTGAATTCATTCACAAATAGCAGGAACAAAACCTGACCTACTTTCAGTTGTGAAGTGGGGCTCCTTAGCTTCCATTTCTGGATGAGAAGAGCTGAGCCTGCCAACAGGTTTTGTTTGATCTAGACATCAGGACAGGGCGAACACACACTACACAGTCTATGTCCCTTTCGGGTGCTGGCTTTGGCAGGGCTAAGGGGAGGAGCAAACAGAGCCTATATTGAGTTCTTACCTTCCTAGTATTTCATTAATTTGACTTCAAGCTCCATTCATCTCTCGGAGAGATGAGCGCTTGTTTTAGGCTGTATTTCCTGGTGCTCACTGATAAGTAGGTTGCAAGAAGCAGGGTTCCACAGATAGAAGTATAAGAGCTAAATTACTATCCAGGACAAGCAAGGCAGAGTGCCGAGGATTAGGCTGATCAGAGGAACCCAACACCAGGCCATAATGGGTGGAAGGTACTGCATCGTATAGAATTGTAAAGATGGGTTAATGCGCACTAATGGGTTCAGTTGCCTCCTCAGGTCATATCACCTATGAGCAGCAAAGCCAGATGAGATGATCTGCACAGCCGGGCGGTGGTGGCGCACGCCTTTAATCCCAGCACTCGGGAGGCAGAGGCAGGCGGATCTCTGTGAGTTCGAGACCAGCCTGGACTACAGAGCTAGTTCCAGGACAGGCTCCAAAGCCACAGAGAAACCCTGTCTCGAAAAACCAAAAGAGATGATCTGCAGAACCCAGTGAGCTGGGCTCTGGGTTTTCACCCAGTTCTCCCTGTCTCAGAACTGCACCCTGAAGATGGGATGGGGCTATCGTGGGAGAGGAAACTGAGTTAGCAAAGAAAAAGTCATATGCCATAGCTCTGCTATGCCTTTGCTGTGGACCTTAGGGGAAATGATCTGCCTGTGCTCAGAAGGGAATCAGAATGCTGAGCTGGCAGAGCTTGCTCCAGGAGTGGGGGTTGTTGTGGCTGCGTGGACACCATCAGTCCGGCCCAGCCATCCTCAGCTGTCCAGATCTAGTGTTTGTGCTATTTATGGCTCACCCCACATCTCTGTGGCACTCCTGGGGAGCTGTAGGAACACAGTTTCTGCTTTACTAAGAATTCTGCTATTATTTTTCTCCCTGGAGAAGCCTGTCCTCCTTTGATCCGAGATTGACAATCAAGCTATTCTGAGAAGGACTAATTACAGAACACATCCGGTGAGTGTCCCTCTTTCGCCCACACACAGTTACTGGAGCTGCAATGTGACAAACCAGTCTTGCCAAGTGGTCCAAACCTATGGCACCTGTGGGCAGTGGTTGCCTGTAGCAACAGCAAGGGGGAGGAGCTGTGAGGAAAGAAGTTACAGTGTCTGTCTGTTTTTGCTTATGATTTCTTTCTTGTGTGTGTATGCATGTGTGTGTGTGTGTGTGTGTGTACATGTGTAGAGAAGCATACAATTAAAAGTGCGAGAGTCAGGAGAAGGTGCTGGGGAGAGTAAATGGCACGTCTGCTTGCACTCATTTTAACATATAACTTCTTAAAGGGAGAATGTTCAGATGAAGAACCTCATTTCCTGGCAAATGTAACCATCCCTTGCTATTCATGGCAGATGGGCTCCAAGAATCCCCAGGGTTGTCACAAGCCTTGTAACTTCAAACCATCTATAGAAAAGAGGTAGTGTATTTGCATGTAACTTGTGTGTGTTCCCCATAACACCCAATTCACTATAACTGCTCTTCAAAGTAAGTATTACACCGTGTTGCTTAGGAAATTATGACAAGGAAATAAATTCTGTATATGCTCTGTATAGATGCCATTCTCTCCCTTCAACCTTCTTGTCTGCGGTTGGCTGCACCCGAGAGCTGATAGCATGTTTACAGGTAACAGATCCTCACCTCATCCCACACTATATCTCACTAACCCCTTCTCGGAAAGAACTTCGGGTTGTCTCTGTCCTTTTAGGATAGATGATGAAGTTGGAAAAGAAAGAGTCTTGGATCTCATCAAAATGGAAGTCCACACAGGCGGACACCAATACTTATAATTAGCTGGCCCTGGGATGACAGGAATGGTGGCCACAGAAGCCCAGTAGTTTGCCATCTCTGCTTAAGAAGGGCCAAAAGAGAGGACTGTGGAACCCCTTTGGGCACGTTTAGAAATGTCGCCAGTCTCCTAGATTCCCAGGCCTCCACAACTTTGTTCATCAGATAGAAATCACTTCAACCTTTTAGGCTACTTCAAAGATCTGCTGCAATTTAGAAAGTCCCCAACCCAATGCCAGCCAGCCTGTGGCTTGTAGAGATTGCAAGTCCCATGCCTAGCAAGGAGCACTCTTGCATGTAACAGGAACGAGGGATGGACAGAGAACAAGTACAGCCAGTCCAACCAGCCTGTCCACATGCTGGGCTGTCCCTCTCACCTCCTTCCAGGCTTTGCCACTGCCTGGCTGCAGGAGGGTGCAGCTCAAGCCTGTTGCCTTGGGAGACACTCTTCCTGGTTTGTAAAATGGAGTTAGGCATGTTCTGCTTGCAGGCTAGGATTCCTGAGGACCAGATACATTTGCTGCTAGGCAAGGTTCACTGAACCCTGTAACCACAAACGTACCTGAACGAGCAAGAGTGGATTATGGTTGTGTGACTTCTGAATGTGTAGGTGTGCGCACATTTGCACAAATATGGTATGAAGCCAAACAACATTACTTGTAGTTCTTCAGCACCTGGGTTTTTATCAATAATTTTGTTAATTTTTTGAGAATTTCCTACAATATATTTTGATGAAATTCTCTCCCTCAACTCTCCTCAGGCCCAGGAGTTTTCATACTCCTCTCCCTACCCAGCCAACTTTGAGTCTTCCTCTACCTCCTCTTCCTTTTAAACCCACTGTGAACCTTACTCTGTGATGTGGTCAACTGACCAGGGGGGTCACGTCATTAGTGAATTCATATTCTCTCTCTCTCTCTCTCTCTCTCTCTCTCTCTCTCTCTCTCTCTCTCTCTCTC
>JABTXL010007734.1:16797304-16831209 GCA_025134845.1 Neodon shergylaensis | reverse complement strand
CTCTCTCTCTCTCTCTCTCTCTCTCTCTCTCTCTCTCTCTCTCTCTCAGAACTTAGTTGTGTGACTTGTGTGCCTACCTCCCCTCTTCCATGCTGGAATTTTTGTCTGGCTCGATTTTGTACAGGTCTTGTGTATGCTGTCAAAATCCCTGAGTTCCTTGGTGCAAGTGCTCTGTCCAGAAAACCACATTTCCTTGAAGTTATCCATCACGGCTAGCTCTGACAGTATTTCTATCCCTTCGCCTGTGAAGAACCTCAAGCCTGTCTGTCCTACGTAGGGTTGAGCGCTCTGCAGTTTCTTATTGTCTGCAGCTGAGCAGCTGAGGTGTCTGTGTTCACTGCCTTCTACTACAAGGAGCGGCTTCTCTCGAGAGGGTTGACAAGTCCACTTTAGTACTAGATCCACTCTGCAGAGTAATAGCATTAGGTTCTACCTAGGACCCGTGACCTATGTAGCCACAGGTTCTTGGCCTCACTAACCATGAGCCCTAGCATGAGAAAGTATCTTTCTGCAGCTCCCAGAACGTGATCAGCAGTGAAAAGCTCACCGTCAGTTCCTAAGTTGCCGCTCTGTAGCTCCCCACTTCCTGCTGTCTCTGACCCCCTGTTGACCGTCCAGTTCTGAGGAGTAAACTCATTCCTGGTCCTCAAAACAGACTCAGAGTTGAGATATATGATGAGCATTTGTGCGTGCTTTGATGAAGAGTTATATAATACAGCATTATAGGAGATGAGGTGCATTTCTGGAAGGGTTAGAGTGATGACTTTCACCAGAACAATTTGATAGAGGCTGAAAAACGAAAGGAAAGAAATAGGAGAAACAGGTTATATTGTCAGCTATATATACATTTATACAAATATATGCACACACATATAGTCAGCTATATATACACATATGTGTGTACACACACACACACACACACTGTCAGCTATATATACATATCTGCGAAACCTTACAGTAAAGAAGCGCTTATGGTGAAGAACATTCGAAAAGGTTTTCCTTTTCAGAAAAGGATCACACTGTCTTTGCCTGAGCAACTATCTGTCCAATCCAATTAAGTTGTTACCATCATTGCATTTTTAACTGAAACATACTTTGTTGAAACCACTCCAGGAGACAAGCACCTATATGCATGCCTCCATGGAAAATGGAAAACCAAGCAGGGATTGGCATGTCAGATTATGTCGTGCATGAGACCAAGTCAAAGCCTCTCACCTCTTCCACTCCATTTGTTCACCAGCTAAGTAGCAATAATGCCAAGGTCTGGGTTCTTCATGCCACTGTCAAGGTTTCAGGTGTTGGAAAGTCAAAGTTCAGTGTGTGGCGTGCAATGGAGAACAGCTATGTTCCCTGCAGTATTGGACAGCCATATTAAACCATCTACACAATGTTCTGACACCCTTGTAGAGACATATGCACTATAGGTGAAAGACCTTTGTCCCAGGGCTGGTGGAGTGCCACTGCTTATTGCAGAGCAGATGATTCTGCTATTTCCCCAAGCAGCAGAGTTTATCCAAAGAGCTTACTCCTCAATTGATTTTGTAGTTATGCCTTGGCATAGAATCCCCTCATCTACAAGAGCATGCAAGTCCTCATGAAGACATTCAGTACTGAGATCAAAGGAAACTGGACCGTTTGTATCCCGAGTTGAATAGGCACTGTTTAGTGAGGTTAGAAAGAACAGAGGCCCCGGGAAGAAAGCTGTAGTCAGCATGAGTTGTAGCTTCTAATTGCCTGGGAAGGTGAGGAGTGTTCTTTCAGAGGAAACATTAGAGAGTTTCCATCATTCACAGGAGTGCATCCTCGTGTGCACAGAGACAAAGAAGTGAGGGTTCATTATTTATTATTTATGTCTTGCAAACACTGGAACATATGGTTAAATTTTCAACTTCATTTTCCTAGGATTCTTCCTACTGAACGATATTCTTAAAGCTGTCACAGTCATATCTGGGTGTGGGGAGAACAGAGAGGTACAAGTGCCTGGGGGAGAAAGAGCCATTCCATTCTCCTGATGGGTTTAGGATGCAGGCCAACAGATGTTCAGCTGTGCTGGTCGTAGATGTGTGCATAAAACAGACCAGCATGTTGTGTTTCAATTGGACCATTGATCAACATTTCACAGACATATTTTCTATTTCTCCATCTCTCCTTCCCTCACTTTCATTGATTTCTCAGCATCTCGCTTAGGTTTAACCCATAAAGGCCTTCAAAAATGGTAAATTTTCTTATGTTAAAGCTTAAACGTAAGCCAGACATAGTGGTACGTGGCTTTAATTCTATCACTTGGTTGGCAGAGGCAGGCAGATTTCTGTGAGTTCTAGGCTAGCCAAGGCAGCAAAGTAAGAACTTGTTTCAAACACACACGAGAGAGAGAGAGAGAGAGAAGATGTGACATTGTTCTTAGAATTGTTTTCTGCTCTATTTGTTACTTTTGCTGAGTACCTTCAGAAAGAAAGAGTAATTTCAGTTCACAAGGTTCAGAGAGTTCAGGCCATGAAGGTAGGGAAGCCATGGTGGAGCAGTTCAGCCCATATCCTAATGGTCCAAGAAGCAGAGGAGAATGCTACCTACATTCCCCATCCACACAATAAATTTAGCTAAAAGTAGCCAACTGTAACCATATTGCAACCTGTATGCTGTACCGTCTTGAAATTCCCTCTGCCAAGTTCACTAGTCTAGAGCCTTAACCTTTTATGAAGTCTGGGGACAGGGATTAAAAGCAGATAAATTCCTTGCTAGAATATGCCATACATTGCCACTGTCTCAGGCTTTGCAACTGATAGCCCTCTTTTCTGTACTGTCTGGTCCACCAAGATGTAAACTGGCTATATGGTCAGTATCTTACCTGCCACAGTGGACTGGATCCTCTGAAACAATGAGCAAAGCAAATGTTCCTTCCTCAAATTTATCTATTGGGTGTTTCTGTCACAGAGGTGAAAATTAGCACACATGTCCTCTAAAAAGTCACAGTTTAGAAGGTGAAGCAAAAGAAAAAAAAAGTCTGTTGTTTTCCAAAAACACCTGAAGGACTCCTTAACTCCCCATTCAATACACATCCCACTGCAGATCCCACATTGCACAGGGGTTCTATTCAATGCTGTCCCCCACACTAAGCGTTCATAAACGCTGTCACAGGGAAAGTTTGTGACTTACTAAAGCATCAGATGTAGATTCGTTTTTCTCCCTTTCCTCTCACAAGCTAATGCAGAGATATCTGACTAATCTGTAATACAAGCAAGGAGAGACTGGGCGTCAGAGAGGTTTAGTCTGCTGGGGAGAGAAAGTCACAGTGATGCCTCCTTGGCTTCTGCACCCACACTGTCATCTGTTAGGTTGTTTGCTCTTTCCCATTTGTCTTCAGGGATGCTTCCCTCTATCTCTCAGTCTCACGCAGAAACCATCCTGTCAGAGAGACTTCTTGAATTTCCCTAGCTAACACAGTTCTGACTTTCTCTCTGCTTTCCTCGTTTGGAGATTCATCTTTTGCTAGAATCAGATACCCATGCAGGCAAGGATCCATTGCTTTTGCCCTGCTATCTCAACAGAGCTGCACATAGAACACAGGTGTGGGAACATTTATGCATTGCTTCTTGCATCTCTTCTAGGCAGCTTCTTTGGGGGATTTAGTTGTCTTGTGCCCTCTGGGCTCATAGCCTTCTCCGGTATTAGGGGAAGAGAACAGGATACAGAGTTCGTCATGCTTCTGCCTCATACAGATGGGGGTGGGGGTGGGGGAGGGTGGGAGTGCACACATGGTGAGGGGTAGCAGAGGGGGGGATTTGCTCAGGCTTTCAGATCTTCTAAGGGGGAAAACTACTTCTTTGCTCAGGAACTCATCCCATTGTTTAGCCACACTGCCAGGAAATTCTTCTCCAGATCTGCCCCAAATTTGTCCAGCTGTGGCTGAAACCAGCTTTGCCCTGGGTGGTCTTCCGAGGGGACAGCTGTAGAAAGAACTCTTTGTGTCAAATGACACAACATCCCACCCAGGCCTTGAGAGAGAAGAAGGTTTAAAGCAAGCTGCTAGCCTCATGGATTTCACAGCTGGAGAAGTGGCCACACTTCTGTGCAGGCAAAGTCCTGGGGGAGCTGGCTGATCTGGTTCCAATTCAGTTTTCTGCTAGGTGAGTTGAACAAAGGTCATCCAACATCCAGAAATATCATCTGTCCATCAAGGACATGAATAACATCCTTATACCTGGGAGATCTTGCTTGTTTGTGTGATTAGATTAGAAAGCTCTAACCCACAAACTCAGGTAAAATAGATAAAAAATAACCAGCCCAAGTTCACAGAGTCAACTTCTAGAAGAGTTCTGTATATCACATTGATCCAAGCTACCTCATTAGTGTTATAATTTTCCTTTGTGTCTCACGCAGTTTTGCTGTCCCTTCTGATCAGCTCAGCAGAATAAAAGGAAATTGCTTGTCAAATAGAGAGAGGTTCCAAAGTCCGAGCATGCCTTCAACCATCTGACGAGCCCAGAAGAAATGCTCAGGCCCGGGGCTGCTGGCTGACTCCCTTTAGGCTTGGAGTCTCTCATAACCTTGCAGCATTCACGTAAATTCGGTTCCAGTCATCTCTTTACCCCTGTCACTCTTACACAAGTGTGGAACAGCAACTGACAAGGCAGAGAAGCAGAAGCAGCTCAGACTTCAGAGGGGCTGCCTCGCCCTGCTGGGGACACAGGCGCTCTTCCCTGTCGCCAAAGCTAAGCCCCCCATGATGCGTGCTTCTGTCTTCCCTTCTCTCATATGCTTGCTTCCCAGATTTGCCCCACAAGCATCCAGGCACAGAGAAAACAGTCAGTACCGGAAGCCCCCTCTGACGGCTGTGTAAGTGGCGAATACGGTTTCTTGCTTGTTCATTTTCTAACAGCGCAAGGCTTGCTCCTGAGGCTCTGATGCTGGCAAGCATCAAACCGACAGATGACTCCAGCCTAGAGACTCTCAAAGCCTAAGGGCAGTTTCCTGTGAGCAGGACTGCACTTCCATTTGAAATCATGGGGTTCTGGATCCATGGTTTATTTGGGTTAGTCTACAAGAACAGAACAGATAGAATGTATACATGCACGCGCACACACACACACACAGAGATACACATATACAAAAAGACACAGAGACAGACACACACACATATATATACACACACACAAAGAAACACAGACACACACACACAGATATACACAAACCCAAAGAGACACAGACAGACACACATACACACACACACAGATTTCCAGTATGGCTTCCGAACCAACCGGTCCAACAATGGCTATCTGAATGCTGATGAGGCTGAAACTAGTAGCTGTTCAGGCCTTGAAGCTGTTGGCTTAGCAATCTCAATCTGATGCTGATGTCCTCCAGGAGTCTTGGAAGCTTCTGGGCCTCCAGTGTATGCACTGGAAACCAAAGACGCTGGATTCTGACGGTAGCAGTGGAGGCAGACACTCCAACCAGCAAAAAGGGAGGCAAGGGAGCAAGCTTGAGTTTTCCTCAGCCCACCTCATATCTGGGTTGCCTGCTGTAAGAGGCGTCCATTCTGGCAGAGGGTCTTCTCCCTCAGGCGGTCTTGAGATGCCCTTGAGGCACCACCCAAAGGCAGAGATCTTAACTCTAGAATCCTTTTCTTTGTCTTCTCTAACTTCAGAAAAAGCATGGGTAGGGTCAAATGCAACACAAGCAGGAAAGGGTTTATATCAGCTTATAGGTTACAAGCCACCATAGAGGAAAGGCAAGGTTGGAACTCAAGGCAGGAACTCGGAAGCCAAGACTGAAACAGAATCCATAGAGCAACACCGCTTACTGGCTCGCTCGCTCCAGCATGTTCATCTATCTTTCTTATATATCCCAGGACCACACATCCAGCTGGACCTTTCTATATCAGTTAGCAATCAAGAAAATGCACCCAGGGACATATCCATAGACTGGTCTGATGGAGGCATTCCTCAGTTGAGGTGCCTTCATCCTAGATATGTCTAGGTTTGAATGAAGTCGGTGAAAAGTAACTACAGCAACCAGGTTTGGAGAATTTAGAGAGCCACAATTGTCTTATGTCTTGTTCTTACGCCAGCTCTACTGCAGTGTGCCTAGTAGACATTGTACTTTGCTTGTGGTGATTTGCTTTCCTCTTGCCTCTTGGGTCCTTACAGAAAGGTCAGTTAGGCACCAGACCCTCAACCTTCAGTGGCTAGGTCTGTGCTCAGCATGGATCCCAGGGCACATGCTCCCAGCGAGGTTTATAATCAGCAATTTAAGCTCCAACTGGAGTAGCACAGATTCTTCTGGCTTAGGGTCAGATAGCATTGGCTCATCTTTGCGTAAGTCAGTTGATCTAATGAGGTCCGTGTTGTCAGTTGCAAAATGAAGATACATTAGTATGCCCTGACTAACTTGTTTGACTGACATGTGAGATGGAATCTGAAAATGTGTTTTGTAAACTATGAAGTTTCACTCAAATGAAATGAATACAGCACCAATAAAAAAAACTATTTGTTTTTAACATAATGCAGTTTGAAGTTCCATAGGTTTTTTGCCTTTCAATAAAATTTATCACTGGAATTAACATACTAAGAAAATTTGGGAGATAGTGACCCTGAAAGGTATAGGAATGTCATGTGAAAGTTATAACCACTTGGTTTAATGGTAAACATGTATTGATTTCCTAGTAGGCATCAGGCCCAGTTTATAAGACGTGGGGAAGAGATGTGTGAGATCCAGTTCTCAAAAAACTCACAATCTAATAGGAGACAGGAAAGGAACCATGAGATCACAGTCCACACTCTGAGTAGAATACCAATGACGAGTGAGTCAGACTCCATCAAATCAGGCCTGGTTCAAGGAGAAGCAGTAGCCCAAAATATACAGAGTGTCAATGAAAGACGGCAAGGAAGAATGCTCGAAATGGGGAGCGGGGTATTACAAAGAATGTCAGGCAAGAGAAGCATTTGTGGCCTCAAAGAGGAGCAGAGCCTTGGAGCAGATGGGATGTCAGGGATGGGGTTAAGTAAGACACAGCACTCAGGTCTTATTTACTCTGAGATGTGACATATTCTGGCTTGTGTTTTCAGAAGACCTGTCCCCAATAATTTAAGTCCTGGGATAAGCTAGTGGCTGGGCTTTGAATAGCTAGTTACCTATCGCATCAGAATCACTTAGGGAATCCAGACTAAATTCAGACTACTGAATGCAAACACTCAAACCCTAAATCTTAGGATTTTGTTTCTGCACCTGTATTCTCAAAGAGACTCATGAAGCTAAAGAAACTCTTCTGGGATTGATGGTGGCACCAAACAAGTTATGTCCATGACCTAAACCCCCAAACTTAAGAATGTTACTTTTGCTGGAGAAAGGTCTTTGTCCTGGCATAATTTTTGGTTTTGGATGTTGAGGTTTTGTCATGTGTGTCTAGTATAGTTGCGTGCATTTAAGGCAATCCTGAGAAACTAGCCAACAGCAAATCAGCTTGCTCTTGCTATTGCCGGGGGTAACTGTGTAGGCAGCCTTTAATGCAAACGAATGTATTTTCCTCTCTCTGGAGTCTTCATGTCCTAGCTCTTTGGGGTAAACTCCAGTTGACTGGTTCGCCTGAGAAGTGCCCGCCTCCAGGATGCACTAGTGCAAGACATCAGTCTCATTCCTATTGCAATCTTGGTCTTCTTTCAGGATGGACAAGTCAGAAGGCTTATCATTGAGATACCACAGGCCTTCTGACTAGGCACCAGGGACCCCATATCCTTTTCATCAAGCTGGGAGGAGTTTCCTTAATGGGTTAGGTGGGCATACATCGAGGCATGTGTTTGTTTTCTATGTGTGTTTGTGTGGCTGTATGTGTATCTGTGTTCAACTCCTTCTTTGTTAACTATATTTTAGGTGCATGCATGTCTATGTCCAGCTCCTTCCAGGACCCACCTATTAGAGTACTACTCTTCATGACACTAAAGAAATTTCGAGAACATATGTCATTTAGCCCAGGTCCTGTGGAAAATAATGAAGACACAAGAAGCAAAGCAAGTGTGATATCAGCACAGAAAAATGTTCACGTCTGGTAGACAGCGACATGGCTGGTGAAACTGAAGGAGAATGACTTTGAACCCAGACAACTGTAGTTCAAACTGTCTCTGACTTTCACTAGTTGAGTCGCTACTAGCAAGTTTCCTAAACATTTTAAGTGTAAAATGAAGAATTTAATAGCACGTTTTGGATTCTCAAATCATAATTTCTCAAGTCAATGAACACAGAACCTTGGAGCAATCCATTCCATCCTAGTGCTCTTTAACATGGAGCGACTGCTGTGCTCTGGCAGAAGTAATTAAGTAGGCAGCAGGCAGAAAAAATGGGAGTCCAGCCTGCTTTAAAGTCAAGAGATGCTTGGGGGAACCATCAAAATGGAACCAGGGAGTGCCAAATGGGGGACAAGGTTCAGACAAGATGTTGCATCTGGCAGGAAGACTCTGTAGGTACCCCAACCTGTGTGCTAGCATTGACCTTAAAGACAATGAAAATATACGCGGTTTTATAATTGATGCTAATTGAGAATGAGCCTTCTCTCCTGGGGTTACCTGTGACTCCTCAAAGTGTACAATGTCCATCTTCCTAGAAGTATAACGAGCAGCAGGCTGTCATTTCAAGAAAGAAGCTATTATCTCTCATCTGGAGAAGTCATTTCCTCTAAGAAACATTTCTAAAACCTGTTTATTTTTATCTTGTTGGAATCTAATGCATCTTAAAAGGGTAAATCAAACATACGTAAGAGTATTTTTTAAAATATAAAGCTTTTATATGTAGTTCCTAAATACCTCCAGCATTGTTCCCATTTTACTTGAGAACATAGTACCACACTTCTGAAGGGCACTATCCCATTATCATAGACATTCAGTGGACATTTAGGGGTCAGTCTTAGTTGCTCATTCATCTTGAAGTGTCACTATCTAGAGCAGTGGTTCTCAACTTTCTTTATGTTGTGACCCTTTAATTCAGTTCCTTGTGTTGTGGTGACCTCCAACCATAAGAATTATTTTTGCTGCTACTTCATAACTGTAACTTGCTACTGCTATAAATCATAATGTAAATATCTGATATGTAGGATATCTGATATGTAACCCCACCCCAAGGTGTCACGACCCACACATTGAGAACCGCTGATCTATTGTCTTCAGATGCATGAACTTGCATGCTGAAGGAGCACGTTATACTTCTCTCAACAGTCTCCTGGTTTCCATGGAGATCACATAATTCTTGTACATTCTCAACATATGCTTCCCTGCCCCTTTGTTACTTTTAGTAAAAGTTCAACACCCAGACCCACAGATAATCATTCAAAATTGTGTGCACTGATTTAGAGCTAAGAAAAATGGCTCCTGCCTCATTTAAGAGTAGGTGATCCCTAACTGAATTCAAAAGGACCACAAGAATATTGGCTTCAAGACCACATTGACTCTGCTGTCTGATCCTGCCAATGGCATCCTTATACCTACGGTGGCCCCACAGAACATTCAGAAGGTGAGCTCGCACTGAAAAAGATCCCATCCAATTGGAAAATTACTCCAAACCCGGTACCCACAGACATATGAATATTTCACTCCGTGAACTCAATTCAGTGAGCTGAAGAATTCTGCCGTGTACCTTTTCATCAGAACGGGCTCCAACACTTCAATAAATCTCAACAGAGTGCTCTTCTGAAAAGCCCAGCGTTCGTGCAGGAGATGTATAATCGTGGTGCTCCACATTTCAGAGATGAGGCAAGCAAAGACAAATATTCCATAATTCATGGTGTGCTCCCTTCCAGAAACTTTTCTATTAAGAATTTGATTAATAGTCTAACCACTCTCCCTGCTCCCAAAATGGCTTTTGAAACGTGGGAAAATGCACACGAGTCTCAAGAGAAAGCAAAGATTTTTTTCCCCAGATCTTTTCCTTGTCTGAGATGGGTTAGTCTAGAAATCAGAATGACAAGGTAAGGCCGTGCTCTCTCCTTGCTTGCTCCTAATAGGGAATGCTTCTCAAGGAGCCTGAATGAGATGATCATTATGTCTGTTCAGCTAGTTACTTCCTTAAGTGGGAGAGGCAGCATGGGGCCTGCAGGGAGCATGTGGGACTTGCTGCAATTAATAGCAGCCGCTCTGCTTTGTACAGACTGTGTGGCCCACCAGTACTGCGCTCCAGCCTCCAGCTGTACAGCTGGGAGGATGAGTTCAGGCAAAGTGTGCGCATTTCCAGCTCACAGCAGAGACACAATAAATGGCAGCTGCTTTTGGGTTCTGTAGAAGCCAAGCTCCCCAGGTTGGAACTTAGTTTTAAAGAAGGCAATTAGATCTCCTCCTAAATTCCTGGGCGGGAGAACACTGACATTTGTTGAGCCCAGTTGGTGTGGCAACCGGTAACTCAGCTCATTCAACACTCCTACTCATGAAACCTGAAATGGGCTGAATGGAGGCCACTGGGAACTATGTCTGCATGCAATTCTAATCCCTTACTTGAAAAAAATGTGTTTGGAAGTACGATTAAATTAGGGGGTTTCATGCAAAGTGATGATCCTGGGTTATCTAAGTGTATCCTACAAACAACAAAGATATTTCTAATCAATGAAAGGATTAGCAAAAAGAACAGACAGTTTTAAAAAGATGAAACACAAATGATCAATAAACATATGGAAACATATTCAGCTTCACTAGTTGTCAGAGAATTATAAATCAGATCTACATAGAGATTCCATCTTACCCCAGAATGAGCATCATTAAACAGGTAAGAGCAGGGGCTGGAGGATGTGGATGAAAGTGAGACCACGCACTGCTCCTGGGACTGTACACCGGTCCAGCCACTACGGAAGTCAACAAGGAGGTTTCTCAACAAACTGAAATTCCATCTGTCACAGGACCCAGCTCTACCACTCCTGGCTAATTTACCCAAACCACTGGAAATCAACTTATCACAGAGATATTTGCATATCATTGTTATTGCAATGGTATTCACAGTAGCTGAGTCATAGAACCAACCTAAGTAACTAATAACAGAGGGACAGACAAGGAAAAAGTGGCTCATATACACAGAGGAACTTTCCTGTCCTCAATAAGAGTGAAGTTATGTTGCTTCAGGAAAATGGATGCAGCTATAGGAAATCATAAGTGAATTAAGCTAGGCTCAGAAAGACAAATATTGTACGCTTTCTCTCATTGCAGTTCCTAGATTTTATACTGATGAATAAAATTATGTCCATACAGGTGACATAAAAGTACAGAAGTAAATCCATCAAAAAGGACCAAGGGGAGGTTACTAGGAGAAAATGATCATCATATTATATACATATGTATGGAAGATTTTTCAAATATACATTTTGTAAATACCCTTATAACACAGAAAGACAAAGGAAAATTTCATGTAAAGCTGGAGGCAGAGTTTTGAGTAATAAGGCTTTGGACACAGGAATATGGGGAACAATAATTAGATCCTCTCTATAGCTCCCGAAGAATATTCCCTCTGGATTTTAGATTTATGGCCTCTAGAACTGAGAGAGAATATGTTCTGTCATTTGGCACTGCTAATTTGCAGCCACTGTGAATATGTGATTCTTATTCTACAAAGATCATTGAATAAGAAATATTGAAAGGGTTAGGGAACTGGCTTCACTACAGTCATTTAGTAAATACTCTGCTCAAAATGTAGATCCAGGTGTCTGCATGAAAACATGGAGATCTGTTTGCTTGCTTTTTGGATACCAGTCAAATGGTTGTGCTGAAACCATCGACAGAAACTGCTGGAATTAAAATGAATGGTGAAACTCAGAAATGATGAGTCACATGAACATCACAGCCATGACAACTACCACCCAACATAACACGATCTCCTGAACAAATCCAGTGAAACGCAGCTGGCAAAAATCCTAATGTGGTGGTCCACACTATCAGTGTTAATAATTGCAAACACAGGCTTGTGAGAAAGAGCTAAGCTCTTGGCATGTCAACCATTGGTACCATGAGTAAATGTCACCAAAAGTTGTACAGTGGGAAAGTAGAAGAGTACTGTGGGATAATACTCTTGCATACTGTAAAGATTTGTCATTCATATTGGTTTAATAAAACACTGGTTGGCCAGTAGCCAGGCAGGAAGTGTAGGTAGAGAGACCAGACTAGAGGAATTCTGGGAAGAGAAAAGGCAGAGATGTAGCCGTAATACAGATTCAGAGGAAGCAAAATGAGAATGCCTTACTGAGAAAAGGTACCAAGCCATTTGACCAAAATAGGTAAAAATTATGGGTTAAATTGTAAGAGCTAGTTAGTAATAAGTCCGAGCAATAGGCCAAATCATTTATAATTAATATATATTAGTGTATGTCTGTGTGGGGTTTTTGGGGGACTGAATGGCTGTGAGACTGGGCAAGACAGAAACTTTTGTTCACAAATGACGCCCAAATGTTTGTCAAGAATTTCTACATTAAGCCTAAGAAAGCCTTTTTTTTTTTTTTAAAAAAAAAAAAAAGGATTCTTGACAGACAAGAACAGTGTCAAGTACAGCTTCTTGGTAACTATTTTTTCTTGATGGATTCTGTTTACTGATTCAAGTAGAGGCATAGCTCCTTTAAGAGAGGCTTCCTGACTCAGCATTAGCAGCAAAAAACTATTAGCTCTTTTAGGGGCTCTGCCATCAAACACTTAAATGGTGTTTATGAGAAGCCAGCATCAGGATTCTTGGTGGTAGCATAAATCTAGAAACTCCACAGAGTTGTGGCAATAAATATGGCTCCTGCCACTAACTCCACCATGAAGCTAGACTCTCAAAAACCTAAAAAATGTGGTGAAGCCAGTCACCAAAGCCGCAGGTTTAATCCTAGCCATATTGCTTAGCATAAAAAAAAAAGACTCATGTGGTCAAAAAAAGATAGAGATATACAACAAAGAGAGGTTCAGACAAAAATAAAACTTCTAAGCAGTTTACAGTATAATTAAAAATACATGTAGGCTTGGGAGAGAAAAGAAAAAGGATAGATAAAGTCCTTAAAAAATAAATAGAGTAGTTGGGCATGGAGGTATATGCCTTTAATCCCAGTACTTGGAAAGCAGAGGCAGGTGGATCTCTGTGAGTTCAAGGCCAATCTGATCTACAGAGTGAGATCCAGGACAGCCAAAGATACACAGAGAAACCCTGTCTTAAAAATAAAACACACAAACAAACAAAATTTAAAATAAAAATAAAATAAAAACTATGTAAAGATGGAAAATACACAGAGAATTTGGATACTGTATGCTATTTTGTTGTCTTTGAATTGTTTTACTGCTGAGGAAGGAGCAACAGCTGTTAAAAGATATTTTATTATAAATGCTGCTATATTTTTTGAAGTGCCTAGATATCAAAATTTAAGTCAAAAGATAAGTTACTTTGGGAGAGATGTTCTGCTTTTATTTCCACAGGAAATGAGAGGCTGTGGATTCATTCAGAGTTAAGAAAAATCAGGTTTGATGCAGGAAGACCCCCTAAAAAATCTCCAATATGAGCTGATGGCCCAGATGATACAAGATTTCAGAGTACCCCTTGTGAGGTTTCCTCTGAGTTCTACATCTAGAACAACCCTAAGACTGCTGGCTGAGATGATCTATCCTCACAGAACATTCCAGTCAGGATTTGACTATAATCCTAAATTTTCTTTGGGTCCCCATAAGATTATCAATGTCCCCAATCAGCAGTGAGTAGCCTAGAAAACTATGTCCACATTCCTCCCAAAAAATGGTTTATGGATGCTATTCTTTGTTTAGAGTATTGGTTACAAGTTGTTATGGATAATGCCCAGGAAAAGACTAAACAAAGGAGATTAGACTTAGAGTCCTTTTTTCGAAAAGAAAAAGGGGAAAATGCTGTGGGATAGTACTCTTGTATACTATAAAGATTTTTCACTCATATTGGTTTAATAAAACACTGAATGGCCAGTAGCCAGGCAGGAAGTGTAGACAGGTCAGACTAGGAGAATTCTGGGAGGAAGAAAGGCAGAGATACAGTTGTCATCTAGATTCAGAGGAAGCAAGATGAGAATGCCTTACTGAGAAAGGGTACCAAGCCCTTTGGCTAAACATAGATAAGAATTATCAGTTAATTTAAGTTAGGGCAATAGACTGAAGATTTTATATTTAATATAAGCCTCTGTGTGTTTATTTGGTACTGAATGGCTACAGGACTGGGCAGTATGGAAACTTCCATCTACAGAAGAGTTGCCAAGAAAGGCAAACTTTGCCAGTTTCCTAAAAATAAGTATGTGTCAAGTCTAGGCCTTACCAAACATCCTATGTGATCCATAGAAAGTCATTAATTTGCACTAACTTCTTTTTTTCTCCAGCAGCAAACAAAGGAATTCTAAGGATATATTACTTATAGAAGCACATTCAGCAACATTCTGAAGCATTGCCTATCAGAAACAAATCTATGCTATATTCAGAGAAGGTAATATATACCAAGTTGTAGCTTGTTAAAATATTCATTTTATCAAAAGTCTTTGATTACATATTAATTCACTCATAATATATACATACATACATACACACATACATACATATATAAAGTCCAATAGGAGCATGAAAAATACTACCCAACAGGAATTAAGCTAGGTAGAATGTCTGTGGCCATTTTGAAGCTTAACAGTCAGGAAACCTGAATTCTTCATCAATTAAAGGCAGGGCTATCCTACACAAATAGCCCCTTGCAGCTGACATCTGCAGGCAGCTCTCAAAGTGCTGCTGCCTACCCGGTCACCGATTTCCAGGCTTGGAGGCAGGCACACACCACCTCCACTTCTTAAAAGAGAGCATGTCTGAGCCTTTTGAGACTTAGAATAAGAGACTTTAGATCTAGCTGTGAACCCAGCCCTTCTTGAGGCAAAATTGCTGTGGTTCAATGTCTATTGGTGACATACAGGCATAAAATGGCATGCTAGCCTAATCTATTTTCTTCCTCCATGAAATAGGGAAGTGACTTGCAAGCTTACAGAAAGTACCCCTCCTAGAGTAAGTAAAGACCAAAGCTATCATTTGTCTTGAAAGGTAAACTTTTCTCCTCATTTTCCTGGTACCTCCACTCAAGTGAGACTCTGTAGAAGCATAGAAAATAAGTGAACCAATGAGAGATTCCATAAATCTATCAATGTGGGAGCTAAATCATAGCTTTTCAGAACTTGGCTATAGGGAGTTCAATTTCAGGTACCTTGGAGTGAGTGCAATGTCTGTCTGGGTCACTGTTTCATAGCCTTTCTTCTGTTACAGTAAATGATGATATTTGCTTCTGGGTCTAAGTCAGACAAAAAAAAAAGGAAAAATATGATGATAAATGCATCTCATAGAAGAACCTGGACCAGCTAAACTTACAGATGGTTTAACAGAGAGATGGAGTAAACTTGTAATGAACTCTTTATCTTAGGATAAAGCTTTAGGATACTGCAAAAGACTGTGATGGGATGAGTTGGAGAGTTTCCTAACAATATATTTGTACTCGGAGGTGGCTGCTGGCCACTCTGGGAGGTGTCTCTGCTTCCCTGCATTCCAAGTAGTTGGCCCAGCTCTGTATGTGTTTGTTCCTTTTGGCGTTGTTGCTCTGATTATGTAATTGTTCCCTTTACTGTGAGACCTCGGAGGTGGCTCACTCTAGCATCATGTCAAGACAGGGGCATTCTGTGCTGCTCAGATGGTTGCAGAAGGCAGGTAGGGGGCCATCCTTATCCAACTGAGGCATGCCTATTTCCAGACCCCGTGCAACCTGTTAGCTCTTAGAAGACTAAGAGCATAGGCAATTCCATGCAGTAGCTATGAAAGAGCTGCAGGAGACCCACAAGTAAGGGGGTGATAGCTGTATTGTTGCACCCAACATTCATCTCAGGGGTCTTTCTGTATTTGAGCGTTGGGGCCAGAAGGTTAATGAGTTCATGGGTTTTTCTTCCTGTTATTTAGCCTATATTCATATTTCATGTTCAGATGATCGGCACGGGTCAGAAATGCTTACGTTCAAGAGGCAGGCTAAAACTCTTTCTTCTACTTAGAGAAGGGGAAAGCGATGCAGTTATGTGAGAACGGGCCGGTGGGAGAGAAATATGCTCATGAGAATTTCAGATTGTTCAAGATTGTTCCAGACAGCTTGAGATTGGCTCCAGATATACAAATAAGAACATCGGAGGGAAAGGCAATCTCATATTTCTTATGAGGCAGGATCAAACTGCCTTCTCCCACCGACTAGCATGGCAAACTGCAGACATTTAGTAATTATGTTCATTTCTGCATTGTCTACCAAACGTAAACATCGAAAGGGTTGGAAAGAAGGACCGGACGTCTCACAACAGCCAAGTCCACTGAGCTTCTCTTTATCCTCAGTTCCACGTCAGCCTCTGACTTCCTGGCTTAGGTCCTTGCTACATTCCTTTTGCTGGGTGTTCTGATTTAACAGATGTCTCCTGTCTTGAGCCTGTACCTCAGTCTCTAGCAACTCAGATCCCAATAGCCCTGTTTTCCCTATTTTTCCAGAGCCCAGGATCCCCTGTGGTGTTCTTGGCCACTTACAGAGATTGGAGGGTGAATGAGTAAAAGTAAGGCCACAAGTGACCATTTTTCTTATCCAGAGAGCCAGAGACAATAATGAGAACAGTAGCCAGGAAATGTACAGTGTGGCCTCTCAGCATCTTCCACTGTGACCTTGGGTATGACCCTTCTGCTGCCCTGGTCTAAACTTTCTCCATCTCCCTTGGACGCAGTGACATTTGAGTTCTGGTTTCAATGTTGAAGAGTTTATAAATTGGGGATCCTGCAATAAGACGGGCTATTGTGAATTGATGATACCCTTGTAGATTCTATGAGGTTAAAAAAAAATGTGGTCCCTAGAGAATTAACAAGCTATGTAAATGCTCTGCAAACACATGACCAATGGCACTGATTGTTCTTAATGTTGTGAGCTGTAAAGTAAATCTCAAAATAAATAAACGAAAAACCAAGTATTCTCGTCCACCAAAAGCCCTTTCTCTTATGATTCTTATTTCTTTCTCTCTTCACCTCTTCTCTCCTTTCCCCTGTCTTCCCTTCCCCTCTGCTTTCTTCTTCTCCCATCTCCTAATTTCTTTTCTTACTACGTTGTTTTTATTTTGCTATCTCTAAATGAAGCATCTCAGGCTGGAGTCGAGCATTCTGGGAAAATTCTGAAGAACGAACACTCTGCAACCACAATTTTGAGTGAATAAGAACTTTATCTTGGTGTCTGGGGCTCATTCAGGACTCTCTCTTTCAAATCTCACATACCCCCTGGATTGCCTTTCGTTGTTGCTCCTGCATCTTCCATACATAAGGGAAGATGGACACTTGTCCTCTCTGGGACAGTCCTGGGCTCCTTAATCTGGATTCAAATCATTATTTACCAACTCCCTTTCTGTTAACAAATTTGTCTCGCGAGTCCTCCAGAAGTCCTTCCATCCATATTGCAAGAACCCCTGATCTCTCCCACACACCTGAATCAATGTCCTTCTTTGACTATTTACAGATACATGTAGGCCAGCAACCTTTGCAATTCATCTGGTTTTTGTTTTTCTACACTGAATTCTGTACCAATAGATTCAGCCTCCTGCCCTTCTCCTTTAGCATAGCCAGAATGGGATTTGTTTCCTCTAGGCACTTCCCATTTAACAAGCTGTATTTCTCCATTGTTAAAAAAAAAGCTCTCCTTCCGTGGGTTCTATTTGCAGAGCCCTTGGCCTCTTTGTACATTCACGCCATCTTTCCTTACTCCAGAACAGAAATGGCTTGGAAACTAAGTATTACTTGCATAGCTTAACTAAATAGGTGTGTGTGTAGTCTTCAGCCCTGATCAGCATGTCCTCTGAACCAGGCACACAAAACACATTTCCAGGAGACCCTGCAATACTATTATCAATTCCTAAAGTTCAATCATTCCAAGAATTGCTTGTTAATGAATAAAAGAATCTTACAAATACTCCAATGATAGAACATGTAACTTAAATTTTTTTATTTATTTTCTATAACTATACACATACACACACACACACACAGAGTTACTTTACATGGTAGTTACATATCTAGTAACATTACTGAAATCAGTTGTTAGTTCTGAAAAAAATTAAAATTAGGTTTCATTTATATTCAACTTCTATAAGATTTCTTCATAGAAACCATGTATGTACAGCTACATATAATTTTTCCTTTTCTGATTTGTTTGCCTTTTGTTTATTTCTTTCTTGCTTTATTACAGTGGCCACAAAATTCTAATACTTGATTATAAGTGGAGAAAGGAAACAAGTATTAGGATTTATGGCTGTTGACCTGGAGAAATCCTCCAATCCTTCAGCATGAATTGTGACATTCTGCTTCTTCACAACAGTCTGGGTTCATCTGGTACGCAGCTCACTGATCAGCAAACTGAAGCCTGGATTTAATTCGCTGGTGATTTGTAAAGTCAATCTCTAGGAGGTGTTCTTGGGTCTGTGGTCTGGGCATTTTTTTTAAAATTTGCTTTTTTTTCTGACATTGGTATTTTGCTCAACAGTTAATACAAAAGTGGTCCTACCATTTACATAAAATACTTTAAAGCTATCTAAAGAGAAGATTTGCACAACTTTTCCATCACTAAACCCACTAAGTCTGAGATACTTTTGTAGCCATGCATCTTGACAGTGGCCCTAGTTTGCACAACCTCTGATGGGCACTTGGCTCCTTTGCTTACAGTCTTTAAACAGAGTCTCTCTCTCTCTCTCTCTCTCTCTCTCTCTCTCTCTCTCTCTCTCTCTCTCACACACACACACACACACACAGAGAGAGAGAGAGAGAGAGAGGGAGAGAGAGAGAGAGAGAGAGAGGCTGAGAGGCTGATAGCTAAATATATGTGACTTCCTCAAGGTCACCCAGGAAGTAAAGGACAATGTCCCTTAGTATGTGCAGTGTCCACAAGAACAGAAACATAGGAGATTGCACTAAGAGGTGGTATACTTATTTTGTGTTTACCAGTCAATTCCCAGACAGGAGGTCATTCTTCGTGCCAGGCATAGTATAAACATACTCTCTGCTAAAGCGGGGAGGACATAGGAATTTAAGCAACTCAGCTTCCCAAAGACAGAAAGTGTCTGTAGATTCCGGCACGTCATCTCCAACATATGCTCATTTCATGAAGAGTGGATGGAGGAGGCATGCATGAATTGCACACAAAGGACTCAGGTGTACATCCTGAGACTCTCTGGAGGAAGAACTCTTAGGACTGAAATTTCAGTGCTAGAGTGGAACCTGCCCAGAGGTTTCCAAGAGAATCCTGCTCCATCCTGTAGACATCAGGCTGGCTTTAGAGCCAAGTCAGAACCAATGGCTGAGTGTGTTTGTTAAGATTCAAAGTTTTTTAAATCCTTCATCTGCATGGAGAGATGCAGATATTTACCTCAAAAGTTATTAAAAGGATCCATTATCATATAAAGAACTAACAAAGATCTTAGAATGTAATAAATGCCCAATGAAAGATTTTTCTTAGTCATTCAACTGCCTTAAGAAAGTAAAATCAATATGTGTCTTCATAAAACACTATGATATATTGGAGAAGATAGTAATAAATTTTAAAAGATACATGCTTGGTTTTATTTACCAGTGTTTTCTGGTTTAATTCATATATGCCTCCAACAGAGTTCTCAGCTCACAGCAAGGTCATGTCACCATTGCTACCTGTATTGTTCTAAATAATTCTTCCTTGAGGAAACTTAGCCCCTAATAAGGAACAGGTGAATGGTTTGATTCTCTCAGGCCAACTGTGGCTTCAACCAAAGGATGTCCTTTCAACCAGGAGCTTCGTCATTTGGAAGCCAAGAGGAAAACGTCTTTATGAAAAGTTGTCAGTCAAAGAAAATCTGGGAGAAGCAACCTCCCCGAACATCAATTGTCTTTTTGGGTGTCATCTGATCTGTTCCTTCTATGCTATCTGGAACATAGGCCATTGCTCCAGAGGAGGGGGTGGGTCATAGATACCTTGCAAAACAGAGCAAGGAAAACCCAATGATCTCAAATTAAGATGTCCAACATGCCAGTCCTTCTTACCTCTAGTCCCATAAGTACATAAACAATGGCCTCATCCAGGTTGAGAGATCCCAGCAGCAGGCTGTTGAAATCTACCACCAGACTCCGAAGTTTGAGTCTTGGCTGATCTGGGAGAGCAAGTTCTAAAGGTGTTACACACTACCTATATGAGAGAAGTCTCTACACGTGAGTGTTTAAGCTGGTGCAAGAGCTAAATTCCCCTGAACTTTGAACTAGCATGAGAACACTGCTTGCTTTTTCTCTCTCCTGTGGTCAATCATTGATTCTGGAGCACCCTAGCAAGACCAGGTCTGATGGAACCTTCCCAGATCTTCATGTTCCCAGATAAAAGGAAGCAAACTTGAATTCTTCTGTCGTTAACATTCCTTCCTTTTAAGTTCCTGTAAATTGCCTCAGCTTCAGTGCTAGCGCTTAATTGGGAGCCAGAAGGAACTGCAGGAGTTTGACAAGAGAAAGCAGATGAAACAGAATTGTCACCAGGCGCTGAACTGTTTGACACGCAGAAGTGCTGGCAATGTGATAGACACTTGATGCTGACAAGTCAGCATCAGAGAATGAAAAAAGTTAAATAATTAAGCTTACATAATACCTCTCTGATTGAGAATCCAGATTGGATTTAATTAACATTTCTAACCTCTTTTTATCAGCAACAATGTATTATTAGACTTAAAATGGAGAACTTTATTTTTAAAAGTCATTCATATAGCAGCCTGCGAAATTATTGCCAAATTAAGCAAAGGAGTCATTGTCTTTTCACTTCTTCCATTGGAACAAAAAAAAAGAACTCTTACAATTATTTTTAATATGATATTATTATTAGTTCTTTAAGAATTCCATACAGTGTACTGTAATCTTATTTACTTTCTCTCTTCCCTCTCTTCCCAGATCCATCTTTAACTCCTGACCCCCTTCCAATTTCAAATACCTTTCCCCTCTCTACCTCTCTCCTTCTATAAAAAGTCCAGTGAGACCAATTTTTGCTGCCCATATATTCATAGATATATGACCATCCATTGGAGCATGGTCAACCCACCAGGGACCACATCCTTAAAAGACCAAGTCTCCCTTCTAGAGCAGCCAATCAACTGTCAAGCATTCCTTTTGAATACCTCTCCCCCTCCTTGTTTGAATCATTTTTCTAAACAGAGAAGAAATGAAGCCATCTCCGGTACTCAGGAGACAGAGACTGGTGGATCTCTGTGAGTTTGAGGTCAGCCTGATCTACAACAACTAGCTCTAGGGCAGGCTTCAAAGCTACAGAGAGACCCTGTCTTGAGAAAATCAAACAAACAAAAAAAACTAAAAAAAAAAAAAAAAAAAAAAAACAAAACAAAAAATGTAAACCTAGATTATAATTGAATAAGAGCAGAATTTCTCAACACTCATAGCAGGACATAGGGTAGAGGAGTCAAGAGCTAGTCTTACAAATTATGGATCTGATCTATTTAACAGTATAGTTTCATTGGATTTATTCTTTGACAGTTTCATAGATGTATAAAATGCGTTCTTATTACTCTAATCCCCCATCCTCTCCAGTCTCCCTCTGATCTTTATTATCACTCTTCCTCCCTGTAAGTCCCTTTCCTACATTAAAAATTAGGATGGTTTTGAGATCCACAGAATTTAACCAGTATCATATGTGTGGCCATGGGTTTGTAATTCTCCATTGGAGCCTGGTGGGTTGCCCAGTGGGCACACAACTGAAGACTACGACTGCCCCTTCCCTCATAACCCCATCGGTGCCAACAGTTTAGCAGGGATGAGTAGGCCTCCTTCAATCCAACCTATGATTAACTGGAATTTTGTGCTTGTTCACTGTAGGCACGCATGGCTCCTGCGAGGTCTTGACTACATAGGCAGTGCCAGGCCCATGAGACAGCATTTCACACCCCTTTATTCCACCCTCCAACTTTTATACTTTTTCCATGCCCTCCTCTTTCCTGGTCATCTCCGAGCCTTAGAATGAGTCGTAATGAAATCTCCTGTTGAGGGTTGAGCGCTCTTCTCTCACTCACTCTCAGAACCTGGACTAGGACTCTTCTTCGTTCATTCGCCGCTATTCTTCTCAAAGACAGGCTTCTCTGATCAAGGCTCAGAGCAGAATTTGTCTACAGGCATAAACAAGTGTAGTAAGCATTCCCCTAGGATCTGAGGGATCCTAAGTACCTGGTAGGATGGTTTTGGTTTATAAGATTCCCTGCTGGGTGTGACTGTTGATGCCTTTTCAATTTCTGCAGGAAGAAAAAAAGTTACAGTGCCTTCTGGCACTATGAAAGCTAACCAGCAGAGAAGGACCTTTGTCTTGGTCCCAAACTGATTTCTTTTTACCTTGCAACCAAGGTGTGCAATTTAATCAGCAATGGTGTTCTACCAATTAGCTCTGGTGGGCAACCAAGGAGAGTGGCAAGAACCTGTATTGTTTTAGTGGTCTGGGGTTTCCACGACCAACTGTTGAAAACTTTCAAAGTTGTATCAGTCTTGTATCAAATAAAGGAATGGTAAATGAAAATTGTCCTTCTGTTTTTATAATCCTACTCTAAGGAGCGAATAACAGAACCTTCCAGTGTATTGCCTTCTGTCCAGTAGATAGAACCCCCTTTACTTTTTGCTCTCCATAAACACTATTTATTAGCATTGTCCCTTTCCATTGTAAAAGTGTCCTGTGTTGAATAATACATTATTTTATTATTCTAAAGATACCTCAGCCTCACCTCATCTGAAAATATAAACTTCTTTTGATGTTACCGGGCTCTGGAGTTTTGGGAGTTACTGTCTTTTAGGTTGGCCTCTAGATAGTCTTGATCTTGGCCCTGCTTTTCCCTTTAATTATTGCATAGAGTGTTGCTTCTTTGATATTAAACTAACTGCTATGCTAAAAATTCTGTTTATAGCCAAACTTACTCAGTGGGACCTAAGTGGCATGGTATTTAATGCCTCAACAGGTAGACCAAGCACTTAGAAGTCAAGTCCACAAAAGGAAATATTTCTAAAAATAATTTGATATATTTATAAAGTTTTGAAAAGCATTTTCTTATGCAATGCTACTGAATTTATTTTTAAGCCCAGTTTTGGCTTTAAATTAGATGTGAATATTATAAGCATTATATACTGATAACCCCTAATAATCCTTCCTCTTTTTTGGCGAGACCATGTTTTTCTAGGGTGAGAGCTGAGCTGCTCTAACATCCACGTCTTAATAGGTGATATGATCGGTGATATTGCTAGAGACACATGTAAAACAAACCCTTTTAGAAAGACTTTAATCCTGAAAAATCATTTAACTTGAGCAGGCCCAGGAGAGGAGAGCCTGAGTCAAAGTGAGAGAGCAGGTGTTTCATAAGGGTCATGGGAAGGAAGAATTACTGTACAGTACATTGGTATCGGTCTAAAAAGGAATTCAGTACCACAGTGGACCTTCCCATCTCCACTACAGGTTCTCCAGTGGCCTGATCTTTTAGCCCACCGCATCTGGGCTATGAGGGAATACTTGGTCTTTTCATCTTCTTCTGGTCCAGGGACTCCCTCGTGGGGCAGAGAGTTCTAACATCATTTAAATGAGGTGCTTCAACTTGTTTTGGTTTCAACTCTTTCATCATTGAAGGTATGCTGTGAGATATGGAGGAAAGGGAGTATCTCCATCTCTGTGAGTGAATAATTTTGCCATCTTCATGTCTGGCAGTTTAAATCAACAATATTTGATCTTATAATAGTTGACCAGTAGAAGATAGTATTATCTTATACTTTGAGCAACAAACAAGGGCTCACTGAAGTGCTTTGAGAAGTTCCTTGAAGATCCAGTAAACCACACAAGTGAACTCATACTGGTACAACTGCCTAACTCAGCAGCAATGCTGGGGAGGTGCCAACAGAGAGACCAAATGTCTCTAACAGTTTTAATGCCGGTACTCCCAAGAGATGGCAGTCTAGTGGGACAAAAAGAAGCAGACATATCTCCATTGACCTGTGGTAGTGATCAGGTAAGCATAGTCCACAGCCTCCAATGGCTCCAATGATCAACCCGGTCTTCCCACTGTCTGAGTCTCTTCTAACTAAACTTACATCAGAATCATTTTCTATTATGGTTCACCCAATTCACTGTCATTGCTGTTGCTATGTCCATACTCCTGACCAAAAGCTGCATGAGGACCATATAACTATGACAACATAAACTGTTGGTTGACGGCATCATGGTGGGGAAGGCATGGTGACAGGTATAGGGGGTGGCTGGTCACATCCCACCCACAATCAGAATGTACAAAGAGATGAATGCTTGTGCTTAGGTCACATTCTCCTTTTTATTCAGGCCCCATGACCCCAGCCCAGGCAATGATGCGGCCCACATGTATCCCAAGTCTTCCCTCTTTAACCCAGTCTAGAAACTCCCTTACAGATGTGCCCAGAGGTTTGTCTCCCAGTCAGTTCTAGAATGTACTGAGTTGGCAATCACTATTAACAATCACACACAGAAGGAATTGTTGTGTGTATGTGTGTATAAGTACATGCGTGTGTGTGCATGTGTGTGTGTGTGTATACATGAATATGGTATTTGTATGGTAGGAGTGTGGATGTATACAAAATGCTTACTTTATTTCTTGCAATTTTTTGTCTCTGTCTTTCTTTCCAATAAAGCATAAAGTACTTTGATGGCAAGTGAGAAACACGGGTTTGAGTGGATAGTTAGTCACTATATCCTCCAGACAAAGGCTATATGATGCCTCACATTAGCAAACCAAGAGCCAGTGAATGGATGTATAGAAGGGAGAGTGAAATGAATGGATCTACTTTGGGAGTATAATGTATCCTATATGCTAATGAGACCATATACTTAACTAAATATACTCATAGAAAATAGCTTTTAATGTAGCATCAGCATGCCAGCTTCTCATTTGTTACGTTATTCAAGGAGGAATCACCAGTGTCTATCAGAATCTAGTTCCCACCTGGGTGTTAGGAGTATAAATGCAAATACCAGAGTCTCTTGTATGGGAACTCGCCGTCTGGTTCATGACTTTAAAGAGATGCATTGTTGCATTAAATGCCATGGTAACCCACGGGTACTGCAAAATACCTTTTTTCCCTTGCTGGCATGAGCATCCCTTCCCTAGGCACCTATGGGTTGGGAGGGAGAGACAGTAAAATGCTACCATCATATAATTTATTTCTATTCTCAGCTGCTAAATCAAAGGCTAAGTATGAAAAAAAAGGGATCTCCCTATTTCCAGAAACATAACCCGCCGTTAGGATGTATATCAGGTCTAAAATCTTAGCACAAGAGCACAAAAATGAAACATTTCATGTGCTATAGCCAGGCTCTGGCAGAATGGAAGAACACCCTCTGCCACCCTCTCCCTACTTCCCTATGGATGTTCGGCGTGTGGTCTGGAGCTGAACCTAATTTTGTAGCTTTTCCATATTTACCATCTCAGCAAGCATGAACACTAAGAAGAAAAAGGCAAGGCAAAAAATAGCTCTTTTATCAAGAAAAAAATGAGAATTCATTTTCTCTTTTGTTCACAGGAGTGTAACTGTGGGTGAGGTAAGTCAGTGTCCATCTGTTAGCAGGAGCCTAAGGGGTGGTTTGCTGCTTTATGTGGCTGCGACTGATGGCCAGGGTCCAAATAGGCTAATCTGGAGAAACCTGTCCTGATGGATGATGCGCTGGGTTATAGGAAGGATGCAGCTGAGATCCACAGAGATTCATGGGCCCAGCAGCAGGTGGTCCACAGTGGACCAGATTGTGGCTGGAAGAACTCTACTCTTAAAATCCCAAGGGACCAGAGTCCTGCAGAAAAAAACCTGAGACAAACCCTTGTGCCTAGGATTTGCTTCTAAATTGAGCCCAGGCTTCCTGCAATGGAAGAGGGGGGTCCAGAAAGCAGTGGCCTGATAACAAAGTCTCTTCTCTGCTCCAGAAACAAAGTCTGAAGGGTTGACATTTCCAGCCTTCCTCCTCAGAACAATGGAGACAAGGGCCATTGTGTCTATCACAGCCCTAGCTTTTCATATTGGAGCTGATGAAGTTGAAAGTGAGGATCACATTTCCGCAATATTTCCCAAACCTCTGTCAGCCATGACAGTTCCAGAAGAGGGCAACTCAAGAAGAGATCTGCTGAAACAAAGAAGGTAAACCAGGTACCCTGGGAGGACAAGAGCCTTGAAGGTAGAAGCCTTCCCTTAGGTCTCTCATTATTAACCCACAAGTCCCTTTACATCTTTGAGCCTAGCTGTTCTCATCCATCAAGTACAATGCTACAAACTGATGTCTTTTGCTGTGACCTATAAAGATCTAGGGACAAGTTGGCTGCTACATATAGCTGTGGGGACCACCTACTCCTTCCCTTCAAATCCCATGGCTTCTCCATGACAGGGTGTCTTCTCTCTTCCCCATCATCTCCTTGTCATTCAGCTAAGCCCTTCTGAGAGTTAAATTCTCCTAGACGCCCATCCTGATAAACAATCAAGACTGCTTGCTTCTGAGATTTTGAATTAGAAGGTGTGGTTGAGAGCTTAGAGTTCATTCAGAATCTCTCTTTTTTGGAGGAGGAGGGTTTCTCATGGGGTGTCATCTTCACAACTTACCTGTCCATGAAGAACAAACACCTAGAACCTGCTGACACCACAGGAGTATTGGAAGGCCAGAGTGTATGCTTATATGAGTTTGCTGTTTGAACCATCAACTCTTGAAGTTTAGGGTGTTCCCCTCCTATTATTTTAGCTCCCTGACCTGTAACCTTTACTGCACATGGGTATCATGGACCCACCGCCTGCTCCCACCCCGCACCCCCAGTTACAGTGTAAGTTTATAGTCACAGTCACCAACAGCTATACAGCGTGCAGTACAGGGCTCTGAGAAAAGCAGCCTGCACCCGAAGCTCCATGAACGAGTGAAAATTGCTGAGTCATACCGGTCAAGCATTTCTTTCCTTAAATAAATCCTTATGAAGTTATTAGAAAGCACAAATGTCTGCTTAGAAAGTCAACACAGAGGCAGGGAAAGCTATCTCCTGGTCCCCTCTAGTCCTGCCACCTGTGTCACCCTCTGAGAGAGACTTTCCTTGGTCACCTCTCCCATCACCCTCCAGGCTTTTCACACACTATTGCTATTCCTATTTCTCTCCATCCCTTAACGTCACCTAACACAGTATGCATTGCATGCACTGTGTACCCCCTGACTAGCACGGATGTCTTGTGAATGCAAAGACCTGACCCACTTTGTTTATTGCCACATCCAGACGTAGCCCGAGAAACCAGAGGTGTTCAATGCATTATGTACTGAGAAGGAAGGAAGGAGGCAAGGCGGGAAGACATACTGTACTATGGTCTCCTGATTGTTTTGGAAACGGAGCAGTTGCTTTAACCTAAAGGCTATGACTCTTGATGTTCAAGGTCTACTGATCCAATTTTTATCGATTACAGTTATCAAATAAATACCTCTCATGGTGATGGTATCTTTGTATTAGTAGTTTCAGGGTAAGTGGATTGAAGGGGCAAATGCTATTGACCCAACTGAAAATACGCAATCAAATCTCTCTGGAGCTAAGAGTTGATATGGAGCTTCCATCACAAGGCAAAGTGCTGCTGAGTGCTGGGGGCAGCTCCAAGTACAGTGTAGAGCACACACTACTTGCAAGCAAGAACTAGCATTCATCCATTTTGTGGAGGGGACTATTAGTGCAGCAGCACTGAGTCGGTTTCTCCAGGTCAGGGAGCTATAAGGTGGGAAATACAGGGTTGGCACTAAGCACAAGGAGATACAAGAGATGGGATAAAAGAATTCCAATCAAGCATTGTCTCTTAACATCTGGGTTGCACAGGCAAGCAAGTCAATATTTAGGCAGCAGTGACTTGAAGTATCAAGCAAAGGTCATGATGCTGTGGGTCACATGATCACCCAAATAATGTAAACCAACTATACAGAAGGACACTACCCAAACCTGGAAGACAAGTGTCATTTCTCATTGCTTCCTTTACCTCCCTGGGAGTGAAAGTCAATGGCACTATCAGTTGATGGGGTTCCGGGAATAGGGCTATGTCTTCATAGGTTAGTTCTTTGCCCCCCACCCCTTTTCTTTTTCTGTAGCTTTGAACTAGGTCTTGTAGACCAGGCTGACCTCAAACTCACAGGGATTCACCTGCCTCTGCCTCCTGAGTGCTGGGATTAAAGGCGTGCTCCACCACTGCCCAGTTTCTAGGTTAGTTCTTAATTGTTGTTCATGATCAAAGCAGCCTGCTTGCTAAAGCTAAGGTTGGGAGTGAAAGCACCCTTTTCTCAGGGATGGTGATGCTTTCCTCAGGCCTGAGCCAAGCCCAGATCCACACGTTCTCTTTATTCTAATGGGGCCTGAGCAGGACGCTGGGCATCAAAGGCAGGGACAAGAAGACACCTGCATCTTCTCCAAGGCCTTTCCAACCTAGGATCGGCTCTGCCAGTCCTTGAATTTGAAATGTCTCCCCCATCTCTCTGACCCAGTTAATCCAAACTTTTCATACGCCTTCCTTGGGGGAAGCCATTCTCTTTCCTTTTCTGAGCCAGGTCCCCAAACTCCCGTGCTTGTCACACTCTGAACATGGCCGGCTTATTGCACAGTCACTGCTGTAACAGAGTCATTACTTGAGGCAATTGGCTAACTTCTCCTCTAAAATATAAGTCAGATGAGGTTGGGGACAGCTTCTGTCCCCAGTGCCCACTGTGCCTACAGCGTTAGGAATGTGGCAAGTCTTCACTAAATATTCTGAATCAAAGATGGCATCAATTAGGTCCTTTGGGAAAGCCTCCAGCTGTCTGATTTATCTGCCCTCTGAAGGACATCCCTGGTCCATTTTATTCCTGTGCTGGGGCAAGTGGAATCCGAAGGGTCTCTGGAGAGAAAACATTAACATCACAGCTAGGACACGAGGACTCTGGTTTCTTTCTCATGCATGTTGTAAGGTAAGAAATTCATACAATTAATCAAACCTATAGGCAAACCCATGGAACACTGAATTAATTTAGATATAAAAGCCAGAAGGAAGAGGAGAGGGCATGTTGCTCATTCAGAGGGTAGAAAGACATCTAAGGACAAAAGTATCTCTGGGATTCCTGGAAGCTTTCCATGGAAACCAAGTTGCACAGAGACATATCAGTGTTAACTGATGTTTCGCACTGGCCACAGGGACAAATCCTAACTTACTGCAAGTAGACAGAAGAGAGCTCATGCGCTACATTATTTATTACACAGCGCATCTGGCCCCGGAGCAATGATGATGTTCGGTTCCACCAGGATAGCTGTGTACTGCCTATTGTCGTTACAGAAAGGAAACTCAGAGTTTACCTTATGAAATATAAATTATCTGCCCATTAACTGCCAAGGAGCCCACGGAGCACTCCGCAGTGGTGATGCGGCAAGCTGGAAACAGACTTCTGGGTGTTCTACTTTCTACGCGTGGTCCAGTTAGGCCAGCAGGACCCATTCATTCATTTTCCTACCCTAAGTAAAATAGATGACAAGCTAACTCCTTTCATTGATGAAGCAGCTACAGCTTCCCGATGTCTAGGGAGAGAAACTTGGGTAGAAGACTGACTCTTTGGGCTACTTTACTCCATCAAGATAGACTGGGGGAACTTGCACACTTCCACATCAGTAGAACAGGCTGAAGATTGAGGGAGACATACGCGGGGCTCCTTTTCTCTTATTCATTAATGTGGTTACTTCCTCCCCTGAGAAGTCACCTTTATCTCCAAACTTTCATGCCTTTTTCTTCTTCCCTTGATCCTCCCTATCAGTCATCACACAGAACATTCACCCAGTAGGCCCTTCGTCTGGCAGACACACTATAATTAATCTGTGGAACATAGAGAGGGGTTCTTGTCAAGTCCCTGCATGGACAAATAAGTCTGTGGCTTTCCTTCAGTAGTCTTGGGGCCTCTGACTAGCCCGGGTCGGAAAATACCGGAAATAGCCATTTCTTCTGGATGCCTAGCTTCCTTCAGTGCTCAGTGAAATCTTAGTTCAGATTTTCATCTGCCCAGAGAACCCTCCCCCATCAACTCTCTCACTCGTTGCCCTTGTACAACTCCTTGCCAGAACTCTGCATCCATTCAGTAATGGTTAGTGACGCTTGTCTCCCAACACTCTGAGGCTCTTTCAGTGGGCAAGTTCCAAGCCTGTGAGTCATCATTTTGTCCTCTGTGCTAAGCATGGTCCCTGCCACTCACTGTGTGTTTGTGGCTATGAGAACAAATCACCATGACCTTGACATTGTTCTTCATAGCCCAAGTTCATTTTTATCAGGTTCCTTTTTGCCAATTTCATTCATCCAACATCCTTCTCCATCTTCTGGGCTTAGTCGACCATTGTGATCAATTGCAGATGGGTGCTGCGGATAATGCTCTTGTACACTGCAAAGATTTGTCACCCATATTGGTTTAATATAATGCTGAGTGGCTAGTAGCCAGGCAGGAAGTATAGGTGGGATAACCAGACTAAGAGAATTCTGGAAGAGGAAAGATAGAGAAGCAGTCTTTACCCAGACACAGAGGAAGCAAGATGAGAATGCCTCACTGAGAAAAGGTACCAAGCTACATTGCTAAACATAGAGAAGAATTATGGGTTAATATGAGTTGTAAGAGCTAGTTAATAATCAGCCTGAGCTAATAGACCAAACAGGTTATAATTAATATAAGCCTCTATGTGTTTCTTTGGAACTGAATGGTTGTGGGACCAGGTGGGACAAAAACGTCCATCTATAGACAGGGAGCAGAGCAAGTAGAGAGGACACACTCATGGGAATGCATGTGATTTTACTCCTATCCTTAGTCCTTAAATCAGAGTTAGCCTCAGGGCCAGCCAAAAGCAAGAGCTCTTTCCACAAGTGTCAAGGAGCCCATAGGTGCCCGTATAAAATGCCAGGCTCTAAGGGATATTGCCAATTCTCAAAAGCAGTGCACAAGGGCTTAAGGCACTTGACACAACTGTGAAGAAAAGTATCCACATAGAACCCTTGTGTAGATATCCTCAGCCTTGAGGGCCACAGGCTGGAGGAGAAATGGCCAGGCCATTGAAATGGACACACAAATGGCAAGCCAGTTTTACAGGGTTGGCTGAGGAGCTTGGGTTTTGAATTCCAGTCCTCTCGGCATCTTCTATCACTTGAACTTAAAACATCCCTCAGAAGTTCATATCTTTTAGGAATGCTCCCCCAGCGGGTGGTGTTATTTGGGAGGAGACCTTGAAACTTAGCTGGAGGAAGAGGGTCACTCAGGTAGGTTTGTTGAGAGATGGTAGCCCGGCCCACTTTCCATCTTGCTTTCTGGTTCCTGTTCCTCTGTCATGTTAACAGATTCCACCACTTGCACCAATTGCTAGGGACTGAGCCAGTTCTCAGCGTTGCCTTGTGATGGCTCCACCCCTCTGCAAAATTAGGCTTCCTTTCCTTAAGGTGTTTCCACTAGTTACTGTGACCACGTGTCCATAATTATGCAAAAAGTAACTCTTACAGCATCTAGCTGTCTCCAATGCAGTCAGTGAACTGACCAGGTGAGGGACTGAGCCAAGGGATGGCTTGAACAACAGAACTGGACTCCAGCCTCTGCTCATGGGACTTTGAGAGGCTCTCTCTTACTCCCCCTCACTTGTGGATAGGTTAATAATTTACTGTCTCCTGTCTGACAATGGAGACAGGTGTGTGAGGGGAAATACAGGTGCTCTCCACACGCGGAGCAGATGGCTCCTCCAAACACATGTGCAGGCAACACAATCCAAGTGGAGTTCCAAAGGCAAGCTGCGATGCACGTGCCTGGTCCTTTCATGGTTGTTATGAGGACAAAGATGGCCCCAGGGGTGCTGTCACTTGTATGGCAAGAATGATGTACATCTTAGTACCATTGATAGATATATATATATATATATATATATATATATATATATATATATAGGCACCCCTCTTAACCCTGTCAGGTCAATACAGCACCCAGTATGTGACAATATGCCACAGGCTAGGGATGAAAGGACTGTTCAACAGAGGAAGGAAGGAGGACCAGAAATGCATGGCACAAGTTGTGGTTGTGGGAGCATCCTTGGGGGATCAGGTACCATTCAAGCCCTATCTTAAAAGACATGAAGGTTAGCCACGTGAGCATAAAATTAAGAGGGTAGCTCTAGGGACGGCCACTGGGAAGACATGATGATCCAGATAGTTAGCTCTTGGTATAATCCCAGCACACAGGAAGCAGTGGCCGGAGAACCACATGAGTTTCAGAACAGTCTGTGCTGCAGAAGAAAACTATCTCAAGTCCAAAGGAAGAAGATGGGATTGTAGCTCACTTGGTAGGGTCCTTGCCTCGAATTCACAAAATGTGGGAGTTCAATCTCCAACACCTGGTAAAAATAAGCATGACTGTATAGGCTAATAATCTCCCACTGGGGAGGCAGAGGCATGAGGGTGAGAAACAAAGTTCCTCCTTGGCTCCCTAGTCAACCTATTTCAAAGCCAACTGACAAAACAAAACTAGAGAGCAGAAGCAGAAATAAAAAAAAAAAAAAACACAAAACAACAAATTTTCATATTGGGTGAAGGCCTTCCTCAAGTCTTAAGTATTTAGTAAGTTGAAAAGCAGATTCTGAGTCTGACTGTAAAGCCTGGGTACCCACTGTATGCAGCAAATTGCATGACAGACTCACTCTAGACCCTATAGCAGTGGTTCTCAACCTGTGGGTTTTGACCCTTTGAGGGGGTCACCCATGTCTATCAGGGAACACAGATACTTACATTATGATTCATAATGGTAGCAAAATTATAGTTATGAAGTAGTAGTGAAAATACTTGTATGTTTGTGGGTTACCACAACACGAGGAACTGTATTAATTGGTTGTAGCATTAGAAAGGTTGAGAACCCATGCTCTAGAGTGTCGGGGATTACAGACAAGCAGATGGTGATGGCAGAAAGAAGGGAAGACCTAACTAAGCCCTTTGGCTCTTGGTGCCAAACACAAGCTCTCTTACCTAGCTTTGGAACTTTTCCCCACAAAGATGCTTGTCAGGGAGGGGCCCTGTCACACCCTAGGGATTTCAGAAGGACAGAGAGGAACACATATGGCGTCAGGAGAAAAGAATAGTAACAAGAAATAAAATAAAACATCCAGGCAGAATCCAGGATGAGAAAAAGATGGGGATGGAGGGAGGGGCGGAGAAGTACAGAGGAAGCAGGAGGGCTGAGAAGGTCAGTGTTCCAGATTGAGGCTGGATTTCCCATCTCTCTACTAGTCTTGGTAACAGGGCACCATTTCTCTCCATCTCAGCTCAGCGAGTCAAGTCATAAAAGATGGAACAAACCCTGCTGGCCCCTTGGCCCCTCCTGTCCTCTCCTTTGCATCACATGGGGCAGGTTGTGAACCCTGCAGTACCCAGCTCCCTTCCTGATGGCCTTAACTGAGCAGAAGCGAGAATGCCAAAGGTTAAAATGCTGGGCCATTTACGCTTTCCCCCACCATCTAGATTCTGAGTATCTTCTTAGTTCTTGGCCTTGGTGAGCTCAGACTATCCTCCTGTTGTCCCCTTGTGATGGCCATAGCCACCTTTTCCTTGTCCCTCTCCATCCTGTTCTTCTGTGATGGAGGAAGGCCATTGGTTAAATAAAGAAACTCCTTGGCCCATTTCTATTAATGTGTGTAGCACCACGAGGCGGTAACTTACCAGGGAGATTCTAGCCTACGTCCATCTTGGATCGGAGCTTCATCGCATCTGCCTCAAAGAGCCGAGCAATGGCATCTGAGCTTACTTCCCTTCTTCCCAGCATTCTGTTCTGTTTACTCCACCTACCTAATTTTCTGTCCTATCAGGGCCAAGGCAGTTTCTTTCTTTCTTTCTTTCTTTCTTTCTTTCTTTCTTTCTTTCTTT
>JABTXL010007734.1:16726020-16797294 GCA_025134845.1 Neodon shergylaensis | reverse complement strand
TTTCTTTCTTTCTTTCTTTCTTTCTTTCTTTCTTTCTTTCTTTCTTTCTTTCTTTCTTTATTGCAAGGTTAAGAACACTGTTCCATTTCTGACTTCAAGCAGTACCTGTAACCAATTCCTTGGATTAAATCCCTCCTGGTTGAAATGCTTAAAACACTTTTGCTTCTCTCAAAGGACACACGGGCATCGTTTTAAACCATAGAAAGCCACCCGTTCTCAAGCCCGAAGAACAATACAAGACAGGATACAATTTTTAAAATACCTGCCCTTGAAGCAGGGTTCCCTATCAGATGTATAATTTAATAGTAAAAAATGCAGCTTGAATAGAAGTTAAAGTGTTTAGAGGTAGGAGGTCATCTTCAAAGAACCATTCTGTTTCCTTAAAAGTGTTTCACAATGACTTAAGATGCATTATCATGCACGACTCCATCAATATTTAATTTTCTTCTTAAAAAAATCCTCTTTGGGATTACCATTACAAAGGGAAAAAAAGGCTTTTATGCCAAGGGGGGAAAATCATCTCTAGTAATGTGGTTGGTTTTGCTGATATGTGTGTTAGCACAGTGTGGGCCAGGCGAGGTTATTTGGATGCCTAGATCTCTTTCTAAATCCCTGCCTCTTCCTTATTCCACAAACTAAGCTTGCTGCTATCAGCAGGAAGGCAGAACATAAAACTTTGCAACAGCAGGGGATGTTCCCAATTGTTTGGCTAATCACTGGGTGTTCTCACAAGAGGGCAGTGCAAGAATTTCAATGCTTAGGAGGGGCTCTGCAAACTTCTCTTGTGATTCCTTGGGCAAGCTAACACTTTGCCAGATGATACAGCAGCAGAAGAATTCCGTGACTTAGTCCACTTCTGCTTGCCATTATACTCAGAGCCAATTTGTGGCTCTCTCCTAAGTGCTAAGTTTTAATAGACACTTTCATTCTTAATAATTAATCCTTTCCTTGAAGTGCTTTGATTTTTCTGATTCATATTCAGCTAAGTATAAATTTGGCGACTCTAAGCCTAGTGTGTCAGTGCTTAGAGATCATGTGGTATTCAGGTCCTCTGAGACTCCATTGGAAGGTGGTAGGCAGCGGTGTGCTGTAACACTCCATGAGGTATGTAACACTCCAGGAGATGCGTGACATCATTTGTCCCAAAAGACACACACATAACCTTAGTGGAAATGTGTTCTGTGTCCTGTGTGCTGGTTCCCACAAGCACCTTTGGCTCACAATGTAACCTTTTGTCTCTTGAGATTCGGACATCTTCCTGAGGAACCCTCAACCCCTTCCCTGCATCCACAGCTGTCCTGAATCCTGACCTGAGCTTTCCCTTCATTGTCTCCGCAGGAAACAGGCCATCTCCTGGTGATCTGCAGTCCCGGTGGGTTCTGAGCCCCACAGAGCAGGATCTCAGGCCCGTGAGTGCAGAGCCCAAGAAACCTCTCCAGGCAGGCAGACTGCTTCAGCATCTCAGAGTCGAGCTGAGCTGATCATTTCTGGAGTCTCTAGCTCATGCCTCCAGCAGAACTGCAAAAGGCAGTAATTCCCCCAGTCCTGGGCTCCAGGACCATTTCAGGGCAATTCCGCATTCATCCTGTCGCTCCACAGCAGCCTGTGTTTCGGACTGATGCCACTCACATCTTCTCTTTTCTGCTTGGCTTTCTTCCTGCAGGAATTACGCAATCCCCTGTCCTCCTCTCACCTCTTCCTCCTTCGCTGCACCGCACCTCCAACTCTGAAAAGCCATGAATACAAAGAGACAGCCGGCACTCCAGGATCCTGTTACTAATTCAATACATGCATATCTCTCTTTCTGGGAGGGTTGCAGACTTGCATTTTCTTGAGAACAACGGGGAAGCCAAAGAAGGCTTTCACTGCTTTCCCTGCGGACACTTAGCATCTCGGAAACCTGGAAGAGCTTGAAGGGACTCAGTCCAGCTTTTGCCATCCATTGTAGGAATAGGAACATAAAGGATGATGCATGGACCACATGCATTAGGAAGGTAGCTGCCACTGGCTTCCATTTAGCAACCTCCAGACAGCTGGTCTCCCTCTCCTCAGCTCCATTTCTTCCTTTGCAAAATAAGGTCATCGCTATCAATGGGCCAGTGTTTAGAGAAGATTAATATGATAGTGCCTCACAGAGGCCAGCCCTCAAGGTTCACTGACAGTTACAAATAGCAATTGAAACAGTTTTTGGATGATTTGGAGGATGGTCCCAAGCTCATGGTTGGAATGTTAACCTGTAACTATCAGAATTTGTGCCCTTGTGAAAAGCAGGGTCCTTAAAGTGGTAATCAAGTTTAAATAATTTGATTAGACTGGGGTCCTAATCTCATAGGAATAGTGGCCCTATATAAAGGAGAAATTTGAGCCGGGGATGAGCTTGGACGGTAAAATACCTGCCTAGCATGTATTAGCCCCTGAATTCAAAGTACACCATCCTGGGGGAGGGGAAATCTAAGCCCTCTGATTGTTGAAGCAGAGGGATGACATGTTCAAAGTCATCGTCTAGCTAGGTGCAAGGCAAGTCAGAGGTCAGCCTGGGACTATGTGAGATCAAGAAAAACTAAGCAAGAGCCACACAGGGGTAGGGTCAGGGGTCGAGTTCTGGGAAGAAAGTATCAATGAGGAATTATCTTGCTTGCCTTCACTGATGGGAAGACCCAGCCTGAAAGTGGGTGTCACCATCCCCTAGTGTTAGGCCCTGAACTAGAGCACAGAAAATCAGCTCTCTCTGTCCCTGATTTTGAATGTGATGTGACCTGAGTTCCTACCCTAGCTTCTAGTTGATGACAGAGTGGAGCTTGGAAACATACTCCTTCGGGGTGTGAACTCCAATGGCAGGTACTCTAGCTGGTGGGCAATTAGTGCATTGAGAACCAAGACACTTGGATGTTCCAGACTCACTACCACAAACCCGTGTGCAAGCTGCCTTCCTGCCTCTCGCCAGGCTCTGAATGACCGGTGTCTCCTTTCTTACCTTCTACAGTACCTGAGCTAGAGGTTTACATCAGCTCACCCGGCCAGCCTGGTGCATCTTATTTACTTTGTCATTTCCTCAGTTTATCTGCTTAACCATTCAGAGGGCAATAGCTCTCTGGTACAGCCAGAGTATGATTTCTGAAATCACAATTTAAAAAAGTACCAATAAAAAAAAATCCCGTGGTGAAAATAACCGAGCACCTATCTTGAATATTGAGACCCATGGTGTCCTGGCACTATCTTTATCTCGAAGCCATGCTAATCTCTCTCATTGAGCATCGTAAGAATAGAGTTAACTGACCTGTCCTGCTTGTTTCTTTCAGTCACACCAGACTTCCAGCCCAGGCCTCCTGTTCCACAAACCAACCTGAACACCATTTTCAATAGCATTCGTTCACGAATCTCTCTCTCCCTCTCTCCCTCCCTCCCTCCCTCCCTTCCTCCCTTCCTCCCTCCCTCTCTCTCTCCCTCCCTCCCTCTCTCTCTCTCTCTCTCACACACACATACACACACACATCACACACACACATCACACACATTGTCTCTTGCTCTCTTTCATTCTCTTAACCCTCTGATAATGTATATTTACACCAACTACCCACCTGGTATGGATGCCTGAACCTTCATGGATACCAAAATTCTTGTCTGTTAAATTCTCTTATATAAAACCACAACAGATTTTCACATAAACTATGCATATCCTCCATATCCCCTAAGTCATTCCTACATACATTCTAACACCCAATACAGTGTAAAGATTGTGAAATTATTGTGTTGTTTAAGGAATAAAAAGCTAATCTCTACCTGTTCACTGCAGAAGTAATTCTTTTTCCCAAATAGTGACTGCTGGTGAATCTGCAGATCCCAATCTGGAACTACGAGGGCCAACTGTATTTGCTTTATCTCTGCCCCAGCCTTCTGCCATCCGGAGAATTGTGAGCATGTCTCACTCCCACGCATATTGCCTGTACTCAGCCTGGCATCTGCACATGCCTAGGTGTTCAGTGAATGTCTCTTTCGTGAATGAGTGGATCATGCTCACGGCTACTTGCTAGTACTTACACTTCGCAGTCCATTCTAAAAGGCCAGCGGTGCAGAAAGAGAGAAAGGGGGAGAAGAAAGATCTTACAGATGTCAGAGCTGTTCCACTGAGGGAGGGCTCCTGCCAACGCTGACTAAACTCTCAAGGATTTACTGCTCTCTCGGGGCCTGAAATGGGGATGCAGCTGTTAGGGGAGAGCCATGGGTTTATATTCAGACAGAAGCAGACAGGCTCATACATATATCTGGGTGCAGAGACAGACCAGCTTCACCCACTATAATTAAGAACGCCATGCTTTTCACAGAATCATCTGGAACCCGAACGCTAAGGCTGGCATAATAGATGTGTCTGCAGCTCTCAAAGGGGCAGGTAGAGCTACTTCCCCTGTTGAATATAGGCTGCTTTCCCAAATAGAACCATATCCTGAAAATTAAAGGCCATCCTTCCTATTTACTCAAGCCCTGGCCCCGAGTTCTTCATCTCTATTCTGAGCTCTGAACTCACTGCCAAGGCTTCTGGTGAAGCCATTTGGACACGGAGAGGGCCACGCAGAAGGAGAGCTGACTTCCAAGCAGTTGCTGAGAAAGACCTCCTTGCCTGGGCCCCAGGAGGCTAATGGAATGGTCAAGAGCAGGCCTTGAGCCAGTCGTATCTACTGTCCGCTGGGCTCCACCTCCTGACATCCACCCAGCATTCCTGCGTGTGGTGACAGCCTGAAACACCACCCGTCCCCACAATCTGCCTCTGGCATCATTCCAGGCTGTCCCCGGTGCCTGCATAGCTCCTGCTTCTATCCTGCTCCCTTTCCAGGTTTCACAATCCCTTTTGGCTTCATCCCTCTTTGGCTCTAACTCTTAGTGAACTCCTGTGGATCAGCAACTTGAGTTCAGATGAGAAGGCTCAGTTTCTACCATCAGTAAGCCATAGCCTATCCCGTTCCCCAGCTCGTACCCACTCAGTCACCACCCTGCGTTTCTAACCCACAGAAGAATGCTTCCACTAGCCCTTGCCTTTGGGCTTTGTATGCTGAGAGCAAAGGAGAAGGTTGGAGAGATGGTCATCTCATAGCCAGGCATTGGTTTTTCCTTCTTATTCTTGGTTGCTGTTTGTCCATCTGTCTTCCTTTCTTTGAGGCACTAATACAAGGGCAGTTGGGTTTCCCTTGGTTCTCAGTCTTATTAATAAAAAAAAAAATTAAATAGACCCAATTGCAAGCACCATTTTACACCAGCCTAAAAGACAAACCCTAAGGGAGACAAAATGTAAACTTCAGCTGCTAGCCAGAGGATGGTACCAGAGGAGAGGAGGGGCAAAGCCCTGGCTAGGAAGCTGGCATAGAGATCAGCACATGGCAGACATGCTGCCACTGCCACATGGGGCATTTTGGGGGAGTATAAAGGAGGTGTTTTAGGGTTTCTACTGCTGTGACAAAATACCATGACCATAAATCAAGCTGGGGAGGAAAGGGTTTGTTTGGCTTATACTTCCACATTATAGGACATCACTGAAAGAAGTCAGGTCACAAACTCAAACAGGGCAGGATCCCAGAGGCAGGAGCTGATACAGAGGCCATGGAGGGGTGCTGTTTACTGGCTTGCTTCCCATGGCTTGCTCAGCCTGCTTTCTTATAGAACCTGAGATCACCAGCCCAGAGATGACACCAGCTGCCAACCTTTCCCACTGATCACTAATTAAGAAAATGCCTTACAACTGATCCCATGAAGGCATTTCCTCAATGGAGGCTTTTTTCTCTCTGATGGCTCTAGCTGTGTCAAACTGACACACAAAACCACCCCGTACAACTGACCCCATGTCAACTTGCCACACAAACACATCACTATTAAGCCACAACCCTTCCTTTCTTATTCATCACCCAGGTATCACATTAAAAATATAAGTAATTTTAAAGTCCCACAGTTGTTATGAATTCGAATGCATAAAAATTTCAGTCCCTTTAAAATAGCCAATTTTTTAAAATTCAAAGTCTCTCAACTGTGCCTCACTTCAAGAGGGGAAAATCAGCCCAGTCACAAATCAAGTCAAAGCAACCAAATTCCAGCCAATGTCTGGGACCTACTCACCATCTTCTGGGCTCCTCCAAAGGACCTGGGTCACTTCTCCAGCTCCTCCCTCTGCAGCACACACAGCTTGTCTTCTAATGCTGGCTGGCTCTACTACTGTTGTTTTTGATGGTCCTCCTATGATACTGCCATCTCCAAGATGCAGGGTCTTCTGCTACATCTAGGCTGCCCTTTCACCAGTAGGCTATCCACATGGTGCCAAGCCTCAGTTTCTTTGCATGACCTCTTTAGTTGGGCCATTACCTACCACTCAGGCTGCTTTACCAATAGCTTCTCGCAGTACCAAGCCTCGGCTGCTCTCCACGACCCCTTCATGCTTTCAAAACCAGCATCACCTGGGTGGTGCTGGAACATTGCTATGTCTGGCTGCCACACGAGGGACATAGCTTGGCCACCTGTGGAATTTAGCTTCTCTGGGCTCTCAGGAAATACTCAGAAGATGTCGTTGGTCTCCTTTTAACCACCACTAATTTCTTAGCTCCAGCCGACCAGCGTCAAGTATCCTGACAAAGCAAACTTTTGCTTTGGTAGTTCTGGGATCTTGTTCATCACAGCTGATTCTTCAGCCCCAGCTAATCAGAACCACGGGATCTTAATTCAAAATAACACCAATAGTCTTTAAACTTCTCACTGAAACTCTGCAAAGTTAAGCCTCCATCTTCTCAACATTCTTATCTTCCAAGCTCCTAAAGAACATCCCATTGAACTCTTAACACTCAATAGTTCTTTTAGCCCAAAGTTCCAAAGTCTTTCCATAATCCTCCCCAAAACATGGCCAGGTCTGTCTCAGCAACATGCGACCGTGCTGGTACCAATTTCTGTCTTAGTTAGGGTTTCTGTTGCTGCAACAAAATACCATGACCATAAAGAAAATTGGGGAGGAAAGAGTTTATTTGGCTTACGCTTCCAGATCATAATCCATCATCGGAGGAGACAGAACAGGAACTCAAGCAGAGCTAGAACCTGGAGGGGAACTGCCTACTGGCTTGTTTCCTCTGGCATGCTCACCAATCCAGGGATGGCACTGCCCACCATGGGCTGGGCCCTCGCCCACTGATCACTAATTGAGAAAATGCCTTACAGCTGGATCTGACGAAGGCATTTCCCCAACTGAGGCTCCTTCCTCTCTGATGACTCTAGCTTGTGTCAAGGAGACACACAAAACCAGCCAGTCCAGAAGCCAAAATGTTGGGGATTGGGGAGCTCAAACTATTAAGGAAAGCACGTTTAGAAAGGAAGATGGGCAGGAAGGGAAAGGGAAACGATACACTTTTCTGGAAAGTAATACACTCAGCCCTCCATGGTTGCACAACCCACAAGCTTCTGCATGCACTAAGGGTGGGGATCAGAAGGGAAAGGAACAGTAACTCATTAAGGAACTAATATCCCACCCATCTCTTTAGCATGGCTTAAGGAGCAGTCCCTTAGCCGAAGGGACTGACTCAGCCCAGAGGGAATGTTAGAACTCCACTCAGGCCAGGTATTCAATTCCCCTGAGCAGGTGGTGGTGGTGGTGATGGTGGTGGCAGCAGCGGTAGCAAGGGTGCCTGGAACCTGTTATATAGACCTAGCTGGCCTCCAATTCAGAGATCCTTCTGCCTCTGCCTCCCCATTACTGGGATTAAATGTGGGTACCACTATATCTGATGTCTTAGCCAGGGATGTTATAACCAGGCTTTTCTGGCTGTGGGCTGTGTGGAAGGCTATTATACCAGGGTGATTGGTTGTACCCTCAAACTCTTTCCTGTGTTTTGTCTTTCTCTGTTCATCTTTTTTTAGCCTTCATTTTAAAGCTTTCAAAGCCTGGGTAGGAAGGATGGGACAATGTGACTATAGCCAGTGAAAGTCTTGATCTTCAGAAACAGACGTCATCTGCACCCGTGTCGCATGCTTTGTGTTCCGTGTGAGCTCTCTGAGATAGGGAATCATTTGAGTGCTTTCTTGTTCCCGAAGCATAATCAGTTCTTGGAATATCTTAACACGTCCTAGGAACACAGAGAGGCAGGGTGAGGAACATGCTAGAGGTATTCTGGCCTAATGTTTACATATGAATGATGGGTATACAGAATCCAGTGTTCAAACTCACCTGAGTTATGCGTAAGAAGAAGCCAAAGACAAGATCTTTCACTTCATAAGGAACTTGTTTACTAAGTACCTACAGCATTCACAAAAGGGCAGAGCAGAAAAGCAGTTGCGAGAGTGGGCTTTGCATGAAAACAGCCCCAGGTTCCAGGGCTCCTCCTACCGTGTTCAGCCAGGTCAAGGCAGAACTTTATGATTAAAGACTCCATTTGCCTGCCAGAAAGTTTGATTACCTATACAGTCCGGTGTCAATAATGACATGGATATTTTGAAAACTGGGCCATTAGGTGAAATTTGTTTTATAGGAGCACGTGAGAGTATATTTATGCAAACCAAGGTAGGGACAATGTCCAGATGCAGCACATCTTGTGGATTCACCATGCATGTCCATATATGAACATCCATGTCCATCCTTACCAAGATGTTCTTATGTAACCCACAGCTGTATCTACCTGAGAGATCTTACAGAGCACTTCACATACAAAGTTCCATCACTGTCTCGTGTGTTTATGTGCAATCTCATATTGCCATCACCACGGGTAGAGGGACACACATGTATATTTAGGTGTTACTACACAGGCACAGTAATCAAACTGTGAAAAGGCTGCCTTGGAAGCCTAGAACCTGAGATGTGTTCACATTGCTTGTTGGGATGACAGACATAGTATAAAGCGTGCATATTGTGTTCACAGATGAGGCTACAATAAAGCTTAGCAAAGCAACACAGGCAAGGACTGCCCACATGCCTACAATCACTGTGGATTTAATTTTTAAATTAATTTTTGACTGTTACACCTTCAGAAACTCTTTGCTGTTACCAAATTTTCATCCCCCCTCAAAAAAGATTCAGAAATGTCATTCTCTTTACAGCTCTGTGAGCTAGAAGTTCAAAATTAAGATACTGGTATGGCTGGGCTCCTTCCAGGGTCTCTCAGAGAATGCCCTTCTTGCCTCTTCCAGCTTCTGCTGGGCCCAGAAGCCCCTGGGCTTTGGTAGCACAATTCCAATTTCTCCTCTGTCTCTGTCTGAAACCTCAGCAGAATCCCCCGTAGCAAATGTTTGTCCTCTTAGTAGCCCTTTGCAGGCAATGTAGGTTTGTCTTTGGGTCACGTGCCTCAAGATTCTCTCACTTGCTGGAGCCACACACAAACAAAAATGGGACCCTTGTGGCTCTCAGCCTTCACAATGATGTCCGCAGTATCTGCCAGGAGCTTGAGGAAAGGAAATGTGCCCCACCCCCTCCTGGTCCATCTAGGAGGGCAAAATCCATGTCTATAGCGTGAGGTTCTGCCCCTTCATTCAAAAGGTGCTGATGGTCCTGAAGCCCAAGGGAATCTGGCCTGAACTCATCTATCTCAATCTGAAAAACAAGCCCAAGTAATTCTTCAAGAAGAATTGGACTGGGCTGGTGCCAGTTCTGGCGGACAGTCAGGGTCACTTGATCCCCAAATCTATCATCACTTGTGAGTACCTGGAGGAGGAATACCAAGAGAAGTTGTTTACAGATGACCCTTACGGGAAAGTTTGCCAGAGGATGACCTTCGAGAGATTCTCTGAGGTTCTGCCTTTGCTTACAAGCTTACTGGGGTGGAGAAAAGGAAGGAGGACTTTCTGGCATAAAAAAAAAAAGAATTGAGAAACGAATTCCACAAGTTAGAGGAGGCAATGACTAATCAGAAGGCAGCCTTCTTTGGTGGGGATTCTCTCTATATGATTGATTACTTTATGTGGCCTTGGTTTCAATGACTGTCATCATTGGAACTCAATGAGTATGTAGCCCATACTCGTAAGTTCTAGAGAGCAGTCATGCAGGAAGATCCCATAGTAGCATCCCACTTAACTGATGCTAGGACTACCGTAAGTCTCTACCTGCAGGACAGTCCTGAGGTTAGGAATTATGGGCTCTAAATGGCAGGAGTCCTCAGGGAATGATATTTTCTTGATATGTGTTAACCGTATTGTAAAGATCAGCCCACCTAAAGCCTGTAACCCAGGCCAGTCATGTTGCAAAGCAGGTAGAATTTCTACATTACAGTCTTGAGGCACAGCCCCTTCTTGGGGAGCACCAGGATTTTACTCTTCAGACCTTCTGCCTATTGATTGACACATCTTGTCAGGGTGACTTTCGGTCAGACAGCTGTAGATGCTGATCACACCCACAAAATACCTTCACAACAACTTCTAGACTAGCAATTGGCCAGATGCCTGGGTCCACAGCCTTGCCATCCTGACCCCTACCTAGACCTAAGAGGAACTATGAAGGTTCACTCAGCCCTGAACGGAAAAGCTTGGAGGAGGTGACAAGAGCCAGTGTCTGCATTCTAGTTTGTCCTCATTTGCTTCATTTCTCCAGCGCTCCCCCACCTCTCAGTCCAGATTCCAGACTCTGGGCTCTGCTTATCCCTCTGGGCAACGTTCTGAGCTGGCATCGCTGCTTTGCACAGTTTTGTAGGGGGAGGAGCCTTGATCGTGTTATAATAAACAAGCCGCTCTGAATGGAAGACATCTCAGGAAGATACCTAGTGAGGCGACTGGGAAGAAAAATACCTGCATATGTGATGTAAGCTAAAATGGATAATGAAACGGGTAAGACATACGCCTGGAGCAAACAGAAGGCCTCTGAAGCACCACAGTTCCAACCCCGTGAGTCAATTGAGTTACCTGAGGAACAAATTGAACACCAACAGAATGGAGGGATGTAATGAGCACACACAGATGCCACTTTGCACACTCTACAGACGGCGGCTTTTCTTTCTCCTCCCAAACATTTTGTTTTCTTTCGGCCTAATGTCTTCCTGATATTTCGGATTCATGCTGGGGCTTTTTCATGAAATGAAATTACAGCGCCTTAAAATTACATCAATAATTATACTCTGCTCAGACAAGAAGGGTGGCATGTTCCAAGATGCTAGCAGGACCTCGCTCAACAGTGGGAAAGCAATTTCTCTGTGTGGAGTAATTATATGTAGAACATTCTAGTAAGAGAGTCAGAGGCGAGATGTGTGGGAGAGGGAGGCCAGGGAGACCTGGGGAACTTCACCGGTTAACTTGTAACAGTAATAACTTAGAAGTAACAATATGGCCACCTCACAGGTTTAGGGTGGTTGAATGAGAAGGGTTACATGCTTTGTAAAGAATATCCCAGAATTCTAAGCCCTTACTGGGGCTCCTTAGAAGTTGTTTATATGACAGTTTGGTTCCATGATTTTACTTTTTTCCTTCTGTCCTCTTCTGACAGCCTGGGATTGGCATGTGCCCTGCTTGGAGTTGGTAGATAAAACAAAGAACTTGAGGGAGGCTTGAGAGGTAGTTAAAGGGTGGAGGTGTTTTTACTACTACCTTGAGCAAAAGTCTGGCCAGCCTGGTCTTCAGAGACTCCAAGAGACTCAGTTGGCGTCAGTAGACTCGGAGAAGTATGATTAAACCTCATGGCAGTTATCTGGGTGCACCCACCAGGCCCTGAGAAGAAAGGTTTGTTGAGTTAGACCTCTATGTCTGCTAGATCCAGGCTGATCACAAACTTGCTACAAAGTTGAGGATGACCTTGAACATTTCATGCTTTTGCCTCTACCTCCTGCGGTAAAGATTATAAGTAAGCACCACCATGCCAAATTCGTGTGGAGATGTTCTGAATAGAACCCAGGGCTTTCTGCATGCTAGACAAGCCCTCTACTAACTGAGCAACATTTCCAGCCAAGCCATTGAGTTTCACAGTGATCAGCCGAGCAGTAATTTGTGACACCCACTACCTCATTTACTGAGTAGGGGTGACCATGTAAGCCAGTCTACCTAGACACACTGTGTGCTTGCTGCTTTGATGTCTCCTGCGCTCCAAATTTCTCATTTCCTTTTCTCTTATAAAAAGTATTAGAACTATACTTGTTGAGCTCAGTTGAATTGGGTGGACCTTCTTCTAGTGAATTTTTTTTCATGATCTATATAGTAGCGCTGACCTGCGTACAGTCATAAGCAACTACATTTTAACATGATTAAACCTGAAAGATAAGCAAACATGACCTCTCTCTCTCTCTCTCTCTCTCTCTCTCTCTCTCTCACACACACACACACACACAACTCTTTCCAGATGAGTTGCTTTTCACGAATCACCTTGGATGACAGAATGTAGAAGACTCGATTATTCTTTGCCGCTAGGATATATGGAGCCCCAACTTCTCCTATTTTTGAGTATGGCCTTGAACCTGCTCCTTCCAGTCATTTGGTATAGTAACAGTGTGCTCTGACCACAGTGGGGTTCCCAAGAGTGTACAGTTGATCTCAGCTGTCACCTCAATGAGCTCTAGAACCACCTGGAGATGGGGCTCTGGGTGTGCCTTTCAGTGGGTATCTAGACCAGGCCTACTGAGGAAGGAAGGAAGAACCAACCGCTGTGGGTGGCATCATTCCCTCCACTGAGAACAAACACTTACTGTTCTCTGCTTCCTGCATGGGAACACAGTATGACCCGCTGCTTCCATTTCTCTCTGCCTGGATTTCCCTGTCATGATGAACTTGTACCTTTGAACTGTGAGCTGAAGCAAACTCTTCTTTCTTTAAGTTACTTCTGTCAGGCTATTTTTCACAGCAGCAGGAAAAGAAATTAAGAACCAGGTGTGTAGGCTCCCAGTCAGAGAGGTGTCTAGGAAATAAGAGAAATGTAGGTCAGGTGGATGTAGGATAGATTTTGGAACACAGTCTAAGAAATCCTGCATAAATGGTTATACAGAAAAGAATGTATGTACTACTTAAGGCAAATCTATAATTATTTTTAAGGTATTTTATTTTAGCATATATCCCTTTGCTATTAACTATATGAACATCAAGAAAATCGAATCCTGCATTAATTATGTGCAAGTATGAATTTCTGGGTTTGGGTTGTTTTGGTTTTAAGACAGGGTCTTGCTGTGCAGCCCAGGTTGGCCTCAAACTCATAATCCTCCTACCTCAGTCTCTCGAGTGCAAGAATTAGATAGACACACAGACAGACAGATACATAGATAGATAGATACATAGACAGAAAGATATGATTAGATAAATAAATAGATAGATAGATAGATAGATAGACAGACAGACAGACAGGTATGTAGATAGATGATAGTAGGTAGATAGATAGATTATAGAATATATAGTCTATAAACCTATATACTTTTGTTTATCAAGAAAGTTGATTATGATATGACCCAAAATGTTTATCATCAACACTTATGGTCTAAGACAGAGGCCATTGTGATGTCACAAACCACAGAAAAACAAAAAAAGCAGTTAGCTTGAAGAAACTTCAGCACTCACTTCAGAATTATTATGAGAAAAGAAAAAGGCCTGTCTACTGTGATTTAATCCACAGAGTGGCAGTGGGGTGACCACAGTCACAGTATAAATCATCACTCTGTAGTTAAAGCAAATTGATGTTCAAATTAGTTCTGATTTATTTGCTTATTTAATCAAAAGCCTCACTGGACAGCACAGACTAGGCTGGCATTCACTGTGTAGTACAGGTTGACCTTGAATTCAAGGCTGTCCTCCCACTTCAGTCTCCCAAAGTCGAGGGTTAGAGGTTCACCCCCACACCAGTTAACCCCTCTCATTTTGATCCTCATTTCTTATGCCTGTACCAAAAGGAACCTCGGATTTTCTTTTTTTTTCTTTTTTTTTTTGGTACTTTATTTTTTTTTTATTTTAGATTTTTATTTATTTATTAAAGATTTCTGCCTCCTCTCCACCACCGCCTCCCATTTCCCTCCCCCTCCCCCAATCAAGTCCTCCTCCCTCTTCAGCCCAAAGAGCAATCAGGGTTCCCTGCCCTGTGGGAAGTCCAAGGACCACCCACCTCCATCCAGGTCTAGTAAGGTGAGCATCCAAACTGCCTAGGCTCCCACAAAGCCAGTACGTGCAGTAGAATCAAAAACCCATTGCCATTGTTCTTGAGTTCTCAGTAGCCCTCATTGTCCACTATGTTCAGCGAGTCCGGTTTTATCCCAAGCTTTTTCAGACCCAGGCCAGCTGGCCTTGGTGAGTTCCCGATAGAACATCCCCATTGTCTCAGTGTGTGGGTGCACCCCTCGCGGTCCTGAGTTCATTGCTCGTGCTCTCTCTCCTTCTACTCCTGATTTGGGCCTTGAGATTTCTGTCCGGTGCTCCAATGTGGGTCTGTCTCCTTTCATCGCCTGATGAAGGTTAATATTCAGGAGGATGCCTATATGTTTTTCTTTGGGTTCTCCTTCTTATTTAGCTTCTCTAGGATTGCGAATTATAGGCTCAATGTCCTTTATTTATGGCTAGAAACCAATTATGAGTGAGTACATCCCATGTTCCTCTTTTTGGGTCTGGCTTACCTCACTCAGGATAGTGTTTCTATTTCCATCCATTTGCATGCAAAATTCAAGAAGTCATTGTTTTTTACTGCTGAGTAGTGCTCTAATATGTATATATTCCACACTTTCTTCATCCATTCTTCCATTGAAGGGCATCTCGGTTGTTTCCAGGTTCTGGCTATTACCATCTCCAAAATATATAAAGAACTCAAGAAACTAGACCGTAAAATGCTATTCAACCCAATTATAAAATGGGGCACTGAGCTGAACAGAGAATTCTCAACAGAAGAAGTTCAAATGGCCAAAAGACACTTAAGGTCATGCTCAAATTCCTTAGCGATCAGGGAAATGCAAATCAAGACAACTTTAAGATACCATCTTACACCTGTCAGAATGGCTAAAATCAAAAACACCAATGATAACCTTTGCTGGAGAGGTTGTGGAGAAAGGGGTACACTCATCCATTGCTGGTGGGAATGCAAACTTGTGCAACCACTTTGGAAAGCAGTGTGGCAGTTTCTCAGGAAATTCGGGATCAACCTACCCCTGGACCCAGCAATACCACTCTTGGGAATATACCCAAGAGACGCTCTATCATACAACAAAAGTATATGCTCAACTATGTTCATAGGAGCACTGTTTGTAATAGCCAGAACTTCGGATTTTCTAATAGCAACGATGATTCGTAGAGTTAAAGAGTTACAGTTTTATGAAGGAGAAAGATAAGGTCATTGAAATAGGAAGAATAGTTTGGATAATGAATATTCTTTCTCTGTTTAATGTTAAACTAAAAGCCACTAATGTGTTAAAGTGAACTAGAAATTCAATTGAAAAGTTCAACATCAATGATCATATTATTTATGCCATGGAATGTAAATACTGCATTAGTAAATCTAAGAAACAGAACTGTCCTTGGAACTGTTGTTAGGCAAATACAATTAACAGTGCCATTAAGATGGAAGTAACCAATCAAAGCTGTTAACAAAATGTATAGATAAATACACACCAGTATATGAAAATCATAAGTAGCCAAAAAGAGACATCTTGGCAGAGATGATGTCAATTATTTAAGAACTCAGTATATATGCACAGCTTTGTTATCCAGGCTTCTATATTCACGATTTTAGAAATATTGGATTTATCCAGATCTACTCTGTGAATCAGGTTCAGTGCCTCTGATGTCATTCAACGCACTGTAAACAGGCCTTTGGATGTGTGTGTGTGTGTGTGTGTGTGTGTGTGCATACACCTGAGTGCGGAGACTGTAGGTCCATCTCAGTGTCGTTCTCCAGAAGTCTTGTATTTTGTTGTTTTGAGACAGGGTTATCCACTGAACCAATAGCTCACAGACTTGGCCAGGCTGCTTGGTGGACACCAGAGACCCACAAATCTTCCCCTCCCCAGCACTGTGATTACAAATTTGCACTGGCACATCTGACTTTTTATGTAAGTTCTGGGATCGAACCTAGGTCTACGTGCTTGTACAGAGGGCACTTTACCAACTGAGCCGTCTCCTCATCCCTCAGATTCGGATATTTCTAATCAAACAATTAATAAATGTATTGTAACATCTCTAAAAGAATAAACAGTAAAAAAAATCCTGTAGCTTTTAAGTCTTAAGTTGCAGTCATTAAAACAGAACTGGGAACCAAGAAGACTTTAGACTTTGTCCCCTTAAAGGCAAAGGATGACGTGAGTAAGGACGGAGGCGTAAATGGTGAAGAAAGGCCAGTGAAGCCTTGCAGGCAGAGGGGAACAAGAATGTGGCTAAATGCGGGGACTGAAACAACATTTGGCCTGAAATATACTTGTAAGGGTAAGAAAATTATCAAAAATACTCTCCTTATTTACAGAATTTGTTCTGACTCTAATATTTCAGACATCCTGTATTTAGAACGTCTTTTTTATTTAAAAAAAAGCTGATCTTTTACCATTTTATACATTACACTGTGTATTTTGGTACCCACTTCCCCTCCTCTTTCCTCCTACCCTACCAGTCAGCCCCCTCAACATCTCTTTCCCCTATTTATTAGTTTTTGTTTTATTTAGTGTCTCACAGAGTTGTTCATGGGCTACCTATCAAAGCATGGTGAGCTCATTCATGGTACACAACTAGATACTATGTTTCTCCCTTCTCCTAGAACCAGTCAGGTGCCAACAGCTCAACAGTCTAAGGTCTCTCACAGCTGTCCATTAGGACAGTCTGATGCCTGGGAACCCCGTGCCGGTTTGCACAGCTACTATGAGTCTGTGGTTCCCATGTCAGTGCCCAGCTTAGAAAAGACAGTAATTCATAGCCCCCTCTCCATCCGGTAGCCTCCCTTCTCCAATGCTCCCCGAGCTGTAAGGAGCCGGGATACGTGTTCTGTCTAGGGCTGAGCCCGTAGTCATCCTTCAGGCTCAACATCAGGTTGAGCAGCCACGGGTCTTTGCTTTGATCTCCATTCACTGCTGGGATAGACTTCTCTGTTTTTAGGTGATGTCTACGGATACAAACACAGATGTTTGGGGGGTGGTTGATATCATGTCAGTTCAGCTAAGCAGCCAGCTTAGGTTCCCATTCCGCCCCCACAACACACACACACACACACACACACACACACACACACACGTTTCTATAGTAGGTTTCTAAGTCAGTTTTTGCAAACATAGTTAATGTTAATTACTGCCCTCACTATGCCCCTCCTCCCTCCTCACTTAACCCTAGCTTTCAATTTTTAAAGCTTTAAAATTATTAAGCTTTCAAATTTTCTATTCAAACTAAGATATATTTTGGGACTGAAAGGTTATACTAAATGAATTGAAATTAAATATATTTATTGGAATTTTTATTTATCAACTAACTGTATAATTAGTATGTAATTATACTAGAACTTTTTCAAAATTAAAATCCTTTTCAAAAATTGAAAAACAATTAAGCTACATGTATCCAAGTATATAAAATCAAATAAAAAAGGTTCTTTATATGGACTATCTGAAACATACAATGCATTCAAGATTAAAAGTCAGTCTTGGAATATAATTATATACAATCACAATTCCTTATCCATTTCTTTCTCCAGAGCTATGTCACAATATTTTTTCCTGAAAACATTTTTCAATATAATCTTAGTTTTTAATAAAATGGCGCCCAGGTGCCCAGGGCAATGTCCCCAGTTAGTTCCTTGGGCAGCTGAGGATAGGGAACCTGAAATGATCCTATCCTATAACCACACTGATGAATATCTTGCATATTACCATAGAACCTTCATCTAGCGATGGATGGAGATAGAGACAGAGACCCACACTGGAACATCGGACTAAGCTCGCAAAGTCCCAATGAGGAGCAGAAAAGAGGGAGAACAGGACCACGAGAGGTGCGCACATCCACCGAGACAGTGGGGCTGATCTATTGGGAGCTAACCAAGGCCAGCTGGTCTGTGACTGAAAAAGCAAGGGATAAAACCAGACTCTCTGAACATGGCGGACAATAAGGGCTGATGAGAAGCCAAGGACAATGGCATGGGGTTTTGTTCCTACTTCATGTTCTGGCTTTGTGGGAGCCTAGCCAGTTTGGATGTTCACCTTCCTAGACCTGGATGGAGGGGAGAAGACCCTGGACTTTCCACAGGGCAGGGAACCCTGACTGCTCTTCAGACTGGAGAGGGAGGGAGAGAGGAGTGGGGGGAGGGGGAGAGGGGCAGGAGGAGAGGGAGGGAAATGGGAGGCTGGGAGGAAGCAGGGATTTTTTTTTTTCAATAAAAAAAATTAAAAAAAAAGAAATTCGAAATCTGACACAACTGACTTGCTTCTGCAGCTCATTTCCAGAAGATTTATTTTAGTTTTAATTGTGTGTAGGCACACACATGAGAGTGTGCACGTGCATACAGGTTTGTGTGCAAATGAGTGTAGGTTTCCGTAGCGGCCACGTGTGTCGGGTCCTCTGCAGCTGGGATTACAGGGAGTTGAAAGTTGCCTCCTGGAGGTGCTCAGCATCAAACTCTGGTCCTCTGCGTGATGGAGAAGTACACACTTTTAACCCCTGACCTATCTTTTCAAAAGACAGATGATGTTTTTTAAAACTTATGAAAACAGGACACCTTAAACAACCTAATCAAAACCTTACAAATTATATTATATCAACACACACACACCACCACCACCACCACCACCACCACCATTGGTGTAATAGTGACTTGACCATTATGGAAGTAGCCATTGGTTCCCTAATTAGATTTGGCACTTGATCTATAACAAGGAATCCATGCCTAGTATTGTAAATCTGGTCCCAAAACAATAACAGCTATTGTTTAGACCCTGGGGAGGTGTCACTGTGTGTGTGTCTGTGTGTGTTAAATAGTTTCTCTGTGTTGGGGGTGCAATGCTCCCTTCAGAAGCCATTGGATGCTTAATTGAAAGTCCAGTGCCAGGTGTGAGATACCGGCCCTTCAGTTGTTGGTCCGAAGGGATCCCAGAGGACCTCCCTCCCACTCCAATCCAGACTGTTGTCATTGCTCTTGGTTGCCCATGAGAATTTAATTGGAAGACTCTACTGCTGAAGACACTACAGAAGTGACATCACGACGATCCAGGGAAATACAGATGTAGTTGAGGGTCTACACTGCAGAATGCAGCTATGGAACGCAAGAGTCAAATGGTTGTGGGTAGTTTGAAACCACTCTTTGGTGCATCTCTGGCTCAAGACTGAGAGATGTAATTCCATGCTGTCCAGGTGAGTTTGGAAAGTCACCAGCAAATGAATGTGCCATGAAGGGTTTTCCATAAATAATGAATCATGCATTTTTTTTCTTTAAAAAAAAAAGGGAGCTGCCTAGCAGATACTTCTATTAGTCATTTCTATCTTTCTGCAGGCAATGCCACCAATGCTTCAAGGTTAATACCTTTTAAAAATAGTTCAGCCAAAGATGTCGAGGGCGATTGAGTATGGTCTACATGGAGTCATGTGTGTGTTAGAGTCCCGGAACATGCATCTTAATCATAAAATGCACTTTCCCCAAAGCTGTTCTGTGATCTATTTCCCCGAGAGTATTGTAGCTAAAGTGAAGGCAGTTGGAAAATAAGAATCCAGCTAATTTACGCAGTCCTGACCTTCTGGACCTCAGCCTGTAAGTTCTCTGACCACGATTTCCATGTGGCTGTGATAGTCTATGTTTCACACATTTGTGGACTTACTCTTTTAGGCATTTTTCATTTTATTTTATTATTTTGGGATTTGTGTGTGTGTGTGTGTGTGTGTACACATGTGCGCATGCGTGTGTGCATGCATTTGTGTTTGCAGGGATATGTGCCCATGTGGGCACATGTTGACACCAAAGGCTGCTATCCAATGTCCTTCGTTGCTCTCTGCCTTGTCTTTTGAGACAACATTTCTCATAGAATCTGGTACTTGCCTGTTTAACTAGATAGGCTTTGGCTAGTGAGCCCAACGGATCCTCCTGCCTCTGCCCACCCAAAGCCCAGTGCTTGCTTGAGTTACATGTGTATGCAGTCACAATACAGGCACTGCATTGTATTCAAATTCAGATCCTCAAGTCTGACCTGCTGACCAGGAAGCACTTGAGTCACTGAGCTAAGCACCCAGCCTTGTCCTTTGCAGTTTGGAAAGTGTGTCTACATAATCATGTTATTGGGTTTGATGGGTTTCCTTTCAGTAGGACAGACCAATATCATGATGCTTGTACATTATTTAGACAAAGAGACAAAAAAAAAAAGAGGAGCCATGCTTCCCTGTTCCAAGTTGCATATCATATCAATAGATTCTGAAGCTAACCTAGTGGAGAGTCATTCTCACAGGCTGCCAAGTTTCTCAGCCATTTACTTAGGAATGTGGCTTCAGTCAGAGTAGTACCCTTATTCACTCTGCATACTGCCTCTCAAATTATCCATAAAGCTACATACTACCCTAACATTTTTAAATAATCTTGGAATACTTATATAGACTGATTAATGTTTCAGCAAAACTCCATTTGAATCTTTAAGACTTATCTGTGAAAATTTGGAGATTATAAAACAAAGATATATATATAGAGAGAGAATATATATTCACAAAAATATATATATAGAATATATATTCATAAATATATATATATGTATATAATATAGCCACAAATTAAAATGGTCCATCACTATTGCAGGATCCAATAAAGGAATGATCATAGAAGATGGCTCATTTTCTATAAGATGAGTTGATAATATTATGTAAAGAGGAAATTGAGAGAGAAAGAGAAAGATCAAGGATTTGGTTTGCAAAAAGAATAATCAGACTAGAACTAGGCTGTACAACTTGCAAAACTTTAAGCTTTAAATTCTGAATGCACTACAAATATAAATTATTGAGTCAATGCATATTTATAAAACATCGCCATTACCTAATGTTACACAAGGCAGCACTGACTCATATTTAAAACTGTTCTTGGGCCAATTTTGTCGTTTCAATAATACATACACTTTTTAAGTAGGATTTTTTTTTTCCATTCAACAAGTATTTTCTAAGCACTTTCTCTGGCTCATGCACCAGAAATGCAAAGCTAAGGACACATCAGTCAGTGTTACCAACTCAAGGCCTCTGCTTTTCCCTTATGTTCTCCAGTCCAGTTCTGGCCTACAGAGAGTTTAGCACACAGAGTTATAGCCAAGAACCTTCACAAACCCTGCGTGTACATATAAAGAAGAGAAAAAGCGGGGGGGGGGGGATGGAAAGAGTTAGGAGAAGAGAGGGAGGGGGAGACAGACTTCTGTATAGTCTTTAGGTTTAGAGAGGCTGGATGCTCAGTCCTCAGCCTTCATCTCTAGGACCCCTATGGGTACCCAAACCACCTGGGCTGGAGTCCTGTAAATGAAGTGATGCCGTATTTGCATAAAACCCACACATCCTACCCTATATCTGAATCTTCTCTAGATTATGTAGAATACTTAATGAAGCATAAATTCTATCCAAAATAGTTATGCTACATTCCTTAGTGAATGACAGGAAACAGGATGTTTCGACATGATTTTTGAAAACTGTGTTTGATCAGTTGTTGGCTGAATTTCAGATGTGAAATTCAATTATAGAGTATTATATCTCGAAAGATATAGTGGTAGATTGCTTTAATATAACATAGCGGGTGCAGGATGTGGCAGGGTAACTGAGGGCCAAGTATGCATGGCTTGCCAGGGTGTGTAACTGAACGTGAGAAGCCCAGGAAGACGGCTCCAAGGCCACAGTGTGGCCAGATTCTGAGGACGAGCAGAAAACAGTAAGCAGAAGAAAGAGCTGGTTCATACCTCCTCGTTCATATGAAGCTGATTAGATAAAGAATGCCTTATTGGTTGGATGAATGGTGGTGTGTGATCTTAGGCTTTTGTTGGCTTGTTAACTAGAAATACAGAAATACAGGAACTCAATCATTCTAGAAGAAATGGAAAAGGGAGTGTTAGGTCAGAATGTTCTGGCTACACGGAACAGAACTTGTGACTGAATGTTGCTTGTATACATACCGAACTAGTTTAGTTGTTTGGTTTCAACGGTTCCTGGCCACAGGGAATTGTCCCTCTGGTCCTTTTGGTCTTGGGGTCTCTGTTCTTCCTGAACCATCAGCATGACAATACACATTCAAAGCAGGACTGGGATTGCTTCCCAGAGATCTTCATTCTGGGGAGAGAAACATTACTTCAAAATCCTGCAAGGATCCTTTTCATAACCAAAGATCAGGATATCATAACATCACTATAGCCATGCTTCTTTTTTTGTTGCATAGAAGTCTGTAAGATAAACATTGGCATTGCAACCTCCATGTGACCGTCGTGGAAGTGTGGGAGGATGGTTCCTGGCTATGCCAACAGCAGTCTCTGTCACAAAAGCTAAGTGAATACTAAACAGGAGAACTGGCAGTTTAGTAACTCTGAAGTTCCTTTGCATGCTAAAATGACACATGGGAGCATCCATTTCCAAATACAAAATTTTGACAATTTTAATGTAGCCTATAAATCTCTTGACTTTTCTCTTATGTATGGAGGTCTCTCACTAATGAAAGAATTGACTTTGAAAACAGTACTAGCATGCTCACACATGCAGAGGATGTCTTTTTTTCTTCCTTAGCCTTGCAGTTTAAATCAGTTCTGAGAAGTGTAATAGCCCTTTCAGAAGACGGAACTGAGAGGAGGTGAACATTAGTCCACACCCGGCTTTTCTTAGCAATATGACATATATTAACCTCATTAGGTCCTTCTGTTGCTCCTGTGACAGATGTGGAAAGGAATTTGAGGCCGACTAGGCCAAGTGCTTGTGTCAAGTAAGGGCAGAGAGTGGAGCTGGGCATCCCTGAGTGGACTGTAAAGAGAATCCCTAGGCTCTCCTATCTGCCTGTCAGAAGGTAACGGTTTCCTGGGTATCTGGATATGTTAAAACATCTCAATTTCCCAACCACCACGGCTTACAAAACCCCGGAACATCAACAGCAGGCAGAAAATGTCACATTGAGCCCTCCCTCGTTTATTAATTTATTGCTTTCATATTATGCCTCTCATTTTCATAGTGCAAGGAAATCAGAGCAGACAGTGACAGTCAGATTCAAGGAGACTCAGAGAACTTAAATCCAAGCATTTGCCTGAGATTTACAGAACTTTCCCCTGCAGGTCCTTTCTCAAAGGTACCATTTATCTAATGTATATTTCCCGAACATCTCCTTGCACCCTGCCCAACATACTCCTAGCAGCTTGTGAATACTAATCAGATGCCAACAAAACAAATATGTCTCTCTCTTATTTTAAAATGGGGCTGAAGATATAGGAGATTCCCATGCACTGAGAACTAAGCCAAAGCTGCTTCTTGCCCTCAGGACGTCTGCGATGAAGAATCCCTCTTCAGTAACATCAGAACAAATCTGGGACAGGGTCCTCCCTTCCCCGCTTACCCAGGAGCCTTGTAAGCCCCATGCCGATTCATTTCTACCCTGACCATTTGCAGGGCCTGCCTCCACCTCTCTCTTTTCTCCTCTTCTCGATGTCTTGTGAAGCCAACCCCTCTGGGTGGCTGATCTGGACTCCCTTCCTCCATAGATACCTTTCCACTGGGGTCAGCCAAGGAGTGACCCCACAGTGTGTGATAATATCCCGGTGGTTTTTCTGTTGTCTTCACATTTCCCCGAGGACCCTGGCTACTCATAGGGGATTTCTCTCCTGTTTGAGTTCTCACTGGATTCCGGGAACACTATTGTTCTGCTGTCATTTAGACTATGGACATGGTGATGGCCTGCAGGTGGCTTTGTTGGTTCGCCTTCATGTTTATTACCTCCTTTGTCTTTTGAGAAGTCTGTGTCTACATATAGTTTCAATGGAACTATCTCATCTGGACTGACAATGTTCCCTCTGAGACCCAAAGTCCATCTAACAAAAGCCACAACATCAGGCATGAGGACCCCTCCTTTGAGTTGCTGGCCAGGACTGTTCAAAAGACTGCCTCTCCCCCAACACACAGTTTAGTTATTGCCCTTGGTTATTGCTCTTGGTTGCCTCCCAGAAACGAAAGCTAAGTTCCTGATGCTGAAGAGATTATGTGATTCAGACTCAGGACCCAGCTCAGGAACAGCTGAGCTAGAACTGAGCTGAAGGCCTCTCCCTAAGCAAAAAAGCACCATGCAAGCTGCCAAAGGAAAGACACCACCAACAGTCCTTCTCAGCTATGATACCCAGAACCACACCAAGGTCCAGTGTGGCACAATAACCCTATGGGAGCAGTCATGGCATGCAGACATTGGTGGTAACCGGCAGCTCTCTAATTGGACTTAAAACCCACTGAACAAGAGAGAAATTGAGGTTTACAGGTATCGTAATTTTTCTAATTTGTTCCCTGTGCCTGAGATGTATGCTTGTTAGGCATCCCATGCTTGAACTGCATCTAAGGCTGGGTAGGGTTGCTTCTGTTTGGAGCCAGCCTTGCCTCTACAGTGAGACCCAGGCCAGTCCGGGCTACAGACAGAGTCATTCTCCAAACAAAAAGGAAAGTTGGTTCTTATTAAAGCTGGTGACTAATCAGAATGTGAACACTGCCGAAACCTGAATACCCGAGGTCTCTTTCTCATTTTACAAGGGCGGAAAGACAGGCTCAGAGAGGGCTCTGCATACAGCTCCTGAGAAGACTGGGAAGCAGCTCACCTCCATCTCCAGCCATGCTACTAGCGCGTGTATTCCCCAAAGTGCCTCTTCTCCCGGGGTGGGCCCTCTTTCTGCCATGGCGTCTGCTCTTCTGAGCTTTGAGCAACAGCCACTTCTGCAAGCTTTGGAGCCTGCAAGCTGAGGACATGAATGAACTGAGTCATCCCCAGCGAGCTTCATTAATTTTCAGGCAATTTAAGACTTCTGAGTCACGGGCTTCAGTCACTTAGACTTTCCCAGCTGGCACTGTACTTGCCCACACACATTTTTCTTCAAAGATTGCATCTGTGTCTAGATGTGTGGTTCTGCCCACTCTCCATCAGTTTCGGAGAGAAAAAAAAATCAACTTCAGAGATGCACGCAGGTTGTCAAGATCTCTGTTTGCCGTGTGCAACTTCGTTTGCATGAGGGTTTTAATGAAATTAGCAGTCGGCTGTTGCATCCACACTCGCTCCACCACAGACGTGTGCAATTCTAAATTCTATATCCAACACAATATTGTACCCAGCCTCCCAAGGAAGCTCAGTTAGACCATATGGTGACTCCACTCACTATACAATATTTAGCAACTCAATGAACAAGGAATGAATCATATCTTAACCATCTTGGCCAAATATTGTTTTATATAGCAACAGTATTAGTAATATATATGTTTTACTTTTTTTAACGGTAGTACTTCCTGCTACGCCCACTGAAGATTAAGAGCGTAGACCTCACTGGAAGTTAACTGCACAACAAAAGAGTTCTTGCTCATTGGCAATCATCTTCGGTTCAGCATTGCACTGTACATACGAGACATTCAGGGTGTCTGCTTTTTCTTTTCCTCCGGAGCAGCTGCTGGGGTTGAGCAATAGTCTCCCAGGGTAACAAAGCGAGGAATCCTGGGGCATTTCCCAGATACTGAAAACAAAGGACATGTAGCCACAGGAGGGTCCTGCTGAAGCTCTCTCCTTCCCACCAGAGAGAAGCCCCTAGAGTCTCAGGGTGTGGAGAAGAACCTTAGCAAGTCCCTAAGTATGGAAGGGGCAGGGAAGGGGAGAGGCGTGTCCTGTGGGGGGGCAGGGTGACCGCTTTCCTCTAGGAGCCTCAGTTCTGTCATTCAACAAGGATAATAACGAAAGCTTTTCTAAATCATAATTTTTTAGGCAAGAGCTAGGTCCTTTGGGTAAAATGTGTAGGCATTGTGTGTGGCACAAAAACACATATATAGGTTCTCTCTCTCTCTCACACACACAAATAAAATGCAATATTCCCCTTCAATGAACTTACAAGTTGACAACTGGAAGATGCTGAGATCATTAAAATAAAATGTGGTGTGGTTCTGGTAGAGCCATATGCTGAATAGAAACTCTTGGCTCTGCACAAGAGTCCCTGAAGATGCCCAAGATGAAGTGTGAATGTTCAAAAAAATATTTAGGGAGGAGAAGTTCTATATTCCAGCTAAGAACATAACTCCTTACTGGAGAATATAATGCAGTTGTCAGGAATGGCAGGCAACAGGCTGTGTTCATAGCAATCAAGGAACATTAGTTAGCTTTACTAGGCTCACAAATCAAGGAAGGTTGAAAGGAATTCTGCTTTGTAGCAGTAGCAGTTCATCTTACACTACGCCTTTGAAGGCCACCATGCCCATCTCTGTGGGAAAATTGTTAGCTGTGCGAAATCGACCTTATTAGAATCGGAAGGGAAGAAAGCCGTCCTGCTTTATCTGGATTCCTCAGAATTCACATCTAGGGAAAACATAGCTACTGTTTGCATTCTTGGAAAAACAGGGGTAGCTGGATCCCATCACTTGTTAGTGATAAAACAACCAGACTCTTCCTCAGAGAACTGAGTGCCTGAGATGGAAGAGACTTGAGGATCATGCAATCCTCGTCTTTACAGTGATTGGGCTAGTGAGATCATTGAACACGGTAAGAGCCACCAAGAGGAACAATGTCAGATAGAAGGCTGTGTCTCATGGTGCGCCTGAGGATTGGGTGAGTGCTAACACCTTGAGGCATTAGAGTTGGCTGTCTCAGTTTGCACATGGCCCAACACTGTGAGGCCACTGCCATGCAGAGCAGAGGAGAGAAGAAATGACCCTTGTCCACAGGGAGATCCTGATCTATGAGGAAGATAATTTTACCTCGTACAATAAGAGAATCATCATCTGAAGATGTTGTCCATGAAAGACTGGCCTGTGTTTGACAGACACCATCTTTCTCTGGACCATTATACCACTTAAAGTTTCTTCGATGTAGCCCATTTTGGAGGTACTATGGGAAATGACATAATGGCTAGTCTTAGAACACAAGCCACTGAGGCCCATCTCAGTGTGGCAGCACCTAGTGGTGATCCCCATAAGAGGACATGGAGATAGGAAGCTTAGCATTTTCCTGCTTGGGCTCACTCTTGCCACCAAAGCAATCTATCCTCCTGAGGCAGCTTTTCTTCACCAAGTTTAGGTCCTAGCTTCTGGCTTCTACTGTAGACTGAAGACCAGTGGTTCTCATGGAATCTTCTAGGCCTCCAGTGTCAGATTAGGATTGCTGAGATATTCAGTTTTGTGGATCAAACCACTACAGCATTCCTAGCCTCTCTAGCGTAAGTCAGGCATTGTTGAACTACCTGGACCATTTCCTGTAAGCCAATAACCTAACAAATCCCCCTTTAAGATACATGTTTATCTTATCAGTTCTGTTCTAGGGAATCCTGACCAATGATCCTGCATTGGCCTAGCTGTCTTTGCTGAGTAGGCATTTTGTCCATTGCTTCACCTCCTGATGCCATGGGGCAGCTGATATCATTGAGGTTGTTCGGTGTCTTCTAGTCTTGTCCAGAAGGAGTGCAATGGCTTCATTCACATGCTTAGAGTGCAGGGTTGCCCCGGCCTGCTCTCCCTCTCTACGCGCCCTTCCCTGTCGTTTCTCTATCAGGATCATTGGTTGGCTGAGCAAAAACACATTCAGCTCTCTGAGACACAAACCCTGAAGCTTTCTGAGTCGCTGGGGTGAAATATAGAGCTAGTCATATATCGTCTGTGCTGTTTTTCTCTGGGTGTACGCAACTTCACACTGCCCAGATTCAAAAGGCGGCCAGAGCTCCCTTCTGAGATCTGAGGCTTCCTTTTCAGTCTTTTGGCCACAGATGTCTTCAAGTGTGTGGTCCCTCTCATCAGCACTGTTCTGTCTCTACTTTGTGTCACTTCATGCATCTAAGAGTGTCTTTTTATTCCTTCTTCAAGGAAGAATGTGATAAGAAGCAAAAAGGGCAGCATCTCAGATGAAGAAGCTGCTATAAAAATATGCAGGCAGCTCTGCCTTTTGACCTTGAGGGTTTTAGGAGCCACTTTTATGTCCCCCAGGTGCAGCACCAGGCATGTAGAAGGTGACCAGTTGGCAGAAGTGACCTAAGCGACAAGAGTTTGGTAGTGTATTTGTTGTTATAAGAATGGATTTCTCACACTTAACCTCCCAGGAAAGGTGCCAGGGGAATCCTATTGCAAAACCAACAGTTTATTGGGTCGACAAAGAGAACATTCAATTATAGAGAGTTTTGGAACACAATGGAATCATTTCAGTTATGAAATGTGGACTTAAAAACAGTAATCCTTTAGAAATGCCCTACGTGCATTGGAAGGCCGGCTGGCAGACGCAGCCTCTTTTGGCTCTGGCGCAGACTCACTGAGACCTTTTGTGGACACAGATGGGCAGAGTCACCTGCAAATCAACGCCTCCAGTCCTTTCTGCTCCAGTACAAAGTGCTGGCCATCTTGGCACGGATCACCAGGCTTCTAGAAGCATGCCACAGACAAATCTTCTAAGAAATAAGGATGCTGCTCACAACGTGCTCAACCTAAACAGAGAAGATAAGGTGGGAAAAACAAGTCCTAGGTTCTAAGAGCCTCCTTCTGTCTAGGTCAGAGCAATCTGTCTAGTCTTAGATTCCAGAGGAGTGCACTGGTTACTACCAAGATGACAAGGGGCAGACAACCTGAACCCTGTCATGGAGTCACCATATCAGAAAAAAGGAGCCTCTGTGGGTATCAGGAGGATATCATTGTTCTTGAGGTAGACCAGTCATTTTTAATCTCTTCATCTTCCATCAACTATAAGAAGCTATCATTCAGATATGTGGCCCTAGAGAAGACCATAATTGCCGACTTCCGGGATGGTTTTCATCTTACCAGGGACCAGAGAGAAATCTGTGTGAAAGAATAACATCCTTGCACTTAGCTCGGCTGTCACATGTCCCCATGAGCTAGGCCATCGCCATATTGCTCTTCCTTAGAGTGCTTGCCTTGACCTTTGGCAAGCCTGACTGCTGCTTCTCTTTCTGGAAGGTCTGTGCTGATGCACACATATCAAGAAATGCTCCCCAGACCCCGATGCTGGTGATGAATCCAAGGTCTCACATATGCTGAGTAAGTGCTGAACCCCAGATCTGTATCTTCAGCTCTCTTTTGGGTCAGTTTAGCTTGAGACAGACTCTCCTTCATTTTTAAACCTGGCCTTTATTAAATTCACTGTGTATCTTAGGCTGGCCTTGAACTTGCTTCTATTCCAGGCTCAAGAGTGTCAATATCAGAGGCATGGGGCAATGCATAGCTAGAAATATCTTTTCTTGGCCCGTTAATACTCTGCTTGAATTCCAAGACCAGTTCCAATGCTTCCTCTGTCTCAACTTCATCAACTTGGATTCTTTGTTCTTTATGCTTCACTCTCACTGACTCTCTTAGGAGAGAGAGAGAGAGCATTATATTATATAATATCATAGTGCTAAGGACTTTACTAGATAATTTGTCAGTCTCCTGCCTTGACTATTAGTTGTAACTTCTACTCTTTATGGTGTATTAATTTATACAAATCTGGGTGCCTAAATTCTGTGATAAATCTTATATACAAAGGCACAGCCATTCTCTGTGATGTTTATTGTAAAAGGTTCTCAAAATATAGTGATAGTGCAATACAGAGTGATTTTGTCTTCCTCCCTCCAAACAGCAGACTGAAGCTCAAAGTCTGTAACGTGGTGTAATAATCAAGGTTCCCTAAAAGAACAGAACTTATAGAATGAATATACATAAAGGGAACTTATTAGAATGGCTTACTGGTTGTGGTCGAGTGGGTCCAACAATGACTGTCTGCCAATAAAAGGTCCAAGATTCCATTACCTGTTCAGACAGACACCAGTGTATGCCAGAATCCTGAAGACATATATTTTAATGCCAGTGAAGAAATGGGCTTGCCATCAAGAGTGACAGAGAGCAGGCAAAGAGAGAGTGAGCTTCCTTCTTTCAGGTCCTTTATTTAGGCGGCCAGTAGAAGGTGTGGCCAGCAGAATATGTGGCCCAGATTAATGGTGGATCTTCTCACTTCAAAGATCTGGATTAGAAGTGGGTCTTCCCGTTTCAAATGATTTGATTAAGAAAGAAACAGTCACGGGTATACCTTGCCCCTTAGGTGCTAGCTAATTACTGATGTAGTCAAGTTGATATCCACGAACAGCCACGTGAGTATATCTGGGAGTCTGGGGCGAAGGCCTTCTGTTAATTCAATCCTGGATGGCAGCCCACAGGGATGCTCCTGGCTATATTCAAGGTATATCTTCCCTCCTCATTGACACCTCCAGGGAGTGCCCTCACAGACACCCCAGAAGCTCCCTGGCCAACCCTGTGTGATTGTAAACCTTGCTTAGAAGACAACTGAGGTTGACCATCAATCACACCTGTCTACCCCTTCAGAACAGTGAACGATGTGTTATTTAAGTTACCCTGTCTGTATATTTTGCTTTGTTTGTGGCATCTAGAGATGACTGATGGCCTGCTGCTTGACCAGACTCTCAATCATTGGTATAGACTGAGTAGATCCACCCAGTGGGGAAATGTGCCAGAAGAGAAGCATGGAACATTCAACTCTGTATTAGTGTTCTCTAGAGAAACAGAACACTCTTGCACGAATAATAAAAACCCAGAGACAGATATTGGGGTTCCACCCCAAAACCAGAAAATCAAGGCAGTCAAACCACTAGAGAAGTCTTACCTCTACCAAGGCAGGGCAACCTCAAACTAAGCAGACTATGTAGACTAAGTCTCTCTCTCCTCTCATTTAATCTTCCCTCTGGTGCTGGGATTAAAGATGTAGGCCACCACCACCTGGATTTGTTTCTTCACTGATCTTGTGTAGCCCAATGCTGCCTTGAGCTCACAGAGATCCATCTGCCTCTGTTTCCCAAATCCTGGGATTAAACGTGTGTGTCACCACTGCTTGACCCCTAGTGGCTTGGCTTTGTCCTTCCGGTATTCAGACAAGCTTTATTTATTAAAACATAAATAAAATATCTCTATAGAACACAGAATGGATAATAAATGTGTGTATGTGTGCTTGTGTAAGTATGTGTGTGTGAGTATGTGTGTATGTGTGTATGTGTGTGTGTGTATGTGTGTGTTTGTGTGTGTGTACGTTTGTGTGTGTATGTTTAAATGTAACATAAGGGATTAGTTTACAGGCTGTGGTCTGCTGTAGGAAGATTTACAGCTTGTAATTACCGGCCTACTGGGGCGTGGCTTCATACTACACACGCAGACGCCGAACCTCTGTCCATCCCTTTTCTCCTTCCCCTTGCTCCTTTTCGCCGATTGCTCATTCAGATTGTTTGGATTCGATCTCGATACACCATTCAAGCAGAGAATCCTGATTTGTGAGTTTACCCCTAAATAAATAACTATCTATCAGTTCTGAGCTAATGTGGAATTTCTTTTAAGAGTCTGTTTACTGCTTCACCTGGCAGGTTCACCGTGACAGTGGTCCACTTCAACAATGACTGTCTCACACTGGAGAGGCTGAGAAGCTGGTAGCTGTTTGGTTCATGAGTGTGTATCTCTCAGCAGTCCTGATCTAATGTTAGAAGCTAGGAGGATTCCTGGAGACATGCTGAAAGCCTGTGAAGCTCTTAGTGTCAGGGAAGGAACCAGCAGTGGCAGCTGCAGGGCAGATGACCTGACAGTGAGAGAGAAGGTGAAATGAGCAAAAGGAAAACCAAACCAAACACACACACACACACACACACACAAACACACACACAATTGATCCCACCCCTATGGTATATGCCTGTAATCCCAGTACTCCACAAGTAGTGGCAGCAAAATTTGTACTTCAAAGTTGTCTTTATCTATGTGAGGTGGTTTAAAAGAAAATGGCCCCCAAAGGCAATGGCACTATTGGGAGGTATGACCTTGTTCAAGGAAGCGTGTCACTGTAAGGATGAGCTTTGAGGTCTTTTCCTCAAGTTTCTGTCAGTGTGACTATCAGTCAACTTCCTGTTGCCTGCAAGACATAGCACTCTCAGTTCCAGTGTCACTTCTGCCTGCGTGTACCATGCTCCCCATCATGATCATAATGGACTGAACCTCTGAAACTGTAAGCTCAATTAAATGTTTTCTTTACAAAAAAAAATTATTTGACCATGTTCTTTTATCTAGGCCACCAACACACTCACCACCCATGTGAAAGCCATGACAGTCCCCAATTGACATGCCCAAAGGCCAGCATGAAACAGACAATGCCCCATGAGTCTGTCTTACCATAGGACTCTAGAGCATGCAAAGTTGACAATTAAAACTATCACATGCTCTATTCTCTATAGCCAACCAAAGCAACTAATCCTCATCAATGTCATTTCTCTTCTGAATAAAATGGGCGTCATCCTCTCTATACAGCCTGATTAGTGCAAGATGTGAGCCAGTGTTTGCAAAGCACTTACCAAGAGCCAGATGCAGAACTGCATTCATTCTTTCAAATTTTCTCCCTTCCCGAGATAGCCTGATGCAGAAGGAGCCTCCTTTAAAAAAAAAACAAAATATATATATATATATATATATATATATATATATATATATATATTTCACCATAGATTGTAGGTTGAGTTTTCTGTCCTGATTGCCTGTTCCCAAATACCCAAGAGTTACTTCCCAAATTACCACATTGAGGCTTATATGAGTAATAAATGCTTGGCCAATAGCTCAGGTTTGTTACTAACTAGCTCTTACATTTTAAGTTAACCCATATTCCTTATTTACGCTCTGCCACAAGGTGGTACCTTAATTAGCATGACACAGTCCTCTCCTGCTTCCTCTGTGTCTGTTTGACAACTCCTGAGTCTGCCCTTCTCCTTCCGATCATCCTTAGTTTGGTCACCCCACCTGTACTTCCTGTCTAGCTACTGGCCAATCAATGTTTAATTAAGTCAATTAAAGCATCAAATTTTTACAGCGTACAAGAGGATTATTCCACAGCGACAGATCTTTTTGCATTTATTTTTAGTTGAAAACTATTGTATTGAACTCTTACAGCTCTTGATTAATCATTTTTGGAGTGATTCTTTTGAATTTTTTTTTCCTGAGGCTGGCTGGCTTTCCATTCCCACATTGGGTCCTGGTTTCCTCACTTCCCTAGAAAGATCCCTGGGCATAAATGAAAACTAACTAGGATTCTTTTGTATATCCCAGACTCTAAAATGCCCTTCCTCCAGGTGCTGGCCGGCTGTGTGCCCAGAACTTCGCACAGATGTGGATCTAGTTCTTTGGTCACTAGGGAATTGGGTCTCCTACAACCTCATGGTGACATTTTTTGTTTTCTCTGAAAAAAAAAAAAAACAGGCCAGGCACTTTGGGAGGCAGGCAGATGATAGAAATAAAAGATTTCTGTGGTGGGATTATTCTAATTTGCCTGTTTAACCTGAGCTCTGCCCATTTTTCCCCTGGGGTATTTTGAGAAGCTTTGCAAAAGGGGATCCCAGTTAGAGGCTCCAGAATTTAGTTTCAGAGAGGGGGCATGGCAGCACGAGCTGAGGACACGCCCCATTCTCTGGGTGGGAATGCTACAAGCCTCCTTTGTCTCTTCCTCTGCACATTGAGGCTCCTGTCTCTCCCCAGACTAGACTAAGGGTGTTGAGAGAGAATGCAGAGCATCTCTGTCACTCTGAACTTTCTTGTCTAGCTTGAAGAAGCAGCAGAGAGAGCAATGGGGGCTGGAGGGAAGACTAAGGGGGAATTCATACTGACTTTTTACTAGTCCTGGTTGCAATGATAGTGCTAGCCAGTGCTCACTTCCACCCAGTCACTAAGCCAAGAGAGGGGCTTATCTATGTTTCCCATTGCTCACAACAATCCCATGCACTACTACCCTGCCCTGGAAAGTCTTTTATTCTTTACCTAAGATTGAGGCGTTTCTAACTTCAGTCCTCAGAGCTTCCTGAATGAGGGTTGGTTGACTTCCTGAATTCAACTTCTTGGAGTGTTTTCCCTTGGTCTGTCATGGATTAAGACCTAGGATCGTTGAGTAACTGTATCATTCAGAGAGTTATTTACTTCCTGGAGTGGAACTTACATAGAAGTCATGTTTGTTAGCAAGTTTTATTATTGAACAATATAAAATTTCATGCTGTATAACGATTATACTTAGATATATGTTTTAATTGCCTCACTGGAAAAAAGCCAACATTATGAAATCAGTTTTTTTATTTAAATTTTTACATTTTACTAGGAACCAAAGCATGTATTCATATTTGCATATTTGAGTGCAAACTAGGGTCAAACGTATTAGTGATTCCTGTCATGGTGTCTTAGGCACTGTTCTGTTGCTGTGAAGAGACGCCATGACCAAAGCAACTCTTACAAAACAAGGCATTTCATGTAACTGGCTTATAGTTTCAAAGGTTTAGTCCATTGGTGGCAGGCATGGAGGCACTCATAGAATTGGAAAAGTAGCTAGGAATTATATCCACAGACCAAGGGCGAGAAAGAGAGAAGCAATGGGAAGACTGGAGGCCTTTGAAATAATCTCAAAGCCCACCCTCAGTTGTGCACTGCCTCCAACAAGGCCACGCCTCCTGTCAAAACCTTCCCCTTCCTGGTGACTAAGCACTCAGATATATGAGCCTATGAGGGCCATTCTTCTTCAAAGCACCACACATGGTTTATTCAACGGATGTCCCTGACTACCTTTGCTGAACACCTGGCCTCCTGGGGACACAGGGCTCAAGAGTCAAAAACTATGACAGATAGAGGTTGTTTTGTTGTTGTCGTCGTTCAAATGTGCTTTCTTGTTCTTACAATCACTGAGCGCTATTCAGATGAAACACCATGCAGATGGCCCAAGGCAGGATGCAAAAGTTGTCATCAAGTTGGAACTGTATTTAGACTCAGAAAGAAAGTGGTGGAGGGATGGGTGGAGAAGAGGAAATGGAGGACAGTTGCCCAAGGCCATCATCACAGGGTCACAGCTCATGCCAGTGAATGGGTGGACTGGATCTGTCCTTCACACTCGGTGCCTAATCATGAGACCAGTAATGAAACCTCCTTCAGGATACTACTGTGAGGGCTAAATAAGACAAAATATACAAGTATCTTATGAACTGGCAAGCCTGGTACACATATCAATTCCTATTCTTCTTAGTCTAAGATCTTAGCCAAAGACAAGCCAAAAGCCAATTGATAATTGCCTGAGTTTGGGGTGCAAGTTGGATGAAAATGCAATTCATCCTTGTTCACATTCGTCTACTTGTATTGTGCCCATCTCGACCTTATGGAAGACTGCATCATAACATCTGAAAAGAATCCTTAATCACCATTCCGTTTCTCCCCTTCCTTTGTAAGTATGGTATCATTACTCTTTTCCATCTAAGATGAGGATCAAGCAATTCCAAGGGACTTTTTTTTTGTTTGTCTGTTTTGTTTTGTTTTTTTAATTTATTTATTTATTAAAGATTTCTGTCTCTTCCCCGCCACCGCCTCCCATTTCCCTCCCCCTCCCCCAATCAAGTCCTCCTCCCTCCTCAGCCCAAAGAGCAATCAGGGTTCCCTGCCCTGTGGGAAGTCCAAGGACCACCCACTTCCATCCATGTCTAGTAAGGTGAGCATCCAAACTGCCTAGGCTCCCACAAAGCCAGTACGTGCAGTAGGATCAAAAACCCATTGCCATTGTTCATGAGTTCTCAGTAGTCCTCATTGTCCGCTATGTTCAGCGAGTCTGGGTTTATCCCAGGCTTTTTCAGACCCAGGCCAGCTGGCCTTGGTGAGTTCCCAACGATGAAAGGAGACAGAGACCCACATTGGAGCACCGGACAGAAATCTCAAGGTCTAAATCAGGAGCAGATGGAGAGAGAGCACGAGCAAGGAACTCAGGACTGCGAGGGATGCATCCAAGGGACTTTTGAAACATCGATGTCCTGGCCCTGGAGCTACTGCCCCACCCAGAGAGCTATATTTTGGAGCCAAGCATAGAAGCACACGGTAGATTTACCAGAACACCCTACAAATAGAATCCTTGGCCAGGAACCTAATTCTGTAGCTAGACTGTAACTTTCAGCACTTAAGTAAGTGGTCCTTTTTACCTGTGTTCACTTTCCTCTTTGGTCTGCTCAGTGAGTCACAAATGCACAGAGTTAAGTCTCATACCCTGGGACAGAGGGCAGAGGTGCCTATTTAATGTTTCAAAGGGAACCTGGCCCAGCATCCCTGAGTCCCTACCTGTTACAAGGTCCTCCTGGATGGTATATTCACCCCCTACCTTGAACTTTCCATCGCAAAGGATCTGGGCTTCTCTTCCCTATATAATCTGACCATTTTGGTTACCTGCCTCTCCCCTTTCATTACTTTGCCCTCTTGGCTGCTATACCTTGTACCCCTCTCTCAGCTCCTCACCTCCTCACATGACCCAGCTTAGTCTGTTCATGTTCACTCTGGACTATCCCGGATGTCCCTGTCTCTGATACCTTCTCCCTCTCATCTACAATAACCTTCTCTGCCACCATACCTCGGAACAGTCATGTCTCTTTCCTTTTTATTTCTCTTTTGTTTTCCTTCGCTGGGACAGCAGGCAACTTGTACTATGCAGAAAATTGTCACAAGTTGATTTCCCCATAACCAATTATATCTCATTTCAGTGCTGGGCACACAACAACTAATATTCCCAGAAAAAGAGAAGCTACAGGACGAAGACCCAAAGGTGGGGGAGAGAGGGAACAAGTATGTTCTTCTAAATGTTTTTTCTTTGCTTTTCTGTATTTATACATTGGACTTTCCTGGTAGATCATTGAGCCAATGGGAAAAGTACATCTCCCGCTAGCCATGGTACAACAAATATTTAACCAAAATGTCACCTTTTAATAGTCACTACTAGGAATCACCTTGTAAATAAGAAATGAATTCCCAGAATATGAACAATATAGAAAAAAAATACAGTGAGAAAGGAAATCACCTTTGTGGGAGGATTTTAAGTGGCCCATTTAAGCCAAAGGCTTACTCAACTCTAGAAAGTGTGATGACGGATACATTGTAGTGAAAAAAAAAAGTTTCAGAATAAATTCATTTCCTTGCTTCTTCTTCCTTAACACAGAAAACACACACACACACACACACACATGCATTCATGCCCACACACATAAACATGCATGCACACAGGCAAAGACCCTTAGGGCCACTGAGTAATGGGCTATCCTGGAATAAATTAGTATTGCTTGATCTTAGTGTCTTCATCTGTAAACAGGGGGCAGCAATTCAAAGCATTTTATAAGAACTGGGGAGAAAGACTGGACTCATTTTGAACCCTAAAAGCACAATTCAAGACTTACAAGTACTGAAAAAGAGTGACAGATTTTCATTGTAATGGAGCAGTTTATGTGGTACTAATACAACTGAAACGTGCCAAAGCCTAGAAGTGTGTCCCAGGCCTCATCACTACATCCAATGCATCTCAAGTTCTCCAAAGTATATAAGCACAGCATGTCTGGGCCTTGCTGAATGTATAGATACAAATGTGGCTATAGATACAAAGGAAGGCACCTTCTTCCTCAGCCCTTCCCTCTTCTTAGCAGAAATGAGTGGCAGCCATACTTTCCAGAATTAGCTAAAGGCTTAAGAAGGCATCAAAGGACTATGAAGTCAAGGACAAAGCAGGGAACTTGGAAAATCAACCTTGAACTGTGTAAATACAGTGAGTTGTGGGGTGGTGGGAATGTCTTGAGAAAACATTCCAGAGGAACAAGGACACACAGAACATGGAACGGGACGGGCGTGACCCAAGCCAAGCAAAGAGGGAAGATCTTGGTGTGCTGGGAGTGCAGTATGCAACTGAGGTGAGCATCAAGCAGTCCCAGGTGTCTCTCCAAGTCCAGCTTAAAGATCAGGATGCCCGAAGCACCAGGTATGTTCAAGGAGTGCTGCTCCAGGTCGGATGTTTGTACTCCTCTGACATTCACACGACACAACACTCATTGACTGTGACAGTAACAGGAAGTAGGAACCTTGTCAAGTCACAAATGGGATTAGCATCCTTATACTAGAGGCTTCTGCCCCTCCTTCTCCACCGCACAAAGACACTACGAAAAGACACTGTATAGCTAGAATACAGGTCCTGACAAGATGCCAGGTCTTCTCAGTCTCTAGACTTGTGAGGAACAAATGTATTTCATTATTCAGTCACCCAGTTTGCTGTGTTGTTATAGCGCCCAGACTGGGCTGAGACAATGCGATTTGCACAACTCCGGAGAAGCCACGAAGAGACATCTCAACGGCAGTGAAGTCTGCGGTGGTGGATAGGCTGAACTCTACACACAGCCTGAACTCATACGCCCTGCAGCTCATTTTGGGAGTTTCCTGTGAGTTTTTGTGATTGGGGATGTTTTGTAAGAATTAAGAGAGAAAGCCGGGCGGTGGTGGCGCACGCCTTTAATCCCAGCACTCGGGAGGCAGAGGCAGGCGGATCTCTGTGAGTTCGAGACCAGCCTGGTCTACAAGAGCTAGTTCCAGGACAGGCTCCAAAACCACAGAGAAACCCTATCTCGAAAAACCAAAAAAAAAAAAAAAGAATTAAGAGAGAACTGTTGTCACCTCTTGTGGTAGCTATTCTTGGTTGTCAATGTAACTGCACCTGGAATTAACTAAAAGACAAGCAGATGGGTACATTTCCCTGTGAGGGATTTTTTTTTCTTAACTAAGTCATTTGAAGTTGGAAGATCAATGCTAAATTCTGATCTTTTGAGATGGGAAGAGCCACCTTAAATCTGGGCCATGTCTTTTGGTGGCAGCCTATATCTGACGGACTGGGAAGAAGGAAGCGCTTGCACTTTGCATGCTTGTTCTTGCTCTCACTACGGCAAGTTCATCCCTTCAGGGGCTTTAGAGTCTACTTCTTCACGATTCTTTCTTATTCTGAAGACCAGCTGAGACATCCAGCCCTGAGAACTGAACAACTGCTACATTCTTGAACTTTCTATTGGTAGACTAGGTGGATCACAGCCAGCCTGTAAACTACTGTAATACATTCTTTAATAAATTTAATAAATACACACATATATGTATATATTATATCATATATATGTCCTCCAGAGGAACATAATACAATATATATTATATAATATGTATATCCTACATGTTTTATTCTTCTAGAGAAACTTACTTAGCTAGAACATTATATATAGTGGGCACCCAAATTTGCTGAATAAATAAACTAATGAGCTATGGAGAGAAGGAAGGAGTAATGGAAAATTCTAGATAGCATGGCAGCCTATAACCTGAGATAGTGACAGCATTTGACTGACTTTACTTCAATATGGACTAGGAAAAAGTTATACCTTTCTAAGTGTGTAATCCTTGTTTTAATGCTCACGCAGCATCTCAATACATCTCAAATACACTATATTTACCCTATTCCTATAATTATGTTTAATAACTTACATGTCTTATTGATACTGGAAACATTTTACCCATTATTTACATTATTAATTAGTATATGTTGAGTTGCTTTATGTGGCTGTATCCCAGCCATTGCAATAATTGCAGTAAATAACAGCCGGTTTCTATTGTGTAGAGAACACCATGTTCTTTGGTTTATATAGGTGTCCCTCTTAGATTTCATGTGTCAGCAAAATTCAGATTTTAATCCCATGTTAGAGAGTAAGATGTCTCAGAACGATCTAAGATCCTGGGGGTAAACACTGGAGTTCTGGAGATTCCCACCCATCTTCTAATAGGTTTCTGTCGCTTGAGAAAAAGTGCCGAGTCAGCATCCATAAAGAAAGTCAGGTCTGTGGTATAAATGATCAAGTTTCTCCTGTACTGTTTGTGAATGTCACCCTAAACACAGGGCTTTACGGAGGAACAGTGTGACTGCTATATCACTTCCTAAGAAGTGGTGAATTCACTGGCAGTGGTGGGCAGGATCCATCAGGCATCAGTGTAGGCTGAGGCTTTGCTTCATCTGCTACTTCTACAAGGTTCTCCCGCACTGCAAATCACTCCACAATGGGCACCGGTGTGTACTTCCTAGGATCCCAATACAACCCTGCCATTTCCTTATTGAAAGTCAGCTTGGCGTGGAATCTGTTTTGTTTTTGTTTTTTGTCTACCAGAAGACCACCATCTTCAGCTGCAACACAGCCAGTCATTTCCCGTCTAATTGCAATGAGCTCTGTAGCTTACCTGGCCAGTGCAGCACCATTATTAAAAAGCTAGACCTTCCTACTCCGTTGTTTGCATATTTTTTCTCTGCCTAAAACGCCAACACTAATATCTTATATGTGTATTATTTTATGGCTCATTGGACTAATACAAGGTCCACAAAGAAAGAAAATCTGTATTTTCAACAGCCATATCTCCATATCCATTGTCCAGCACGTAGTAGGTTTCAATAAATATTTTCTCTGGATTCTTCTAAAGTAAGGAAAAGAAGAAAGCATGTGTTCAGGCAAGCTTCCTTGAGTCCTGGGAAAGCCCGTACTTCCTTGGGCCCTCTTCTTGTAGTGGGTGCATTGCCATACAATGGGGATGACTTGTTTCACATTTCTTCTCTGGGACTAGACTGAGCTCTTAGGTGGAGGAAATCAAATCTTACTCATACTTGGATCTTCAGCACCCAGGCTTAGCTTGTTGTAAGCCAGTGGTTCTCAACCTTCCTAACTCTGCAGCCCTTTAATGGAGTTCCTCACGGTGTGGTGACCCCCAACCATCAAACTATTTTCGTTGCTACGTCATAACTGTAATCTTGCTACTGTAATGAATCATAATGTAAATATCTGATATGCACGGTATCTGAGAGTCGATCCCTGAGAAAGGGCCGTTTGGCCAATAGGCTGAGAATCACTGTTGTAAGTCACCTTCACAGACTTCCCAGAACCGCAACTGCAGCTGTAGCAATCGCATGAGGTCAGCAGGGGTGTTATTTAATAGAGACCCGGGTAGGAAAAAAAAATTTACCGACCTAATTCTCTTCTGAAATCAGAGACTGGTGCTGGAACGTGGGTCTTTCAAACCTTATCATGGGGAAATTTGGTAGAGACCACACGGAACCTTTCTCCATGGATCCCCAGTAGTGACTGCCTAGGAACTATTCTTAAACTTGGCCAAAACTACAGAAATACACCAGTCTGTATTCATGGTGACATCTTCATGTAGTTATGCCAGATTAAGGAATCAGGGGACTGAGTCCAAGGCAGATGAATAGGGAGAAGGATGTGAGAAGTGTCGAGAGACATGGACCACTTTATTTTCGTTCCAAATCTGTCCTCTAGGGTGGCCAGCTGGACAAGAAAGTCCTTTTGTCGTTCCCAGTTAAGCCCCAGGGACTTCCTTATCATTAGAGCGACTGTTGTCCTAGTTAATATAATTATAACTAGTTGTCTATTTTGTTCAAAAGTGGTATTGCAGAAGACTGTTGCCTTCCTGTGTAGCAAGAGGTGCCTTAAGCAGGTAAAAACTCAGAGGACTCCCAGCAGCCTTGCCCCAGGCCATCTCTTTCTCTTCCTGTTTCCCCCTAGTATATTGCTTCTTTTACCAGGATGCATTTGGTAAGGTCTAGAAGCTGAAGTCTGAAGCCCTGGCCTGAACTTTCCCCGGGTCTGCTCAAGCCAGTATTCCGGAACCTTCCCAGGAAGTTAAGAATAAGCCTGGGGAGAAAGTGCAGCCTTCCTTTGACCCCAGCATTGAATGTGTTCCTGAGAAGCACAGCTCTGGCTGGAAGCCAGCATCACTCGGTGGAGGTGTGGGTGCAAAGGTGCCTCTCCCTGAGCCTCCAAATAGACCTTGCTCTGAAGTCAAAAGATGCTGAAAGTATCCCGAATCCTGTAACTGAGGAGTGGGGGAAGGGAGGAGGAGATGGCGACACCGACCAAAAGCCCACAAAGGACTTCTGTGAAATGAGAAGCGCTGGAGAAAAAGAATGAAACTAATTCTAGAGACTGGGAAGCAGGACTGCTGCAAGAATCGTTCTTCAGAAACTAAGCAGCTCCTCTGTCAACATCACAGCAGAGGGGGCCCGAAGCTCCGAGGACGCATGGCTTTCTGCAGAAAACCAGAGCGAAGAGGATCTAACTCCCAAAGTTAACCTGAGCCCGTCCGCCTTGGTTGCGTGGCGGCGGGGGTAGATACACAGCCCAGCATCCCTCCTAGCTCAGCAGCGCGCGCAGCAGGCCAGGCGTGCCCGGAGCCCTGGACCGCGGAAGGATATAAAGCACTGTTTACCTCCCGCCTGGCCGAGCCTTCCAGGGGCGAGGCCGGCGCCCAAGGCTGGGGCGCTGCATGGGTGGCAGCAGCTGCCCTGGCCGCCGGCGGGCGCTGGGGAGCCGTGCGCGCACTGGCAGCGGCGCCGCTGATTGATGGGCGCCCGGTTCAATGACAGGGGCCGGGGCGCGGGTGAGGCGGGGCCGGCGACGAGGGCGGGGGCTCAGAGGAAATGTGTCGGTGACATTGAATGGGGAGACCGAGCGCGAGCGAGCGGGGCGCGCGCGCACACATACGCGCACACACAGCCGGGCTCGCTCCGAGATCCCCGGCCACGTAAGTAACTATTAATACCGCCTCGCCCGGGGATGCGGGCGTGCTGAGCGCCGGGATTGGCCTAGGGCGCCTGGCCATCCCCTTTAATTTTTAAATACACGATCCTCTCCTACTTCTGGGTGGCAAGAAAAAAAATAATAAAGGAAGAAAAGCCGTCGATTTCAATTTTTTCCTCCAGAACAAACCCCGCCGTGCAATTTGGTCGCAAGGCATCTGAAGGCAAGAGTGGTTTGCAAATTTTTCCAAGGCTCAAGACCCGGTTGTGCAGCGGGAAAGGAACGCCGCTGGTTGGCAGGGTCCGGGGAGCATCTGCTGCCAGCTCCTGCAGGACCCCTGGAAGCTCCTGCCAGGGACACAGAGACCGCTGGTCGCTGGTCTGCCCAGGTCACCGCCCGCACTTCTTGCTTCCTTCGGAGGAGGATCGGACGCGAGCAAGCGGCGACAGCAGGAGCCAGTGCTGACCGCGCGCGGGCTCAGCCTTGGGCTTTGTCGCGGTACCTGTGCCTCCTCCACTCCTGCTCTCCCTGCTCAGTTTTTGCAATCTTTTGTTGGCACCGCTGACCGCTCCAAGTTAAATGCTCCTTTGCTATTTTGCTTTTTTTCCTGTCTACTTTTTTTTTTTTTTTGAGAGCTCTGCGATTTTTTTTGAAAAGCCTCAGACGCCATCTACAGTTAAGACTTAGGTAACTGCCCTCTTTAGCACCCCCTTCCACGCCCCCCACCCTTTTCACCAAAAAAAAGGGGGGTGCAGCGCGGATTCTGACTGCCGCGCGGCGTGAGCCGGTAGACTGGTGCTTATTTCCTTTTTCTTTTTGTTTGGTTTCTAACGCGTGGAGGGCGAGCCGGCGCCGCGCGCTCCCTGAAGACTGCACAAACTCCACGCAGGGCTCCTCCGCCCGGTCTGCGGATCCTCAGCTGGGGATCGCTCGGGATTCCGGCGCTGCAGCTCCGCAAGCCAGAGGCACACTCACTCGTTCAGTTCCACGCTGTGAACAGAGACCCACATACTCCAGAGCGCGGTTCTGCACCGCGCTGGCTGCGTCGGGGTAACAAAAGGACCCGAGTTGTCTGCTGAGCGAGCACCCCCGGGAGCGGGGCTCGCAGCCGGGACCTGCCCTGCGGCGCCCATCCGGGGGCTAGCTCCTAACTCTTCCCCCACGGAGCCCTAGTCGCGTCCCCTCCCCTTTTGATCCTTTTAAGTCGGTGGCACCGAGGCGCCTGCAGCCGCGGCTCATCCATCTCTCCAGCGGGGTTTTTGGTTTGTTTGTTTGTTTGTTTGGTCGTGTGCGTTTCCCCACACTCATGAACATTCACAGGTCTACCCCTATCACAATAGCGAGATATGGGAGATCGCGGAACAAAACCCAGGATTTCGAAGAGCTGTCGTCTATAAGGTCCGCTGAGCCCAGCCAGAGTTTCAGCCCGAACCTTGGCTCTCCGAGCCCGCCGGAGACTCCGAACTTGTCGCATTGCGTTTCTTGCATCGGGAAATACTTACTGTTGGAGCCTTTGGAGGGAGACCACGTTTTCCGCGCTGTACATCTGCACAGCGGAGAGGAGCTGGTGTGCAAGGTAACCAGCCCGGCATTACTTTTGCTTAATATATATATATATCCCGGGTCCTCTGGCAGGGGCTGGGATAGGGAGGAAGGTCGCTGAGCCCTGGAGTCCAGGGGCGGGAGGTTCGTGGAATCATTACGCGTGGCCTTGTTAAATGGATTTATTTGTCTGTCCACGTTTGACGAGTTGCGAAGTTTTTAGACCCTTTCAGACAATAGGGCGGGCTGCGGCGGGGGCGTTTTGGGGAGAGCCAGGGAGGGTTGCCAGTCTGAGCAGGGGCACGGACACGCGTGCCCTAGGAAGCTGGTCGAACTCCTGTGCTGTGCACCAGGTTGGATACCCTTGCCTGGGGATTTCTCTCTTGGTCGAGCCCCCTCCCCTCCCCAGGAGGACTAGGGAATCCCCGGTTGGTTTTCAGACAGCGCTCACTTGGTTCCCTTTGTAGCCATTGTTCTTAGCAGTCTGCAGGTGCTAAACCTTTGTTCCAAAGGTGCCCTTTAAAGGAGACAAAAAACAAAAAGCAAAAACACTGTCCCCTCTGGCTGAGCCCAGGGCTCTAGTGGGCAAGGGCGTTTTAAAGCCCTTTCTTTTGCTTGGAGCCTGGAAAGGAAGGCTGGAATGGAAATCAACCCCTTGCGCACTTTTGGGAGAGCAAGGAACCCTCTGGCTCTGTCTTTTTGTCCGAGTTTCTTCGTGTCTTCAGATTTCCTGTCTGCACACCCTGGTGGCTGCTCCCACGGCACCCACAACACCACCGTTGCCTGTTTAGAGACTGTCCTTTGGAACCCCCTGTGCTAATACCAAGAAGGGCATGTCAGTTTCCTTTTTGTCTTTGACCCCCGAACAGTGACCGTTTTGTGTCTCCCTGTGTCTGTGTGTCTTTGTGTGCGTTCACCAAGGGGACTGAGGAGAGTAGTAACAAAATATTCGACCACAGTCTCTTTCCTGTGCAGTGGAGAGCAATACTACCTAGAATTGGATGAGGATCAAGAATACATTACCACTAAAATTTAGGTCTTTGCATTGTTTTCTTTATTTCTTGAGGGGGAAGTGGGGTTCCTGCTGCCTCTGAAATGGGTACCATGCACATCTGTGCTACAAATACTGTATTACACTTTCCTCATTCATCGCTGGCGGCTTTGTGAAATCGCCCTATTTCGTGTTGAATTGGAGAGCTTTCCTTGCAAAAACCGGATGGGTGAAGATCTCCAGGCAGTTTTGAGATTATTTCTGAACTTAAAGGAAACCAAAGACTCTTTAAATATTGCTTTTTGCATGTACTAAGCATTGGGGGCTTTTGCATCTTCTCCAAGTTAGTGTAATCAAGAGCAGCTATGCCCAGCTAAAGCATTAAATTCAGTAGGCAACTCTGAGCCTGTGGGGAGCCCTGCACACTGCACAATAGGACAGTCATCCTTCGAAATGAATGAATCCACCAAGCTGTCATTCTCCTATGAAATATGCACCATCATCGGCAGTCGGCGTTCCCCCTCCCTTTGCTCAACTTCAGCACAGCATTTTACTATTTTTTTTCCCTCCCAAAGGCTAGAGACGATTTTAAGTAATGAGAGTCCGCTGCCAAATCCTGCAGGAGCATCTTGCTATTATTTCTTTGTTTAAAACCAGGCTTGTCTCTGGCCTCTGTTCTTTCTCATTTCAGATCCTTCAAGACATATTTCACTGTAGGCTGACCTTACAGTGTCATTTGCAGACTTGCTCTCTGGCCCCAAACTGTACTTAATCTGCTGGTTTAGTTATTGCGAAGATTGAATCAGCCCCTCACCAATTACAGTGTGGCTGCAAGTGGATTTAAGTGCAGTATCATTGTTCTGCTTGACAGAGGTCATCCCTTTACAACTCGGCAGCTTCTGTTCTCCTGCCTTCTTACCCGAGGTGCTGTGGGTGACTTCTACAAGCATAGCCGTGTGCCAGACTCTCCAGGAGAGTTTTATGAGGGTGATGCTGGGAGCTACCCCAATATATGCACTGTGAAGCATTTTTTTAAGCTTGCTACAACATTGAATCCACCTCCTTTTGATGTCTTAGCGTGTGGGGTTCCTGTTTCTTAGCTGGGTGTTCTTGCAAAAAAAAGTGCAAAAGCAGATTAAACAGAAAGGTTGTGTTTACTGGGGAAGACTCTGGAGAGGGTTCTGGAGGGCATTCTTTTCTGGGAGGGGGGATGCAGAGGAGACCTTCCAAGAAAATAGCCAAAATTCCCCAGCTTGATTATTGTCTCCACGTGCCCACTTTAGTTGGCCAAAGGAAGGGCAGATCTTTAAGGGTTGTTTAGCTGTTTTCACAAAAATTCTTGTAGCTACTGTGCAAAATGACATAATTACTATCTTGGCAGAATGGGCACTTCTTTTTTTTTTCCCCCTCAGACATGATGAATGTGGCCTGATCGTAGGGCCTTATCTGAACTGTCACATTATATAACCAAGGCTCCCAATTAAACATTTAAAAGGAGCTGGCATCCAGGCTCATGGCTTGATTTTTTTTCTTTTTTCTTTTCTTTTTTTTTTGCACTTGAGGGTGATGGTTTAAATACCAATCCAAGCCTATAAATGCCTGTTATAGCCACTAGTAAAAGTTTGGCTCCTTCCCGTGTAGGAGGACGTAAGCAGTTCTTTTAGTTTTTTCCTTTTCTGTCCACCATTTTGCAGTTTTACACTCTCCCACAAAAGGGGATGGCCACACTGGAGAGCGACCGACCGTGAATTTGTCGGGTACTTTCATTAATTCTCTGTCCATTCAGCTTTACAGCCCCGCTCTGGGAGAGAAGGCTAACCATGCTGAGCCAAAGGTTGTTTTGGTTTATATTTATTATTGTTATTTTAAAGGTAACTGGAAACAGGAAGTGCATTATAAGTAATTAGAACTGTAGGCCGTGGCAACAGAACCCACAGCCTGGCCCTGCAGAGCAAATCATGCTTGTTACATAATGCAGCCTGTTGACATTAGCCACTGTGTGTGTGTGTGTGTGTGTGTGTGTGTGTGTGTGTGTGTGTGTGTGTTCGTGTGTGTTCCTCGATGAAATTCCTCCCTGGTTTTGTGGCCTGCCATCTCTGTGCTAAGGTTGACTCAAGCATTTCAGATTCCTAATTGAGCAGGCCTCTGAGGTCACCGCTCTGAGGTCATCCTTTGACAATATCTGGGTGTGATTTGTGGTCTCTGGGGAGGTTCCAGCATTCATTCTTAAATTCGAGGGTGTAGTGGCAACAGCTGTGCCACTTTCCTGAGCTACCTCATTATGGCTCATTCACAGCCTTTCTGTTGACTTTGCTTCCTCAGCCCCAGTTAGCACCAGCCCCCTGGAGCCTTGAGGTGCTTATTGTCCCTGTTTGACTCACAGGTTTTTTTCTTTCTTTCTTTCTTTCTTTCTTTCTTTCTTTCTTTCTTTCTTTCTTCCTTTCTTTTTTTTTTTAAATGCTCAGTTACTTAACTCCTGGATTTTTACATTGCAGCCTGTGTTCCTGCATGGGCCCCAGAAAGCCCAGGAATCCCTCAGAGGGTTCTAAGATATTGCACGCATTTGAGACTGAGCCTTGGCAGTGAAGAGAATTGAGACAGAGCTTCCTGGGTGGGATCAGGACCCAGGGAAGGTTCTGGTGTCTAGGTCAGGGTATTCTTACAAAGAGGGAGGTTCTTTGTCTCTGTGCTTTATCCATCCTATTTGGATGAACCCAGCCAGAGTGATGATGATCCCCTAGACAGGGGGTTTCTCTGGCATCTCTCCTACCTCTCTCCAAGTACTGGGGATGGGGTTTCAGCTGGGACCAACTGACAGGCGCTCACTGCTGCCACAGAAGAGAAGCTAGAGTTTCTGCTAGACCTGCTTTTAAAGGAAACACCCCCTCACCCAGCCCATACCACTTCCAAGTAACACTCCCCTTACCCACATCTCTCCCCCACCCTGCCCAGAGCAAGGAAAACCCCATTCCAATCCTAAGTGCTGGTCTAGCTGAGTTAGTATAGGCTTTGAAATGAACAGAAAGCTCCCCTTTCTATCCTCAACATTTTTCTGTTGTGTTCATTTCTCTTAGGTCGATCTGTTCAGAAGGCATTGACGGTGCATTTTTCTTTTTAAGGAACAGCGAGGTGGCATTTCACAGGCTAACTCTGATTCATAGAAAAATCATTTCATCATTGATTCATTGAGTTAGATATCTGTGGAGGGAAGCCAGTCCAATCCCCTATGGAGATGGCCCATGTGCTATTCTTAAAGCTGCCACTGGGGGCAAGATTTAAGCTTGTTTCCTTTGCCTCGGTTTGCCCGTCTGTGAAATGAATTCATCGCACGTGGAGAACTATTAAGGAAAGTCTAGATGTATGATGAATTAATTGTTCATTCGTGTACATTTTGGTGCACTTATAAAACATAAATAGATGTTTTTGCCCAGTGGTCACTTGATTTTTTTTTCTCTAAGTATTTTTTGTAGTCATTTTTTCCCCTATAAATATGTTCTCTGCTGGGGAGAATAATAAAACCCTTTGGACTTAGGTACTAGCTCAGACAATCAAGTGCTTGCCAAACAAACAAAATCTGAGTTTGACCCTTGACACTCACATCTAAAAAGCTAAATGTGGTGTTGCATACTCTGATAATACAGGGACAGGAGGATTCCAGGGCTTACTAGGTCCAAGGCCAGTGAGAGACCCTGTATGAAGTTTCTTGAGGAGGCATACCTGAGGTTGACCTCTGGCCTCCACACACAGACACATACACATACACACAGACACACAGGCACATACACACATAGAGAGAGACACACACAGACACACAGGCACAGACACACACACACAGAGACATACACACACACATAGACACACAGGCACATACACAGAGAGAGACACACACAGACATACACAGAGACACACAGGCACAGACACAGACACACAGGTATACACACACAGACACACATAGACACATAGGCACATACACACATACACAGACACATAGACACAGAGGCATACACACACACACACTGAGTTTGTTTATTTACTTCATTTTTCCCTTAAAATCCCCCCAATATTGAATCAATTTTCATTTACCCATTTTGTGTCAAAGATTAGGAGGTTCCGGGCGGTGAAGAGATTAGTTGTGCACTATACAGCGGGTAGCAGGCAGAACTGGTGTGCTGGGGGTCTGAGTTTCATACCCTTTATGCCATGTCAGAGCACAAGCCCGTGGGAGGCTTCAGCATTCTGCGGTTTGGGTCGTAGGAGGCACCGCTGACACTGACTGGGATCTTGTCAATTCTGTCCTAGGTGTTTGAGATCAGCTGCTACCAGGAGTCCCTGGCCCCGTGTTTCTGCCTGTCTGCCCACAGCAACATCAACCAAATCACAGAAATCCTCCTGGGGGAGACCAAAGCCTATGTGTTCTTTGAGCGGAGCTATGGAGACATGCATTCCTTTGTCCGCACTTGTAAGAAGCTGAGGGAGGAGGAGGCAGCCCGACTGTTCTACCAGATTGCCTCTGCCGTGGCCCACTGCCACGATGGAGGGCTGGTGCTGCGTGACCTCAAGCTACGGAAATTTATCTTCAAGGATGAAGAGAGGTGAGTGTGGCTCAACCCATGCAGATGTGTGTGTGTGTGTGGCTGCTTTGATAGAGTGTCTCCATCTGCATCGGCAGGGAGCTTGTTCTGCTGCCTGCTGTCTAGGTGAGGGTTAAGGCACAGAGAACAAAGAGAGAATATTGTGGTGCCCCCGCACTATCCTCGGCAAACAAGAAGTCATTACTCCTATCGTGAAATGTTCAAAGGCCAAGGGATGGGATTAGTCTGTGGTCTGCTGAATGTGTGTGTTTTGTGTAATGTATTCTGAAGGGGGCTACAAGCCAGTGTGGCAGTTTTGAAGTAGACAAAGACAGGCTTCTAAAGACCCTGTGCCATCAGAACACTCACTACCTAGAGGACCTTGTTTATAGCCCTTCCACTCCTATGCATGTAGTAGGTGTGCCCCCCAGGACTGGTAGTGAATGTCAGACACCAGACCTGCAATAGCTAGAGGCGAGTCCCCAGCCCTGTGTGATGTGGCGTAGGGATTGTTAGCTCTTGAAGAACCAAGGAACATGTTAAGGTGAGAAGAGCCTATCAGAGGTAACGTTGGAAGGACTGGCTTGCCAGGTGAGGAGCTGATGGTGTAAGCTTTTGTATCAAGGAGGCCTGACTGTCTCAAGAAGCATCTGTTCAAGACATGAGCATCTGGGCTTCATGGATAGACCATTAACTCATCAGGTTCCATTTAGCCAACCTGGGTGAACGAAGCCCATCTTTCTCTTCGCTCGTAAAACTTCCTTTGAAGAACAGACTTTCTTAGAGGGATGCAAGCAATGCATTTAGAGCCCTCATCACCCATTTGTTCTTTATGCCCCAAGACTTGTTTAAGAGGATCCACACACCTGAGTCCATGGAGTCTCAAGTCTTGAACTTGATCATTCTGAACTGGAGAAGAAGGTAGGGAATGTCAGGACTCTCCGCTGGACCATATGATGGCAGTCTGGTCCACTTCCTTCATACCCTCATCCTGCTGACATTTTTTTGGTACTCTCTGTAAATTACATAGAACTTGGGAGCAGACCTATCTGCCTTCTGTTTTCTTTGACATCCAGTTCAGTGGCCTGTGATATTTTCACGCCATTGTTTGCAGAAGTCCATTGTCTTTTTCTCCATAAGCCTGATCTAGTCATTTGCGATCTTCTCTCTTTCTCTCTCTCCCTTCCTTCCTTCTTTCTTTCTTTCTTTCTTTCTTTCTTTCTTTCTTTCTTTCTTTCTTTCTTTCTCTCATTTGTTTATTTTCTCCTCCATGTTTCAAATTAATTGGGGACTTAATGTCTGGCAAGCACTTGGGGCTTAGCAAAGGAGAAGGGCCTGTTGTTACTTAACCCAAATGGAATAATTTCATGGGTGATTATAATCCAGCTGTGCATACAACATGTAGAAAGCTTCTGGGCTTCTTGTGCCTATAAAGGTTGGTTATCCTTTGCATATTTTTACATGTGGCGGTGGGTGGGCACTAGCAACTCTGGAAGCTAATGTCCTGGTTTTATTGAAATGGCTTCATTTTTTTTTCTTTAACGAAGTAAAGAAACAGGCTCCCCTAAGATTAGGATGTGGGCGATTCTCACCTTTTCCCTTCTTCAGTCAGATGTTCCAGCCCTTGAAACACAGGTGATTGGTCCTTATGCTTTTGTCTTTAATCATCCTTATGACCTTGGGATGCCCTCTCTCAACCTCATGCTTGTCCTCATTATGTTGTCATGGCTTTGCCATGGTGGTTCTTCATTCTTCAGTTTTAACATACTCATGTTTCTGTCTCTTTGATGTTCTCATTTGGAAGATGAGTATGTATTGACCTAAGATATTCTCTTTACCGTCTGTTCACCTACAAAAGTAAGGCGTGGTCAACTTACTTAATTCTTTGTAAAGATGGAGGGGGACAGAGAGAGAGAGAGAGAGAGAGAGAGAGAGAGAGAGGCTGCAGAGCAAACCCTCTTTGGACATTATGATGAGCACTCCACCATTGAGCCCATGTGCACTTTGTAGCCAGTGTCTATGAAAGCGGGACTGCTGAAGTCTCAGAGTTAACACCAAGAAAGAGCAGAAGGTGCATGAATGTCTGTAGGAAGCTAACTTGGCTGTCAAGAACTCCATTCATCTGACAGAACACATGAGCCCTCAAATGCTCTAGCCATCTCCCATGGGCTCTGCATGATTAAACATTTCTTTAGAGACCTAGTCAGGCATCAGGGAATGTCGGGGTAGCACATCCCAAAATCACTCCTGGTGTGGGAAGTCCTTCTGTCTGTGTGTTGCTTTTATTGGTTAATGAATAAAGAATCTGTCTTGGCCCGTGATAGAGTAGAGTAGATCTAGGCGGAGAAAACTAAACTGAATGCTGGGAGAAAAAAGGCAGAGTCAAGACAAGCCATGCTTTTCAAGAGAAGTAGAGACCAGAGACAGACGCTGAAAAGAACCTTGCCGGTAAGCCACAGCCACGTGGCGATATACAGATTAATAAAAATTGGTGTACTTAAAATGTAAGAGTTAGCCAGAAATACACTTAAGCTATTGGCCAAACAGTATTGCAAATAATTCAGTTTCTTTGTGGTTATTTCAAGTCTGGGTGGCCAGGAAATGAACAAGTGGCCTCCTACAACACATACCTCCAGCGAATAAAGGAAGTGAGTCAAAGAAGTATAACTATCCTCATGGTACAGAATAATAGAGAGCATGGCCCAGAGGCAGCCTTTGTCTGATTTCTCGCCCTTTGTTCTATAATCCTCTGGAAACAGCACTTCTTTGGCAGCTCCTTGTTTGCTTATTCAAACAGCAATCTCTCCTCTCCTTCATCCGTTGTCCCTTTGAGATAGTTTTGCAATATAGCCATGCTACTTTGGAATTCAGTATCCTCCTGCTTCAGCCACCCAAGTACACATGCGTGGGCACTATACCTTCTGTTTTCTGATCCCAAGAGCAACAGAAAGTAAAGCATCCTGTGGCAGTTGACTGAGTCTCACTTGTGTAGAACAAGTGCTGACTTCTGTGTAGGTTTTAGATAGGAGACTACCTTTGACTGAACCTGGAGCCATCTCTGAAGGATTCTTTAGTGGAACTGTCAGTGCTTTACCAACACGATGTCATTTTGATGAGATGCAAGGTGATGTGCAGACTCAAGGTCGGTGTACCCGCCCCTGCTATATTGGGTTGTTGACAGCTCGGCTTCACCTGATTGCCTTTGGCTTTGTTTAAGTTCTAGATTCAGGTCCTTGTCTTGAGTGTCTCTTCCTGTTTACAAGCTGCAGCCTCCTCCAGAAGACTGCTGTAACCATAGCGTCCCTGGAAGGTGGTTAGCGTTCAGGAAGAAGATGCCGTGACTCAAATGCAGGGCAGGCACTCTCTATGTGACGGCTGAACTTGAAGTCGTTGGGGGAGAAGAGTGCCGTTAGGCATGGACAGCCCAGAAGGCTTGGTGGGTTCATGATCGATGAAGGATGAGGTCACGCTCTATAGCAGCCTTGTCTGTGGATAGTAGTTCCTTCTGATGTAAGGTCGATTCCACCTAGACTCAGGGAAGGAGTGTGTTTCTGCAGTCCGGAGCTCCACTCCAGTGTTCACCCTGAAGACCCACCATCAGTGAGCCTCATTTTGATGAATCCCCAACCTTCACTAAGCTTTCCTGGGACACCCCTCAATCTTGCAGAACCCTTTATAGCCTCCCCCAATCAGATAAAAGAGAGAAAACTTACCCACATTGCCACAGGGAATCCCCAGTACCTCCATGCCTGTGTTATATCGGGTTACTTGCTTGGTTAGCATATCGCTAGAGACCCATGTGTTTCAGATGGACCCTACCAGGGAAGGTCTGAACTTAAGAGAAGTGAGCCAAAATGGTTGTCTGGGTTCCAACCCCTGCTCTTGTACTTATTAAGAAATCTAGCCCTGACAGAACACCAAAGCTGTATGCCCAGACTGCCTTGACTATAAAATAGAACTAGGAAGACCTTCCTCATAGAAGGAAAGGGATCAGTGTTGACCTTGGCCTCAACATCTGCTTCCCCCCCACCCCCGCCCCTTTATATCTTTGCATCCCTAGGCTGTTGAGGAAAATGGTAGGACACTGTTCCAGCCGTGACCTTCCTTCTGTTTTGTCCAGCTAGCTTCTTCTCCTGGGACAAGACTTCTTGCCCCCCTTAGGCTCCACCCCCTAACCTCAGATCACTGTTTACATCTCCCAGCACAGAAATGTCCCATGTGAACTCAGAAACTTGCCTTCTTACATGTTGCTGGTCCACAGATCTTTATCTCTTAAGGTGGTTGCTTTCATTTCATCTGCTGTGTGGCAGCCTGTCTGCTTAGTGCCTGCCTCTGCAGGCTGGGCGCTGAGACCTGCTGTGTGCACTCAGGGGCTCCCAGGAGGGGGAGGCCTAGGGATGCAGGTGGGCTTTGTACTGCTTGTTCCTCCTCCCTCCCCACCAGCAGAGGCTGAGACCATCTTTCCAAGGTGTTGTTTTCTGTGTTGGCTCTTCCTTTTAGGTCTTTACGTTGCTCCCACCTCCACTGAAGTTTCTATACCCGATAAAAGATTCAGGGCATGCATCAGAGGCCTAGAGGCCAGGCTCAGCTTTTCTTTCAATAATAGCTATATATAATTTTGCAAATTGTAAGTATTCTATTTTAGGTAAGTTCTTTCTTCTCTCTCTCTCTCTCTCTCTCTCTCTCTCTCTCTCTCTCTTTCTCTCTCTCTCTCTCTCATGAGGTAGAGCTTCCAGGAAATGCTCATATTTATGTAGACCATATGTTCTTGTGCCTGTACCAACTGGTGGGACAAAGTTCTCTTTCCATTGTACCCCTAACAAGCTCCCTAGGATGGCTAGGTGTCCTTTTCCCATGCATCCCTTTGCTTATATGGCAGACACCTCCTACTTTATCCTTGTGCACAGGAGTGAGTGTATATGCATATATGTATGTGTACGTACCTGAGGAGGCCAGTGGTCAACTTTAGATGCTGTTTGTCAGGAGCCAGAAGCCAGGAACTGTTGTGTTACTTTTTGAGAGAAGGTCTCTCACTGGGACCCAAGGTTTGCCCAGTAGTTAGGTTGACTTGGCAGTTAGCCCTGGGGATCTGCATGTCTTCATCATCCCAGCACTGGAATTATAAGTATACCCCCCCCCCCGCGGCCCCGGGGTTTTTACATGAATTTAGAACTCGGATTCTTGCTCAGCAAACACTTGGTGGACTGAACTGTCTCCTCAGCCCCTCCTACTTGGTTCTCACGGCCTGACCTAAATACCCCTTACGAAGCTGCCCTCTGTTCCCCCGTCCTTGCTCGTGCTGGACTGGTGAACTTCCTGGGGACAGAAGTGGCCTTTCATTCATGGCTCCCAGAACATGGTAGGCATTGCTATTTGTTGACTAAATGAGAATCTCCTTTTTTGGGATAGGAACAGCTCAGATGGGATTCCAATGACAAGATGAGTCAGGGATCCATAGAAATCATCCGAATGTAGGTCGTTGCCTAGAAGGGGAGCCCAGAAAACTTATGGGTCCCCATGGAGACACCTTTTCAAGACAGCTATTTTCAAAGTTGCACATTGAGTGAGGAATTAACCTGTTGCTGCCGGCTCAGTTGACTGATTTATGCCTAAGGAAGTATTATTTGTGATCTTGTTCTCAGCAGACTGTAATTTCATTTAGGAAGGGCTTTGCTCATCACTGTGATAATTGGCCATTCTTCCCAAAGCTCTTCCCCTAGAAGCAGCCCAACTGCTGGTTATGTGTTGGCAGGATTTATGTCTCCTTACTGCTTAGCCTCCATCAGTCAACTAACTGATGGGAGAGTTGGAGGCTCTAGCAAAGTAGGAAGTAAGCACGGTGGCGAGAAAGACTTGGTGCTTCCACTTAGATCTATGATCTCAGCTTCCTCTCTCACTTTCTTAAGTTTTGTTTTTATTTTTATGTGTGCGTGCGTGTGTGTGTGTTTGCCACATGTGTTTCTGTGCGCACAGCAGCCTATAGAGTGTGTTGGATCCCCTAGAGTTAAAGGTGGTTGTGAGCCACCCAAATATGTGCTGGAAACTGAACTTGGGTCAGTAGGGCTTTCAACTTTTCAGCCATCTCTCCTGCACCCTGAAACCCACCTTTTCTCTTTCTGGAGATAGTGTCTTGCTGTGAAGCCTCAGCTTGCCTCAAACCTGTAGTCTTCTTCGTGCTGAGGTTACAGGCGTGCACCCCATGACGTTTGTCTTCTCTGTAATTCGTGGGAGATGCTCTATGTAAGGCCCCCAGCACCAAGCCTGTTGCGTTGCCAGATCATGAAGATATTGTTGTCATCACTGCTTCCAGTCACTGCTTCATGGCACTGAGCTTCATAACTCTAAAATGCAGATATTCTTTTATTCATTCAAGGAATGCTTGTTAAGTGCTGGTTATGGACCAGATACTTCTAGATGCTGGAAGCTACCGGGCCGAATGAGACCAGTGTCTTGTTTTTATAGATCCTACACAGATCAGACTGACTCTGTTCTAACTACTGTGCTTAACTTCACTGACTTAGAATTAGTTGACACGTTTATTTAGACTTATTAATTATGTGTTTGTGTGTGTACACATGTCTGCAAGTGCACTCATGTATATGTGTGTTTGGGCACATGGATGCTGTGGTGAAAATCAGAGGACAATTTGTAGGAGTCACTTGTCTCCTAATAGCGTATAAATTTGGGAGTCTGAACTCAGATTATCAGGCTTGACAGCCAGCGCCTTCAACCACTGAACCATTTCTCACTGCTGTATTTGAATGAGCAAATTTAAACCCATTTGGCAGAGACCTTGTCAGTTTACAGATAAGGAAGTTGAGGCCCATTCTTTTCCAAAAGGGTTGCTGCAAGGTGACGCAGTTAGACAGGTATACACCTAGTGGACCCAGCCGCCAAAGTCTACCTGAAGCTCAGTTTTCTGAGGAGTCCTGACATTTATGGATGGTACCACCAGTTAACCAAAACCCACAGGCAGTCCTGTTGTTCCGTGGGTGCGCTCCGTCTCTTCCCCTGCACTGTAAGAGAGGGTCTTAGCATTTTAATTGCGTGGTGAGTGACAGTTGGTGAAATAGATGTGTTGATAGTCCCTCACGCCCAAGATACATGCATATTGTAAGAAAATTCCCTGTCTCTGTCAAATGGGAGGTAGAAGGCAGTGGACGGAAACACTTGACGAATGTGCTTTTCCGGCTTCGAGGGAGTTTCTCTAGCTGATGGAAGGATCCAATCTGAAATGTCTCTGGGTTCCAGACATAGCTCATAAGTATTCTTTAAGGGTCCTAGAAAAGAAGGTTGGGGTTGGAGGAAGGGGGGATTAGATTCCGAAATCAGATGATCTTGCGAATATGTATGAAGTTCTTTGCTATGCCCTCTTGCAGAGCTAGAGGTTGGTGGGGCCAGCATCAGGATAAGAAAGCCCAGGATGAGGAAGACAGTAGTTCTTCTAGGTAGTTCACTGCTCCAGCAGCAGGAGTGGACAGGAAGGAGCCACCTCTAAAAGGGAGTTGCTCCTGGGGGTGAGGGTCATTTGGGAAATAGTAAATAAAGAGACCGACAGGTAGCTACGGCCTTGGATAGACCTCCTGCCCTTACCCTTGACCTGAAGCTAGGAAAAGTCACTGATGGATTTTTCCAGACCACTGTAATCGGAGTAGAACAGTGGGAAGAGTATGAGGAGAGCAACCAGGGACAGTGAGATTGTGAACTGTGTTCCCTACATCCCAAACATGGCCTCACTAAAGCCAAGAGCAGGACCAGACTTCCTGCTTCCCTGGGATTACTGAGTCTAAGCTTAGCCATATGTGGGGATCCCTGTTTTTTTGGGGCTTCCTGCCAGATAGGGCATCTTCTTCTGTCCCAGGAAGTGCATGGCCACAGGCACCCATGGCACCGCCCCCTCCCCAACACCAAGGCTTAGAGAGGAACTGTCTAGATAATGAGCCAGCCTGGGCAGCGCAGCCTCCACACCACCGGACACTCTCATGAGCACGGATCCCGGGGAAGCTTTTCTGAGAGGTGAATCAATCGTTCGATCTGGGGTAGGACACATCCTTCAGGAGCCACTTCTTAGTGCAGGAAGCAAATGGTGAATGGAGAGTCAGTGTGGCTTTGTGTTCTACCTCGGGTTTCCCTGTCTGTTTCCATGGCGACCAGAGGTATGAAGCCCTGTAGGCTGCAAGCTGTGGCTTATGTGAAATCTTCCAAGCAATAGAATGACACTCCTGGTGCAATGGCTTCCCCTGTGGGTCCAGTAGCCTCAGTGAGTCAGAGGCATGCCCACAATGCTGGAGGCTCCATGGCAGTGGGTGTGTCCTCAGGTTCTCATCCCAGCTATGTCCTGACAGGTCCTTTCCCTTTTGTAGCTGCCAGGGTCGCTCCAGTTGTCTTGTGCATCCAATTCGCGCAAATAACCAATCCCCAAGCTTTGTGGTGCTACAAGATACCGTGGCATAGCTTCCCTGGCTTCTGCCTCCTTGTCAACATCTGACCTGCACCATGGAGGGTTTTCTTGACTAATGTAGCAGCTGCTTCCCTGCTCACTTATGAGCTACTGCAGACCGGAGATGGACAGAATCACTAATATTGGCCCTGGAGCAAAATTGGCTTGCAGTTGATTGCTGGGGAATTCTGTATGTACATGAAACGAGATTAAATGAAGGATTGTGTGGTGCTGTGTAGCAGCCTGCCCACTTCTGGTGTGGCTGCAGAATCCGAGCCATGCTTCCTATAGTGCTGGGTGGCTCCTTCCCAGACACCTCTGGCTGCTCACTGTGGCAGGCTTTTTTCTCGTACCAGGGGCACATTTTCAGGAGCAGAGCAAACAGCCTGGCTGCATGGCTGCAGCTGATTATTTCCCTTGGCTCCTAGTCTGCCTGGAACCCGAGGCTGACAGCCTTCTCTGGCCTCTTCTGCAGCTATGGACGTTCTGCCACTGGACTTCCTGTCCCTGTCAGGCCCACTTTGCTGAACTGGCTGAGCCCCACCCTGCTCCACCCTGTCCTCACTTCATCCTGCCAGGAGCGCAGGGTGAGGCTTAAAGGTTTCAAAGCAAAACATGGCTTGCTGTTAGGACTGTGTCTTTTCTTTTCTCTTCTTTTCCTTTTTTTGTTTTGTTTTGTTTTGTTTTGGTATTTTTGCTTTGTTTTATTTTGCTGTGTTTTTCCCCTCTCTCCTGTAGATGGGATACTATATTAGAGGATTAAAAACAAAACTCGAATTCGAATCTCAACTCTGCCCTTCCTTGCTAGGTGGCCTCTGGCCAGTCTCCTTGACTTTCGGATACCTCAGTCTTTTCTTCTAGCATGTGAATCCATCCACCTCTGTCTACATCGTGAACCATATACGACAGTTAAGTACACATGGCAATTAGTTAACACATGTGATGTGTTTGTACGTCAGTAAGTCTAGTACTAAAGAAAGACTCCATCTGATCAACAGTATGCCTTTGGATAGCCCTTCAACACCTGTGCTCTTTGAGCATGGGGACAAGATGTATTTGGGGAGGACAATGGCATGCGAAGCTTCCTGACATCCATTCAGGGTCATTTTTTTTTTTTAATTCAGCTAGCTTGAGCATTTAATTCTCCATACCTCAGTTCCTGTATTTGTCAGGAAGTGTGCATAGCCTAATCCCTGTCTTTCATTTTTGATATGAGACATAAGAAGGCAGGCCATCCAAGCCCAGCATCTGGTCATTCTAGCCTGGTGACTGCTGTTTTTCATATCATCACGTTCAGACTGTTAGGGTGTCCTAGAGGAGATTTTACAGCCCCGCAGCTGCAGAATTATCAGGAATACAGAAGCTGGAAGAGCCCCCTTTCAGATTCTGTAGTTATGTATGTTCGTGTTTCATGGGAGAAAAACATTTGAAAGCCCGAGGTTACATTACTAGCTGTTCTTGGTCATTGTAGGCGCTTTGGGGCCTGTGCTGGGGATGGGTGAGGGGGACCTGGATTTTGAGGGGGACTCCTGATATTCCACAGATGCTGAGAGAGGAATTGTATTCTGCGGGTCCTAGCTTCCTCAGCTGGCACTGGACCATGGCGATAGAAGTCTGGCACTAGGCTACCCATCGTCGAGTACACAGACTGCCCTCTTGCTTTCCTTGTTCACCCATTGGGTCAAAAGCAAGGCAGCTCTCCTTTCTGTGCCAGAGACAGACTGAAGTAGGCACAGGGAGAGACAGCTCCCCTGGTCGAGTGCAGTCTGTCCTAGGCTCCTGCACTGGACCTAGGCTCCTAGTTTATAGTTCTTCCAAATCTTACTATCCACCCTTGTCTCCTCCCTCTGCCCACCATGTCACTTTCAGAAGTCTGTCTTCTTCAAAAACCATCTCTACTTCCTCCACCCCCACGGTGCACATCCCGAGGATCTGAGGATCAGGGCTGAGCGGGGCATGGCACTAGGCAAGAACATCTCAACCAAGGGGTGCACAAGTGCAGAGGGTCACGTGAACAGAATGGGCACAGCATTTCCATTAGTCCCACCTGCCCAGGCTTGCATTTACCCTTGCTCCTCTGCCTGCATTACTAGACTTTACAGTTGGGGGTGGGAGTCTCCGTTTAACGATCGGATCCATATAGTTGCCACCATGTGATAGGCAGCTCTGCCACGCTGGGCTCTCTGGGATATCCTGTCTTGCATTACTTCATTTAATCCTCAGCAAATCAGAGAGAATGGTTGTTGCCTTAATTGTCATGGCCAGATCCCTCATGCCTAGTTTGGGAGCTCGAGCGGAGTAAAATGCTCCTGGACGTCTTTGAAATGCCTGAATGATTAGTGGGCTATTTGAATCACCGGGTCCACAGATGCTCTTGTTGGTTTTTATGGAAATAGACTCCTCCTTTGCCAGGGAAATTCATCATCGCCCCTCCCCCAGACTGTTGAGGAGACTTCAGAGGAAGCCTGTTCATTCATGTCTGCTCCTATCTGTCTGCAAATGTCCCTTACCCAGGCCCAGTCCTGGGAGAAGAAGCAGCTTCTTTTCTGAGAGGAAAAGGTCAGGCTTGGAGTAACTGGGTAGCGCCCGTGGTTGCACAACAGGCCCTCAGGCACTGAGGCTGAAGCCCGAGCCTCCTGGCTCATTTCCCTCTGCCCCACCGCACGGAAAACATCCTGGAAGATCAGTGTTTAAAGATAGAATCCAGAACCCTTGCCCTGACCCTTGTTAGGAGTGATGTAAACAAGCCGAGGATGTTCCGGGGAGGAGCAAGGTTAGGGAGTGCCTCAGGGACTGTATTTCTTCTCCATCCTGTCTCTAGGCTGCTGTTGCCCTCTCCCCTGGCCTGCCTTGAGTGCTGATGCTATGGAAGGAAGTAAAAGCTGGCTGTGCCCACCTGCATGGAGCCTTCCTTACTCCATGGTTCTGAGTGGTGGTGGCTGAACCTGCTCTGAGGAAAGATTGAATAGTTGGCCCCCAGCAGCCTAGCCAGGTGTACTGACTGACTTGGCCTCGGGGCCTCGGGTTCCTGGTTCACAGTAAAGAAACATATACCCAATATAGTCGCTTATGCCATAATGCATATGCATAAACACCTAGATGTAAAAAGATGCAGATACATAAACACCTGGCTTGCATCAGGGATGTAGATGGCATCTGACATGGTGCTTCGTAGTCTTTAAAGAATGAACTTGAGCTTGGAGCTGACTTTAGCGCGTGCTTTGGTATCTGAGTTGTCCTGGTTCCTGGGACAGCTCAGTTCGTTGGCTTCAGCACTTGTGGAACCTAGTGAGCCAGGGAAATTCAACTGCTCCCCACCACATCCTCAGACCTTACTGGATGTAGCCGTAGCCCCTAAAGCAGTGGTTCGCAACCTTCCTTTAATATGATCCCTCGTGGTATGGTGACCCCAACTATAAAATTATTGTCATTGATACTTCATAACTGTAATTTTGCTACTGTTATGAATTGTAATGTAAATATTATGGGAGATGGAGGTTCGCCAAAGGGGTTGAACCACAAGGTTGAGAACTGTTAACAGGAAGGAGGGTAAAGCTACCTGTCGAATGGCCAGGCACAGCCCAGCCTCAGCAGCAGGCAAGTGGTTTTAGTAATTCTATCCTGATCTGCTTAATGTCTTGAGACGGGAGTGAGCAAGAGAGAAGGACTCGGCTTGGAGGAGTGGACAAAGTGGTGGCCCTGAACACAGTCTAAAGGCCTCATTATGGGGCCACACAGGTCCAGGATGAGGGGTTGGCATGCTTTGATTGTCGGAGTAGGAGTAAGAGCATCAGAATGTACAGTTGTGACGTTCAGGAGATGAGCAAGAACCAGACAACAGATTGGAAGATTTGACTCAGCTTTTAAAGCGCAGAGTTGAAAAAGACTGCCTGCTGACAAGGGGAGCCAGGGGTTCATTCCCTGAAATCCCGTTTCCCTTCTCTGACCACATGCCTGGTTTATGTGCCTATCCTGATTTCTGCATAACTCTAGCTAGATAGGAGGACGGGAAGCCACTGTTCCTTTCCAGCAGAGCAGAAATCCCCGGAGTTAATACCTGCTTCTCGGAGTCATTCCTATAAGTAATTTGGCACCAGCAATGGGTCGAGGCGCTTGGACCACAGCAGAGACACGTAGTAGGTCTTGTCTGCTCCGTCCAAAGTCACTCTGCTCTACCGCTTCAAGCTCCTGGAGCTAAAGAAGCCAGGAATCATCCCCAAGCAACCACCGGGTGGTCTGTGGATTCTGAATACCAAACCGTGTAGATAGAAGGGAGCGACATTGGCAAGGCTGATAGGAGGGAGAAACAGGGCTGCTTTGCGTGAGGCTCCGGGTGAGCCCACTTCACGTCACTCACTTGAGTAGAGACCCACCGACAGGGGAAGAGCATACTAAGAAGGGGACATTATGGAAGGTCCCCAGAGGGACTGAGTCGCACACTTTGAGGCACAGAGAAGCAGGTGGGACACAGATTGTACTTGGAGGATAGGTACCCAGACATGGGATCAGCAACTATGACAAGGACACTTCCTCCATGTGGGTGACCCAAGACACTCCTTCGAGGGCTTTATAAAGCAATCCTGCCCAACCTGAACCCTCTGGTTCCAACACTTAAATGTTTCCTCCTGAACTGGCAGCCATTCACACACAGAGATTACTTCCAAAGCCAGAGTTCAGAGCTAAAGCAGCAACTCTGCCCTCAAGCCAAGGGAACTGGGGGAGAGGGGTCAGTTTGGTTCCCCACTAGGCACGAGCTTTTAGGATGAAGTAGGGTGGAAGGAGCTCTTGAGAGGAGCCCTTTGAGTCTCTGGCTCATTATTCCCTCCCTCCCTCTGCGCTCATCTGCTCCTCTCTGGGCATTTTGGAACATCTGGTAAGGCTGCTGAGTGGGTCACCGCCACCTGCCACCTCCTATCAGGAGAAGTAAGCTTGAGAAAGAAAGATTTGTTTTTAATCAGTTCAATTCCAGATTAACACAGCTAGCGTCTTCCCTTCTTAGTCCATTAGTTACGAGAGCGTTCAGAAACATGCATGTGGTAGGGTCATTCTAGATGACAGCTGAGCAAATGGCAAAGGAGAATCCATGTGGCTGTGTATTCTGGGATGTTAAACCTGGCATCGACACCGAAACAGCTCTGTGCGGATGGATGCATGGTGATTAGTGGGCATCACGAGAGTGAGCTAAATGAACACTCAAAAATGGATATGATTGCCAGGCAAGGGTGGTGCACACCTTTATCCCAGCACTCAGGAAGCAGAGGCAAGCGGATCTCTGTGAGTATGAGTCCAGCCTGGTCTACAGAGTGAATTCCAGGGCAGCCAGAGCTGTGACATAGAAAAATCCTGGGGGCAAAAATGGTTATGTTGAATTTTACTTAATGTAAAAGTTACTAGGTAAAAATTGAAACCAACTAAACACACACACACACAATTTTCTCCAATGTTTCCTCTTTAATGCTAAGAAGCAGGAAGTTTAAGTGACTTTAGCTGAAATCACAAAGCTGGAGAGATAGAACCTAGCTGGAGTCCACACGCCTAAAGACCACACCATCCAGGAAAGCAATCGCTCTTTGAATTTTGGACTCACTGACGTGTTCATAGGAGACCCTAGTAGCAGCCCATCTTTGTCACCCTCCCCCCACTGTACATAGCTCCCAGCACTCTCCTTAAGTAGATATTGTCAGTGGATTTCAGACCACCTTGAAAGCCTGAGACCTGCAGACCCAGAGAGGAAGAAACGGGGAAAAAAGGAGGAAGATGGTCTTGGGCTGCAGGCTGGGACTGATAATCAAGGTGGCTTTATTGTAGTTTGCTCCAACACTTCCAGTTACTCATTGAGCTCTCTGGCTCGTCCACACAAGCAGGGTAGAGGCCTAGACATGTCCAGTTAGAAATGTGGGGGACAAATGCTGTGAATCCTTGGACCTTATAAGTGTACCCAAGTCCTAGCTCCAACTTTCCTTAGCCACCTTCCCAGCAGAACTCCAGGAGTTTGCTGAGAACCAGCCACGCAGAAGGGTTTCCTTGCAAGCACTGGCAAGCAGAGTGTTTATAGGTCTTATGGAGATGAGGCTGGCCTCCATCTTGCTGTGGATCTGAGGTTGTCTTTGAACTCCTCATCTTTCTTAATTCTACTTTTCAAGGGTTGTGATTACAGGTGTGTACCACCATGCCTGGCAGTACTCTGTCCTCTGCTTTGATCTCGTTTCTTTTAACATGATTGATGTAAGATGTCATCTTATTTCCCAGATTTTCCTTTTTCACTGTGTATGTCTTTATTTTACTCTCAATGGTGACAACCTGGATCCTTGTCATGTTGATGGTGTAAACCAGTGTTAGCACCTCCGAAGTTTCTTTTCATGGCTCCTCCTCTGCCAGCCCCTCTAGGACTTGCACGTTCCTATGTATGCATTCATGGTTCCTGAAGAGCTGGGTGGAGTGGGGATAGGATGAATAGTTTGAAGATACTCTTGGGGTTCATGCTGCTGTGTCATACCCATCTTCCCAGACACACAGTTCCGTGTGAATCATACACCTGTAATTACTGGTAGGTGCCAGGTCAAGGACCCTAGGCTCTGGAAGTGTGACAGGCAGGTCAGATGAAAATCTACAAATGTAGATGAACTTGATGTTTGGATGCCAAAGTTTAGAGGGACTGAGTGGTGAAGAATGCTTATACTGAAATGCCCCAGCTTGTGCCTGTGTCCCAAAGAGAAGCATTGGGCACAACTAAAGAACAAAATGGTAAACTGAGGAATTCTTGTTTATTTCCTAGTGAAAAGACTTTAAGAAAATTGCTTAAACCTCCAGCCTCAGTATTCTATCCTGTGAGTCGCGTCTAGCTGGTAACATTGGTTACATGGATGGATGGATGGATGGATGGATGGTTGGATGGATGGATGGACGAACAGCGGCAGCCCTGATGAATCAGTGTGTCTCCCCTCATCCTTAGGAGCTCCTGTCTCTCTCTCTTTTCTACAGGACTCGCGTCAAGCTGGAGAGTTTGGAAGATGCTTATATTCTCCGGGGCGATGACGACTCCCTCTCTGACAAGCATGGCTGCCCAGCGTATGTCAGCCCAGAGATCTTGAACACCACTGGCAGTTACTCGGGCAAGGCTGCGGACGTGTGGAGCCTGGGGGTGATGCTGTATACCATGTTGGTGGGGCGTTATCCCTTTCATGACATTGAGCCCAGTTCCCTCTTCAGTAAGATCCGCAGGGGCCAGTTCAGCATTCCAGAAACTCTGTCGCCCAAGGCCAAGTGCCTCATCCGAAGCATCCTGCGACGGGAGCCCTCAGAGCGGCTGACCTCACAGGAGATTCTGGACCATCCTTGGTTTTCTACAGATTTTAGCGTCTCGAATTCGGGATTTGGTGCTAAAGAGGCATCTGACCAGCTGGTGCCAGATGTCAACATGGAGGAGAACTTGGACCCTTTCTTTAACTGAGCTTAAGGCCCACGGACACTTAGCAGGTACCAGGAGCAAGAGAGGGTCCCAGAAAGGAGTTCTGGGCCACAGGTGGCCTGGCTGGGAAGCAAGACGGACACTCGTATTTACACATTTCTTGGTTCAGAGGAGGAATACCTTCCAGGAGCTGACCGAACACTTAGCATGGGAACAAGACCTGTGGGATGGGGGTTGGGTTTAGATGGTCAGGAGCCCCTCCCCTAACTTTCTCTTCCCTGGGGTAGCCTGGGAGTCCCCTCTGCCAGTTGGGCTACTCCATCTACCCCCCTCTTTTCATTTTATTCAGAAATAGTTGCAGGTCTCCATAGAACTAAAACTCTTCTGCCTCAAACACACACCTTGGCATTGCACTGTTAGCATTTAACTTCTTGTTATGATTCAGGGAAGGGACAATTGATCGAAGATTTTTTTTTCTAAACAGGCCAACCACCTATGTAATAATTAATGGGATTCACTTAAAATAATAATTCAGTGCACACAGACTGACCTGAAACCTGGGTGCTAAACAAAAAGAAAACGAAAGTTCCAGTTGTCACCTCTCATTCTCACTTTTCAACTCATTTCTTATAATTAAGTGATTTCCTGTTCCGATTAGGAAGTGACATGTTAAGGCTTTGCTTCCTGAAGAGGGAGGGGCAGATCTGTTCAGTTGGGTTTTTTTTTTTTTTTTTTTTTTTTTGGTAGCAGGAAATGATTAGAAGTCAAACTTCCAGATGTAATATCACAGTCTGGGGGAAGAAGAAAGGAAAAGAGAAAAAAAAATCCAACTCCTTTCTGGGTTTTGTTCTTTTGAAGGAAGAGGGTTCCCACTGCAGACATTGCTTTCTGCTCTAAATACAGCCAGGGATTCCAGAGAGGCAGGGGCGGGGGTGGCTCCTGGAGTCAGGTCTCATTGATGATGCTGATCTCAAGGTTGTGTTTTTGCTTTATGGGAAACTAGTAAAGCGAGACAGGTTGTCCCATGTGTATAAAATATAGGGCAGCTATTTCCTTTTCTTTGCTAAGAGTGGTCCTCTGGGCTTGGAAAAGCCCTCCGGTTTGAACAGAAGGGATGATATAAACACAAACAGCGCTCTGTCCCAATACGCACCTTTGTATTTTCAAGAACTCTTGTATTTATTAAGGAAAATGTCACATTGTGATGTATTAAGCCAGTACTTCAATTACGGGTCGACGGGATGACATGTTACATGCTGTAGTTATCACTTATAATTTGTCCCCCTGTTTGAATATTTCTGTCCCTGGAATAACCTCTCATTTGGCTCTTTCTAGATAGCCTTATTTGATTTCGAGTGGCAAAATGTTTTCCTTTTGTATTCCAGCTTTTCTATTGCTGTATGATACAGAACTCTTTTGGCATAAATATTTGTGTTCCCAGTACCTCAGTCATTTGGGTTTTACTGCCTGCATATGTTTTGTGAAATGGTCCTGTTTTTGGGTAGGTAACACGTGGACTCTAGTGTGTAAATGTTACTTGAATCTGTGCTTCACTCTAGTATGTGGCATGTGTGTGCGGACTCTTGGATGCTTCATGCCTACTCCACAGGAGCCCCTGTCCCCAGGAGGGAGGCTTCCCCATTCATAATAAGGAGACAAAGCTGCCATGGATATACCCTTGGTTCTATTTTGATAACGGAAGATACAGAGAGAGGGTTGTTACAGTCAGAAGATGGTGCTGAGGCAAGAAGGACCTTCTGTCTTCTCTCTCCCCTGTCTCTCAAGTACTGGGTGGGAGGAAAGATTGGTGACATGCATGGTGGGGACTAATGGCCTCTGGTGCTTTGTCCTGTATTTGGTTTAATGTTTTTGTCCTAATCTCTTCAATCAATAAAATTGTGCGTATTTAACTAAAAGTCTGGGGTCTAGGAAATGATTTTTCTTTCTGCCAATGTGTCTGTGGCCATCCCATACCAAGCAAGGCATCCATGATTTCCCTAGGTTTACACTCTTCCTAGTCAAGCCAGGGTTCATCAGTGCTAACTACCTCATTAAAGTGGGGCACACACTGGCCAATCTAGATGTAATAGCTCAGAATTACCCACCATATCACGCCTAGGAAGGATAAATCATGCTCCATTTACAGGCATGGGTTTCCTCAGATGGACAAGCATGTGTCTCGTCAAAGGGGAAACAGCTCGGAGATGTCAGAGGTGACTCCTGCGCTTTACGTCTGTTTAGTCTCAAGCCTTTTCACTGGCTGTGGTATCAGAGCTGAGGGGTTCTCAGGGAGTGTAACAGTCACCCCAGAGTTATCTCTGTTACTCTACACCTCGATCCCTTCTGCCACGTGGATGGTCTGGGGAAGGCCACACCCAGTACAACACAATCTGAACTATTCATGCGGCATTCTGTTGCAGAGCGCTTCAGTGTCCTCCCAAAGATCCATTGATGATGTACGGGAGGACATGGCTGACCCAGAGATCAGTTTTTCTAACTCCAGCGTGTCTACAATTAGAAGACATCACCCCTGTGACATCAGCGCCTGGCCGGTGGCTGGCCTGTAGTCTGACAACACTAGAAGGACGCAGTCCCTAAATGGCTGCTCACGAATGTGTGATTTGTGCCGGATGACGTAAGCTGCGCACTTTTCTCCCAGTCCCAAGGCTCCAAGATGCACAGCGTTAGAAGACAGCCAGGAAGCACTTGCAAGGCTACACGTTGGCTGATCCAAGTCTGCTGCTCTCTCCCTGCCTGTGATTAAGCAGGAATGGGCCTTTTGCCTAATGAATACCAGTTTGAATTGTGTTGTATCAGATCTTTGCATATGTGACTGCTGGGGCTGCTCAGGTCTCTGGCACATCCTCTGTGCCTAAATAAAAAATAGCTTCGACCTCTATGGGACTTAAACGCAGCAAGCTCCTCTCTTTCTGTCTCTCTGTCTCTCTGTCTCTCTGTCTCTCTCTCTCTCTCTCTCACATGTGTCTGAAGATTTGGCTAGCAGAAAGATTTTATTTTAATACCTCTAGATATGCATATATATGATATGATATATATGTATATATGTGATTATGATCTATATGATTAACTCCATTGGGACAGGGCCTGAGATAGGGAGGACTGAGACTTGAGGAATCGGTGACAGCAGGCTCAGGCTCTGAATCCCTGGTGTCATATAAGCTGTGACTTGGCAAGTCACTTTACTTTTATAAGAACCAAAGGTTTCTTAAGGGCTGACTGAGTTAAAGTGTGTCACGGGCATAGGGCTGGGCCAGGATGGAATGGGAATCCTTCCTGCTATCAGTGAAGAGGAACACAGAGTTGTTTTGACTGAGGAGTGGTACTCAAAATTGAGACTCTTTTAGGAGCTCTTGAGGAGAAGGGAGAGGGGTCCCAATGGGAGTGTCTGCCTGCTGTAACCAGAAAAATCCTCATGGACCAACTTTTCATGTAGAGTTCTAATATAGACTCAGGTAGATGGAAGCTGAAGGTTTGTTTCTGTGAATGTTTGTGCCCTTTGGAGAGACACATTAAGAGGTGGGGTCTTTAGGGAAGTGATTAAATTCTACCCTCTTGAATGGAGCCCCACGTAAGGATACAACAAAGGTCTGCTCCTGAAGTAGTGAGCACACTCCCCAAATACTGAACCTATTGATACCTCAGATTTGGTCTTCCTAATGTTAGGGACAGTTAGAAACTATTCTCATTCATAAATTCAGTCTAAAATACTTTGCTAAGCCCGGTGAACAGACTAAGGCGTGTTTGAGAACCACTGATTAAGCCCAAACCCGTAACATTTTCCTTTTTTCCTTTTTTTTTTTGTAAAGTTGCCAGGGTTCAGAGAGAGTCAGACCTAGGAAAGACCAGAGTCACTTGGTGAGCAGAAGATGCAGGGTGAACTGGAGGTTCAAATATGGATGTGCCTGGGAGCGGTCAGCCCTCCACGACATCAGCTCTTCCTGTCATCAACACAATTCTCTTCAGAGTCCGAGGTCCTCTGTATCATACATAGGCTTCTCTTCCAGCCCATCCTTGCATGTGTCAAGCTCTGTGGCCAACCTTCAGTGTGTGCCAAGCGTTCATCTGTAATAATTATGAACAGTAGCTATTCATGATGCCTTAAGGCATCCTTATGCATCATCTGTGGCTTTCAAATGTTTCCATGGATGCAAGTCTGGTCATTCATTGCTCATGTCTCAACAGAGACAAGAAGGGCTGGGACAGCCAGCTTCATAGGCTGAAGCCCGCACTGAGCCCATCCACAGTGGTCGGGCCTTCTTAATTTTAGTCTGGACAAATGAATCCCCAGCTGTATATTATGTCACTGCAGGGAATCCAACCCTGAGCAACATCCACCTTGAGATGCAGGAAGCTGCTACTCTGAATACATAGCCTTCAAAGATAGGTAGCAAATTGCACAAATAAGTGTAGTAAGGCTCATGGAAATAAATGCATCAAGACAGCCATGCAGAAAATGAAAAGGCAAAGTGTACATTTGATTTCAGGGATCTCAATTCCTAAAGTTGTTTCACACCAACCCGTTGCTAGAGACATAGCTACCACGATGTGGGAATATTGCCAAGCCTCTTCCCTCACCTCTCCCACCCTTGTGAGACAGTACTTTGTGGCTCTCTCTACACTCAGGACTAGAACAGAGGGGAAGTGAGGTTTCTGCCTTTCCCTGAACTCGATTGCAATCCAACCAGATTTGGGCAAGAGCCTTTGAGCACATACATATTCCATCTCTAAAGAGAAATGTCTTTGCACCTAGACAGCTATTTGAAGGTACAGTCAGCATTGCACTGACCTGCTCAGGCTGTTGTAGCAACCATCATACTCTGGAAGTTGGAATGGCACCCTTCTTCTATTCTGAAGCCTGGGAAGCACAGGGTCAGAGTGCAGCTTGGTGGTTGATGGCTACCCCAGTCTGACTTTCTGACAGTTAGCCTTCTTGCTACTTCCTCAAATGGAAGAGGCAAAAAGGATACTATCCTTACCCAGGAAGACATTACCTTCATTAGTCAATGTCCAAGGCTACAACTGTGCATCCCATCACTGTAAGGATGAAGGTCTCAGCATCCGTGAGGCAGGCACAAGCAAGTATCTACGTGGAATGAAGAGGGAGCATGGTTTGCAATGCAAACACCCTATGTGTGCCCTGCAAGACACTTTCCTATTGAGTCTCAGTTTTTCTGTCATGAAATAGGTAACTGAGACAAGGTACTCAATGTGGGGTAAGCACCCTGATGTGCGAACTGTAGCAAATGTTTCTGCATGGACAAATCCCTCTGAGGTACTGCTGCTTTTAGGCACAGAAATCAACATCCTAAGACGAATTCAAGGGAGTGAGCAAAGCAGGCTTCATCTGGAGGTAAACAACACGGCAGCTCTGGAGGACTAACCTGACTTCGCAACCCAAGGTGCAGGATTATGTCCCTCAGTGTATGACTTCAAGAGTTCCTTGCCCCTATAGCTCCTGACAGAAGTAGAAAGAGGTCTCTCCAAGAAAGAAACACCAGGCTAAGCCACTCCGGCTGTTTTTCTCATCTTACCCCTATGGACCACTGGGCCAGGTGAGGCTTGACAGAACCTTTAAGGAAGCACCTTAGCTTCTGTTTGTCTGTCATGTACCTGGCATTCCCACTCGCATGTGGACAGGTCAAAAGTGAAGAATTGTAACTCTCCTTTACTGAATTAAGTCAGAGCATTTCCTAGTACTATGCTTTAAACTGCCAAATGATACCCTCATATGTGACCTTATTGGGAAACAGGGACTCCATATAAAGAAGTTGTACTTGATTATGGCTTCTCCTAATCTAGTGAGATTAGTAGCTTTAGAAGTAAAGGGAGAGAGAGAGAGAGAGAGAGAGAGAGAGAGAGAGAGAGAGAGAGAG
>JABTXL010007734.1:16671871-16726010 GCA_025134845.1 Neodon shergylaensis | reverse complement strand
AGAGAGAGAGAGAGAGAGAGAGAGAGAGAGAGAGAGAGAGAGAGAGAAACTGTGGGTCCCTGGGGGTATGAAAAAGAGACAAGGTGGGAATGGTAGCCAGGAACAGTCAGAGCTCTTAGAAGAAAGCTAGAAAATGCCAGGAAAGATACTCCCTGAGAATCAATGGGGTGCATGTAGCCTGTCAACACATTGACTTCAAACTTTGAGTAGATAAATTTCTGCTGCCAAAGCAGTCTGTTTTGCCCTCTGCAAGAACTAACACACCTTGGCATCTCCTTAAGTGGTGTTGCCAGGCTTTGGTATCACAAAGAGAACTGAAGCTTGATATTTCAAAATCTTATTTCACAGTCACTGCTTGCTAGGGTGTTCATGGCAGTTCCTGTGGGGTGGGAGGACAGACTACAGAAAGAGCATGTTAAGCAGCAGGTTGCCTGGACATCAGCCTAGACATACAGACCATGAAGAAAGGCACCCTCTGTTTCCAGTCAGGTCCTCATTACAGGCAATGATGCTGAGAGGTAAAGCAGAAGACCTTGTGTAGACCAGAAACCATGGGTAGTGGACTAGGGTTTTCTAAGGGGAACAGAACTGATAGAATGAATGTATCAAGGAAATTGTTAGCTTTTGCTATGTGAACTGGGCAGTCCCACAATGGCTATCTGCACACTGGAGAGTCCAGGAACCCTGTTGCTGCTCAGTCCACTATGTTGGGTGCCTCAGAAGCTCCAGTTTTGGCCTGTGGAGTTCCTGGAGTTTTCTGATCTCTAGTTTGGTTTGAAGGTGGGAGAAACTGGGTTGTGAGTGCAGCAAAAGATGCTGGGAACAATGGTAACTGGATCAATGCACCCACTAGTGAGAAACAAAGACAGGCAGATAGCAGCATTGCTTCCCTCTCATGGCTTATGTGTAGGCTACCCCTGGAAAGTGCACCTACTGTGAGAGAGGGTTCTGTCTCCTTGGTTTATTCTCTTAGAAGGGCCCTCATAAATCTGTGCAGAGGCCTGTCTCAGTAGATTCCAGATCTGTTTGACACTCATGGTGACCCATCATAGTTGATCACTAATGTCCCTGCTATGCATCCTACCCAGAAATGTTGTAAGCATCAGTTAGCCTATTTATAAGCATGCAGGTTCTTTTCATGCCAGCTCCATTTCTTTTTCTGGAAGAAACTCTTCTTCTTACATTCTCCCGTGACCATGTGTGGTTTTACTTTCAATTACAGTGGTGGTTGAATCAGATGGTCCCCACAGGCTCATATATTTGAATACTTAGTCAGTAGGGGAATGGCACTATTTGAAAGGGTTAGAAGAATTACAAGGTATGGCCGTATTGTAGTAGGTGTGACATTGTTAATGGAACTGTGTCATTGGAGGGTGAGCATTGAGGTTTTAAAAGCCCATGCCAAGCCCAGAGTCTATCTCTCTCTGCCTATGGATCAGTATGTAGCTCTCAGCTACTGACCTAGTACCATCCTGCATACTGTCATGTTCCCCACCATGATGATAATGGACTAAACCCCTGAAACTGTAAGCAACTTCAATTAAATGCATTCTTCCTAAGAGTTGCCTTGGTTATGGTGTCTCTTTACAGAAATAAACAGTGACTAAGAAAATTAACTATTTAGTAGGTATTCATGAAATTTTCTTCAAGTTATGATGTTCATTGAGTACCTGTCTCATTTTAGTACTCATGACTGTTGTATGCATGCTTGAACGTCAATTATTGCAAATCCCTTTGCATTATTCAAATTTCTATGGCGTTCTTGTCATTCTTTATATTTTAGAGTTATAAACACCTAAAACATTAGACAGTTCTACCTGCCTTCCCTTTTGGTCCTTTGGATTTTTAGTCTACCTCTCTCTCTTTAAAATTCTTTTGATTTATTTGCTTATTTTTATGTGTATAGGCGCTTTGCATATATGTATGACCATGTATGATGTGTGGGTCTGGTGCCCACAAAAGCCAGAAGATGGCATTGAATACCCTGGTTCTGGAGCTAGAGACAGTTTTGAGCTGCAATGTGGATTCTGGGGATCATACCTGGGTACTCTGGAGGATCACCTAACATTCTTAACCACCAATCCATCTCTCCTACCCACCTTTTCTCATTTTTATATATTGTAAAAATAGAAGTATTGAGTTCTGAGTATATACAACAAACAGAACACATTCTACATCCTTAGGATGCTCTTAAACATTGCACCTATTTTCCTGCAGTTTTGCTAATATGTTCTTGTAGCTTTTTGAGGATCCCATATGAAGAATTCTATATAGATCTCAACCTGTGGGTCATGACCTCTTTGGGGTTGAAGAACCCTTTAACGGGGTTGCCTAAGACCATCTGAAAACACAGATATTTACATTACAATTCATAACAGTAGCAAAATTATAGTTATTACATAGCAATGAAATAATTCTATGGCCGGGGGTCACCAAACACAAGAAACTGTCTTAAAGGGTCACAACATTAGGAAGGTAGAGAACCACTGGTGTAGATGATGAGGTTGTAAGTAGACACTTTTGTTTCTTGCTGATTGGATGCCTTGACTCTTTCTTCCTTGCCTGTCGCATTGACTTAAAATTCCAGCACAATCTTGAATAGATCAGTAGGGATAAAGACCATTTATATGGTCCTAAGTTTCCCAATACTTATTGTATCCGCTCAGTTACTGAGACATGAAATATTAGCATAGCTGGCTGGAATCTCTGCTTCTTGTCTCTTCACAGGAGTTGTGCTTCTTATATTTGAGCTATCAGATGTTAGGTCCATAACTATTTAGGAATTAATTCCCTTAATGAAGTGACTCCCTCATAATTATGAAATTCCCTTCCTAGCTGTTGTTAAGAATCTTTGTTCTGGAATGTATGAGATTTGATATTAGTTTAGACACCTACTCTTTTGGTAGTATCTTAATGATGTATCTTTTAAAAATTAACCCTTAGTTTTAAGATAGTATTTATTTATTCATATTTATAATGGCTTTCTCACAGGAAGCGTTTATCAAATGTGACAGGCTTTACTTTTAAACAAAATTGGTTTTTAATTATGAGCTTGCAATGTACAAGTACCCATAGAAATATCACACTTTTTGGATCTACCCAGTGTGGACAGTGGGAACTGAACTGTGGTCCTCGAAAGAGCCGCACATAGCTCTTTACTGCTGATGTATCTGTCCAGTGTTTGCTTTTTGATGACACATATGTGATTATTGATGTGGCCTATTTTGCATCATCCACAAATCTACTGGGGCCCTTTCCTTTTTATCTTTCATCTCTTTGACTCTATTGCTCTGGTTTAGTGGAGGATTTTTTTTTTGAACAATTCCAATGAATCTCCTTAGTTGGGTTATAACATACATCTCTTTGTATTATTATTTTGATGGTTATTTTAGGATTTCAGAGCATTCATCTTAAACAATCTACTTGTGGGTGATAATGTATCACTTGCTGTATAAGAACCTCACATGGCGAGCTTCTCCATGTGTGCAGTTATACTTCATTCGCCAGACTTTTTACAGCTAAGACAAAATGCCTGAGAAAAACAACTCAAGAGGGGGTGGATTTGTTTTGGCTGATAGTTTTGAGGTTTTATTCCATTACTGAGGTTGAAGAAAGGCAAGACAGAACAGGGGAGTTTCCATGGTGGCAGAGAGAGAGCTCAGAGAGAGAGAAAGTGCCTGAGCAACTTCCTCCCTTCCCATTATTCCATGCAGGCTCCCAGGCAGGGTGTGAGGCCACACACATTCAAGTAGACCCCCTCCCTTAATTTAATGCTGTCTGGAAATATCCCCAGGCTTCCTAGTAAAGAATATACTTTATTATTTTCCTAGGCACTTGTCAATCCCACTAAACCGGCAAGAATGACCTCATGTGTCTTGTGTTCTTTTAGTCACACACTTTGATTTCTATGGGTTATAAAACTTACTATGCATTGTTACTGCTTTACGTCAAACCACTGAGTATTTTTAAAAGCTTTCACATAAACAAATATCTTTATAACTATACATGCTTTCACAATCTCCTATTTCTTTGCGAACATATGGTGTTTCCTTGTTTGAGGTAAGAGGTGAGAGATACAGCCTTTTATATTGTCCCTAATCTTTTAAAACATTGGTCAAGCATCAGGCCCCCTAATCTTTTGAGTATTTATCTCCTGGCTTTTGGTTATAGATATTTTATCATTGTTCTCCAGGCCCTTTTCTTCCTCCTTGACTAGTATAATGTAGGCAGCTTCATGGCATAATATGATGCTTTAGGGAGAAGCTTTCACAATCTGGGTCTTTTTAGAGTCCACTGTGGAAGGAAACAGTCAACACAAGTTCGAGAAGACTATGGCATGTATATTGTTATCCAAATGACATAGATACAAATTACCTTTCATCTCTGATGACTTGAATAAAAATGAATATACTTTTAAAGAACACATGCCATGTGTCTGAGGCCGTGTTAGTCTACACTGATTCAGTGGTACCACATCTGGACGTTATCTTTGATGGAGAAAAATGTGTGACTGAGCCTGTGGATATCGACAGGTATTTCCAGAATCCATCTGGCTTCTGCAGGAAACAAATCCTTCATCCTCTAAGTTTTTGGGAGTGGTGCAAGTGGTCACGCTCTGCCTGGGAATGCAATGTTGTTCTTTATTTACTTTCTACAGGGATGTCGAGTGGGTGGCTAGACCACTTCAGAGCCTTCTCTTTGGTTCCTTCTTCAACATCCACCCTGGCCCAATAGATCAAGGAGACAAACGAAGGTATTGTTTCCACAAACATGGCAACTGCAAATTGTACATTTAGAGAATGGAGAGAGGGTCACGGCCTATGTTTGCAGACTCCATGGACCTGATTTGAGTTTGGATTCAGCAAGGACTCACTATGACTGCACCTCCCCTGCTCCCCTCACCTCCACCCCATCTCACTAGTTAAGTAGTGAGCCATGCTGAGAGTCCCTGAACATCAGGGTCAAATCTCACGGGTAGCCGGGGATTCCCAAGAAGCCTAGTTAGTTCTGTGTTCCTGATGTTAAAATACATGGCCATAGTTCCTCTTGGAAAATCCATACATGTTGGGGTATTCAAGGTCTCTCACTGAAGCTTGAGCTTACCATTGTTTGGCTAGCATGGTAGCTAAATAAGCCGCAGCTTTCCTTCTGTCTCCATTGCCCCTGTGCTAGAGTTAATGCCATACAAGCTACATCCAACAGTTCTCTTTCCCTCTTCCTTTCTTCCTTCCTTTTTTCCTTCCTTCCTTTTTTCCTTCCTTCCTTTTTTCCTTCCTTCCTTTTTTCCTTCTTTCTTTCTTTCTTTCTTTCTTTCTTTCTTTTTTGTTTTTGTTTTTAGAGGCAGGGTTTCTCACAGTCCTAGCTGCCTGGAACTAGCTCTTATAGACCAGGCTGGCCTCGAACTCACAGAGATCCACCCTGCCTCTGCCTCCTGAGTGCTGGGATTAAAGGTGTGCACCACCACCGCTCGGCCACCCAGCAGTTTTCTACAAACAATTTTCATAGTTCATTTTTCTTATTCTTGAGTATGAACTCTGTAATAATAATGACAGATAGTGACAGTATCAATATCCAGTATTAGAAAGTTGGATATACAGTAGGTGGTACTCACATTTCTTTCCTGTGTAGGTAAACAAGGCAGACGCAATGCTTACACACTTTGTGACTGGAAGCACCTGGAATTCATTAGGTTATAGACTTATCTAGACACGTTTACAACGTAACCCAAACAGTTAACCTGGCTTTCATAAATGGAGGCTTTGCGAATGCAGAGTCTTTACAGGGGTCCTCCCATAAGAAGGAATGGTGGCTGGTGATGGTGGAAGAGCAAGAATGCTTTTCAGGCTGGAGCTTTCAGAATCTGGATAGAATCCTTGGGAAAATACAGCAAAGTACAGCACAGACTAAAATTTTCCCAACTATTGTCTTGCTATAATGCATGTGCCTTAATGTTTAATTTTCTCTTAGGTTCTTCATTAAGTATTATGATCCTGAGCCTAAAGCTCAACATTTTTTGTTTATCTGCAGTGGGCTGAGTAAATATATACTTCACTTAGGATTCATATGTAGATATTTGAGCACCCCAGGAGATGGTATCTGGAGACAGATGAAACTTACGTGTTATGATCCAGTACACTTTGTAAGAGGCAATGACCTCTGTCCCATGTGACAGCCATACAAATGCTACTCAGAAGAGAACCTCTCCAGAACCTGGGTTACTGGCTCTCTGATTATATTCTTTATAAATCACTCAGCTGAAGGTAGTTTTATGAGCACATCTTGTGTGGACTATGAGTCTTACTTACTAAGAACTTCTAAGTTACCAGAGGGATCATTTGGCCTTTATCATCTTTGATAATGTTCTGTGAGCACTAATCTTGGTTGACAACTTGACTACATCTGGAATCACCTGAAACCCATAAGCTGAAATCACTTGTGAAGGATTTTCCTCTCATTCTCCTAGTATATGCTAAATCCTGTCTGCAGTTTTCCCTACCTCCACACCTCCCAGTTCCTCTTTTTACCTCCCCTCTCCCCCAGATCTACTCCTCCTCCACTTCCCTTCCAAACAGAGCAGGACTTCAAGGGATACCCACTGAACATGGTCTAACAAGACACAAAAAGACTAGGTACAGGCCCTCATATCAAGGCTGGATGAGGCAACCCAGTAGTAGGAAAAGGGTCCCAAGAATAGGCAAAAGAGTCAGAGACAGTTCCACAATCAATGTTGGGAGTTCTACAAGAACACTAAGCTACACAAACATAAGGCAAATGTGTGTGTGTGCACGTGCACATGCATGGGCATGTGCACATCTGTCTGTCAGTCTGTATGTCTGTGTATTCATTCTATCAGTTCTATTCCTTTAGAGACTAACAAATTCTCTTTGCTTTACTCCTGGCACTATGCTGAGGTTCTATTATCTCTCTACCAATTGTTCTCGCACATTTGCAAATATTTGAACAGTGGGACTATCAGATCATTTCTCAAGGCTACTGCTGGTAGAGTTCTTAGCAATGAAGCCAACAAACCATTCTGGGAACTAACTGGGCCCCACTTCCTTCCTGGGACAATGTCTCTACTGTCATTTGAGTGGTTAGTGATCCAGACCCATCAAGCCCCACCTTATCTCTTTATCTTGGATCACCCTCCTGGTCTTACTGTGTTGATAGGGTCAAGGTGGACTCACATGGATGAAAGATATGTTAGGAAGACATTCCTGTGAAAGGAAGAAGCATAGTCCTTGATTTAGAATCAACAAGTGTCTGTCAGTCCAAAACAGAGCTCAGCAGCACACACTGGCCATTAAGATGGAAACAGTCGTGCTGTCGTTCCAAGCACTGACTAGGAAGACCGTTCTGAGAATACCACAATGTCAGAGGTAAACAGAGACAGACCTGAAATAGCTGACAGCTAGGGGCTGCCATCACACAGTGTTCTTTCCTGAGCTAGGGTCTGGGCTACACTTTCCTGGGTCCAGCCCCTGGTCCCACACCATCCATGAGATGTGTCTAAATAATTCACGCTTAGGGAAATGTAGATTCCACCCCAAGGGTTTGTTTTCCCTCTGTAAAGACCTGATTGGGTTCTGCGAGGTTGCCATGAGCGTACACCCCTGTTCTAAGCTAGTTGGAAACACCACAGTTAAGACATTTTAGCTTCAGTGGGATTCCAACGTCTGATCATTTCCCATTTTTTAAAAGTAAATAAATTAAGATTTCAAGGGGAAGTACACATCCTTCCTGGAACAACCCAACCCACAGGAAGGAGTAACAATGGCTTCCACCCTTGAGCTCACTCTTGTCCTCCTGGGAAGGAAGTGTGAGATCTGTGGGCCTGGACAGACCCTGAGATTCCTGATGCATTATCCACTCTTGCTGCATTGGCAGAGACTGTGGGCCTCTCAGGAAGAGGCAAGAGTGGCCTGGGGAAGACTAATGTTCAGTCTTGGGGTAGCTTAGAAGGAAAAGAAGGAGACCCAGCATGACATTGCTGCTCTTTTGTCTTCTGCAGGTGTGACTCCTATTTCCATAGTGCCTTAGGCAAAAGAGACAGGGAAAGCAGGAGATTTACCACAGGAGGCCAGCCTTCCTCTGATAGCTTTTGCTAAGTATCATGGTAGCTGATTCTCTGTAGCTGGGATAAAATATCTCAGGTGACTTATGGGAGGAAGGATTTATTTGGGTTAATGATTTCAGAGTAGACTATTTCCGAGGATTAGTCTATGGCTCTCTCTATCATTACTGGCCAATGCTGAGGCTGCTAGCATGTCATAACAGGACAGGCATGGCAGAAAGCAGAGACTTGTTCCATGGAGAGCTGAGAAATGGAGAAAGAGAGAAAGCATTTAGCGATATGATATACCCATCAAAGACCTGTACCCAGTGACCAACTCCCTCCTGGTAGGCCCTTCCTTTGAAAGTCTTCATGACTTTTCAATAATGCCATCTGTTGCTAAGTCCATCAATAGTTTAATCTATCAATGTTTTAGGTCAGAGCCCTCATGAAGCCCTTGCTTCTCAATGCCCAGTCCACCAACCCCAGACCAAGCCCTTAATACGTGAGTTTTTGGGAAGTGATGGCTGCCTATGACAGCAACAACTTGAAGAAGGAAGTTGAAGGAAAAGATTTCTTTGGCTCATGGATCAAGGGTATCGATTGTCATAGGAGGGAAGTCATGGCTGGCAACAGGAGCTTGAGGTAGCTGGTCAGATTGCATTCACGTTCAGAAGATACAGCCGGATGAGTGCTGACGATGAGCTTGCTTTTGCCTTTTTATTCATGTCAGGACTCCAGGCCAAGGATGGCTCACCCACATCTGCAGTGGGTCCTCTATATCCATTAACCCCTCATAAATATGCTAAGATGTCTGTTTTCATGGTGATTTCTGAATCCCAGTGAGCTGACAATCAAGACTAACCACCACACTTAACAGTCATCCTTTCTCTGTAGAGATGGAAAGCCAAGGTTACCTGCCTGGTCTTCAGATTGTTAACATACAGCTAACTCCATAGAACCAGAGTCAGGGCAAGAGAACTAATCTGAAATACATAGCACAAAAAGGGCCACTTAGCTTAGGAATTATGTGCCTGTCTTTCGATATTTTCTACCTGGCAAAGGAACTTTCGAGTTACCTAGTTGGTGTCCCTATTTGTATGAATGGGGACGTTGAAGATCAAGGGGATCAAGATGCATAGCGATAGTTCTTGATCACCAACCTTCAGTATAGCTGTGAGGCCACATATTCCAGAAAGGCAAGCTTGAATTCCTTTCTTTCCTCGGTGATTCATCTGTGTATTGATTGGCACAGTCATGGATCATAAACACACATACTGAGCAAATGCAAGAGGAACCAGAGGTACCCTAAAGGGCACAGCAGAGAAGCATATGTCCCGTTGTTACTCAGAGCTCGGGGACCTGATAAAATTCCAAGAGAGAAGACAAATGGCTGAAGCACAGATCACCCAGACGAAAAGCAAGGGGCCCTTGGTGAGTTGGAGAAGTCATGCTTTCTAAAAATGACTTTAACTGACTTCCTTTGTCATGAGAGACTGTGGTTTTAATATATTAAGTCCAGCTGACAGCCAGGGTGGCATACAAAGCTATAAATACTATAGTACAGCCATGATCTGATTGAATACTTAAGCTCTTTGAGCCAGTTGTTATGGCTCGAGGCCCCATGGTTTGAGCACTGGGTCTTCCATGATGGTGGTACTACTTGGAAGAATGTGGAGTCTTTAGGAGGTAGGGTATAGCTAGTGGAATTAGGTCAGGTCAACAGGAGGTTTGTGGTCTGCTTGCACTGTTTCTCTGTCCACTGCCTTGTGCGGAGTCTCTCTCAAGTGCTCCCACCGCCATGAATCCCGCCATGCCTCCCCAACCATAGTATACTGAAATTCCCTTGAGAGCAGGGACTTGAAACAAATCTTTCTTTCCTGACATTGATTCTGTTGGGTGCTGTGGTCACTAGCTAAGGGATTGAAATAGAACATACATGAGCATCTTGAGTGTGTCAGGTAACATTTACTCTTGAAATTTCATGCAATATTTGATACATAGTTGCTCATCAACAAATATTTCTGGAAATTATAAATACTTGGTTTAGCAGACCTCTTTATCTCTAGAGAATCCATGCAGCTCAAGACCTTCCTTCTAAGACACTGTTTAGAATAACACTGTAGTGATTGTCATACACGTACAATTCTTTAAGTGTTTTGACAGTATTCACTAGTATCAGTGTGAACTCTCTAGAAGCACTTAGAGTATGGTGTCCAGGATGTTCAGTCTAGGAAAAATGAGATTCCTGGTGGAGAAAATATTCCCTTATAGAACTACTTATCTGACTAAGATATCTGATCTCTGAACTCTACCTTCTTAGCTAGATTTTTTTCTGGTACTATTCCCATGAATTCATTTTATACCTTATTGTCATTATGAGGGGGCTCTTGTTAAATTTTATTCGCTGGAGTTTGTAGTTTGTTTTATTTTGCTTTTAGACTGTATACCTCTCCTCTACCAAATATAAACATGCTTTGCTATGTAGCATTCTTTACAAGCTGTGTGCATAGCACCATACAATCTTCCCCAACAGAGACTCTGACTGTTAACCCATGGAAAATGCCTCTATGCTTTTAGCACCCTCTGGAGACAGAGTTTCATATGGCTCAAACTGGGCTTGATCTTCTTATTTCAACATCTCATATCTAGCTGTGTCTATGAATTTTAACAAACAAGATCACAAAGAAAGACCATGGGATTCAATAACCCATACCACTGAAGCCCACAGAGCTTTCAGCTGTTTTGGCCATCCACAAAGACCATGAGACATCTAGCAGGGTGGGGGGTAGCAGGTACTCACTAGATCCAAAACCTGGAGGTTGATGGGCTGAAAAGATAGAGATATTGTGTAATGGAGAATAAGACCTATGGCTCAGGCCCAGTGCCATCACTCTCCCAATGTATGTCCTTAGCTCTCCTTTACACTCTGGATCTAATCGCCATTCATCACACTGGAATAAGGATATTTGTATTGACAACTCCTAAGATCATCTGCCAATAGCACTAAACCTTACAAGAGGGATGAGTAAAAGTGCAGGGTGAGGAGTAGAGGAAGGAGCAGGTTGATGACTGACCCTCCTGTCTTTTAGCTGCACAGCTGCACACTGTCTTTGTCTCAGGGGCTTCAGTGTTCCCCGAGGATAACAGACAGCTTTCCCAGGAGAAGCAGTCTCTGAGTCCTGTAGTATACAGACACTGCCTTGCAGTTCTTATCAGAAAAAGGCTGCTGACTCGGTTCCCTAGTACTCCACTGTCTAAGGGCGGCAAGCCCCCCTTTGCTTCAGGAACACAAGCAATCCAATTCCTTGAAGGCTAAGTCTTGGAGGGCTCACACAAATGTCAATTGTGTTTATTGCTATGTCATCCCACAGAGATCTTACTTGCATTAATAAATTTATGTGTACTGCCTGACTTCCTTCTTGATAAAACAATGATATATAACTCTAGGCGAGACCAAAAGGATGGGAGGAAGAAAGAGGAAGTAGCTGACTCCACTGGCTAAGGAGCCAAAGTGTAATGAGGGGCAGCAGAAGATACAGGACAGTCAGATGCTCTCCAAGTTTGCCATGACTAAGCTAAACCTGAGGAATCCTGGGGCCCTGATCAAGCTTTATAAATGTAGAGAAAGACTCGGATTGAGTCCTGGAGGATGAGTAAGCATTTCTGAATCAAAAAGCAAAACATTTTGCATAGAAGCATCAGGAAATGCCGATGTAGAAGACTATATGATGTCCAAGCATCTGTGGCTCAATGCTAAACATAATTAGTTGTGACATATACCACTTTTGAGTAAACAAAAATTATCCAATAGTCAGGAAAAACATACGGTCTTGTCATTAAGCTGAGAGGCCTCCAAGGAATGCTCTTTATCTTTACAGAGCACAGTGACATGACTAGATGTACTCAGGATTGATCTTGTTAGAGACGTAGATATAGACTCTGCCTGGTTGTGCCTTACAATTCCTTAAAGGTCTTACAGAGCTCGCTCTCTGCATTGAATTAGACAGCATGACATGGTGGAGGATATATGGGCTTGGTGAAGGGGAATTGTTCTGTGGGGACCAGTGTGATCAGCAAAGGCTCTATGGAAAGATACCACTAGCTGTGGGCCTTGATCAATTTCCTGATTGAATTATCTTCCCGAAGGGGTTCTGCATGGCTTGTGCTGTTGAGTTTGCTGGGTGTTGACATCTCTGCCTTCAGTTTTGCCCAAATTAACCAGGTCCAGTGAAGGACAACTGGTAGGACTCCATCTCTCTGCATCAGCTGAGGGCTACTGAACTCTGTCTTCCAGAGTCATTTTCTTAGTAGGTCCCAGGTATAATATGGTAACCCGTTGGCAGCAAGAATGAGTTATACTTTTAGTTCCATGCTATTTGGAGAAAACAGTTTTGTGTAAAATGAAAACAAACAAACCATCTTTGTTTTCTCATAAGACAAGGAAAAGCATATGCCCCCTAGACACAATGAGAGTTGTGAAGGATTCAGGTTTTATGTGCCTCACTTTCAAATGAGTATGCTGAGATCCTAAACAAGTGTGCTGTTAGGAGAGGGAACCTGAATGGGAGGCTCCAGGCCATAGGAGATTCCTTATGCCGCCCCTTACCTTGTGTGAAGCAGCAAGGTGGAGTAAGTTTCTATTGGTTTGGACCATTGATCAACTTTGTTGAAGTTACACATTACACAAGATACTTAACTTTTCTATGTCTTACTTTCTTATTTTTTCATTTATGGGTATTACCTACCTCATGCGTTTATGCTGATATATGTTTGTGGGATAGACAAGAGATGTCGCATTCTTATTAATTTTGTTAGGTGCCCAAATCTCAGGAAGCTTTGGGAAAGATATTTGCCTGGAATGGTGAAAAGGAAGAGTGATTGCAGACTGACTACCAGTGACTTCACAGCCTGTCTGGGAGACAAAAAAATAAAAGGAGTTCTTTTTGTTGCCTGTACCCAATTGGGACTTTTTGAGGCAAAACGCAAAGGGTGTGCTGGGGTGGTGGCAGGGCCAGCGCTGGAGGTGACCTCAGGTATCCCCATGTAAAGCAGCCCAACCACTCAGGAGAGACTGTAAGAGAGGAAGGATGCCACGAAGTATTGCCATGTTGTTATAGAAGATTCATCTGCTTAGCATTAAGCCTCCCCTTGTTTAGCCCTCAGAGGTTTTGGACTCTGTCTGGTGTGAAAATTTTTTTCTGTTTAGAAAGAGTTCCGCTCATTACTTTTGCAGACTGCACATGGGGACAGCTTGTTTATCTGCTAAATGAGTCATCAATATCCTGCACTATATGAGCCATGGAATGATAGACTTGGATGGGGCTCACAGACTCACCCAGTTCAACCCCCTCATCACCAGCAGGGAAATGGATGTCTGAGAAGACAGGGACTTGGCAGGGCTGGGCCCAAAGAATAGGTGTCCAAATTCCAAGTCTTATGTACATCCTACTAAATGCAGCAGTCACCTGCAGAACACTGAAGAGAACAAAGGCAAAGGGAGCCAGGCTCGCTATTATACATATACCACTCAGGAACCCTGAGAATTGTTTGTTTTTTAAAAAAGAAACATGGTACTTGGTTGTGCAGATACCAAGAAAATAGCCCCATCATTCCTAAAGCTCTAAGCATTTGCATGTAGCTACTGCGATAAGGATGAAAGTATCAAGGAAAATCAGGCAGATGGAATAGATACTGGCCTTGTCCTGATGGAGTTTTCAGTCTAGAGTGCACCCTATGCAGATGGCTTTGTAACTGCTTCTTTATATACTGGGGTCCTGCAGAGATGCCTCGAGAACTACTCTGAGGATACAGAAGGGCTCAAGGTTGGCTCACTCTCCCCTTACCTGACCTTCTAATAGTATCCTTTTGTTTCTACACTGGGACTTCATGCAAGATTTCCTTTGGAGGCAAGACCTGTTGGACCTCTTTGTATTGTTTAGAAGATATTCATCTGTGAGCCCAAAAGCTCACATACCAGCGATATAAGCAATAAAATATACCAGAGAGTTTTGGATTGGTAGCGCTTTGGGCTCTTTTATATGGGGAAGATTAACTCTTTGGTACTAAGTAAATGAGTATATGCATATGCAGAACTTAAATAAAGATGACATGATTTTCCATTTTTTCTTTTTTCTCTTGTCTTTGCTTTTCTGCTGATAGTCATGTGACTTGATTAATGACAATCAACTTCTGGTTGCTTGCAGATCCCAATATATAACTTTCCAGAAACATTTTGTCCCCTTATGTCTACAAAACAATCCCATATAAGACTGTTATTGGTTCCCCTCTACCCCTTTATTATTGTCACTGAACCAATCGTAGCAGATAAGGGTGTAGGCAGCCTCTGCTGGCAAGCTAATGTTCTGGCGTCAATCCCTGTGGAGAAGGACCGTGCATTTTGATTGATCATCCTAGTAGGATTAAAGAGAATGGTAGAATAGTCTTTTCCAAAGATAGGGTGAGAAAATATGTTTAGGTAAAAAGACCACAAAATGTACATACTCTTTCTTGGCATATACATATTCCCTGATAGCTGCCGTGGTTTGGCCATAGCTTGTTTGCTTTGAAACTTCTATGGAACTTAATCCCCATGAGTGTTCTATGGAATCAGTTGGGACATTCAGGATGCTGTTAGGATGCTGTCTTGATGAATGTACTTAATAGATTGATGGGTCAATTTACTGTGGGAACTCTTTCAACCTATGGCCTTTAATATACCAGCCCACTTTGGGCATGGTCTCATGTACTAGAAATGCAGATGAAAAGTGTGTGTGGGGGGGGAGACTCTTGGCTGCTGGATTTGGTTCTAGTTCCCAGTGCATGCAGAGGACTGCAGATTGCTACTCTTTCTGTGAGTTTATTGCCACATAAGTAAGCCTTTATCATACTCCATTCCAGGCTGTTGTGAAACTCTTTTTATGACAACAAAATGACGCCTACTGTATGGGGTATGGATCCACATAAGACCTAAAAAAGCTTTTTGAAAAGGGGGCCTCTAGGCCCACAAAAATGGGAGTCAATTGGAACATCTTGGCAGCCACATTTTTTCAGATGGCTGTTTGCTGACTGCAAGCTGCAGCATGGCTTCTTAAGAGAAGGCTTTCTGGTTAGTGCTGGTTCCTTGAACAGCTGGTGGAAGCATGCATGAACAGTTCTTGCTCTTTTCGGAGGTCCTGTTTTGGAGCATTTAAATGGGATTTATGAGAAGAGTGCTATAAGCTTCTTTATGGTGACATAGACCTGTCGTGTCTTTGGAGCTGGGGTGGTGAACATGGCTCACAGAGCTGGTGGTAATGGTACCTCCATATTGAAAGGCTAAGAGAAGCAGAGATAGCATTCAGGGACACAGAAGCCACCCTACTTAACATTTAAAAAGTGCCCCTAGTCAGAAAATGATTACTGATATGCAATAAAGAAAGATTCAGACAGAAATAAGCCTCTGAATGGGTCACAGTGTATTTAAAAAAATGTATGTAGGCTTGGGAAAGAGAAGAAAAACAGTTATAAAAAATAAAGTTTTTAAAGAGACAGTAAAAATAAGATAAAAGGACAGACAAATATAGATTAAAAGAGTAAAGATAATAAGTATTAAAGAGAAATAGAAAAATAAGCCACATAAAAATGGAATATACACAGAGTCTGGATTATGCATATTATTGTGTGTTCTTTGAATTTTTTCACTGCAGAGAGACATTTAATTCTGAGGGATGCTAAGCTAAACCAACATACATATTTTAAAGGTATTGACTTCAAAATTTGGGTCTAAGGATATGTTACTTTGGAAAAGAGGTTCTGTTTTAGTTTCCATAGAAGATGAGAACCTGTAGATTCCTTCAAGGCTAATGTGATTTGATGGAACAAACCTTCTAAAAGGTCTCTGTGAACCCTAAAAATACTTTGCCCAGAAAGCAGTTTGGAGAAAACAATACTCAAATTCCCAAAATGATTGTTTAAAACTGTTTGTTTCATTTAAAGGGGGCTGATTATAAGTATTAATGGTCACAGTCAATTTCTAAAATAAAAAAATAAGGCAGATATGGTATAGAGATGAATACTTTGCATTAGCATCTTGTATCTTGATCTATTGATACAAATTTAAGGTCGATTTGTTACACTGTGTATATGTATTATTTCTGTTCTTGTTTAAGGCATTATGTGTTTGTGCATGCAGCTCATTTAAAAATGTAATGTACAGTTAAAAATTACAGATTAATAGTCATCTATAATAGTTAAGCTGTAGTCATATTAGTTAGGTTTTCTAGATGTACAGAGATGTATTTCAGATAGATAGGTAATCTTCAAACACTTCAATGAACTATAGAATATGGCATTTAAATAACTTAGGATTCTGTTGATGTGAGACACAATTGCTCCTGGCAACAATGATCTATTCCTGAGAGAATGTTGGGCACTGAAGACACTCCACTTTGAGCTTGTTTACTTCTTGACAAAACTGGCCTTTGGGCAAAGAACTGCCCATACCTCCACCACAGACAAAATGCATGGTGTCTAGACTGGACAAGCATGGTACAAGTAAAAAGACTGCCAAACCTTGCCAAGACAGGGTAAGACAGTTTTGAAAATTTTTCTGCCTCTGAAAATGGTCTGACAGATACTCTAAGCCTTAGCCAAAGATGGTTGCCACAACATTGCAAATGAGACTTTGGGTGATTGTCCAGGTAACCGGTTGTCTCTGTCATTTCTTGCACCTTTTGGAAGTTGTTCGATTGCATTTTCTGTTTACTGTAGTAATATTATTTTTCTTCTCAGGTCTTTGATGGGTTTGAGGACTAGACAATCATAGTTACTTTCCTCTCAAGACTTAGTCAAGCCATTTTTAATATATGACTTAGACTCTTTAGGATAGGATAACTATCAAAACATTTAGCATATGTTTCTTGCTTGATGTTGTTCATGCAGGCTGTAATTCTAATTTTTATTTATGTTATTTCCTCTTCCTTTTCCTGGACAATACTTGATAGTTATTCTTATTGTATATAGTTTTGCATTAGGCTTAGAACTCTTTCAGCTAGACAAAATGGGGAGGTGCTGTGGAAACTCCTTCAGTCAATAGACTTTCAGATACTAGCCTGCTTTGGGCATGGTCCTATGTACTATAAATGCAGATGAAAAGCATGTACAGGCCTTTTGGATTTGCTCTGGATTTTGTTCCAGTTCCCAGTGCACACAGAGGACTGTGGATCACTATTCTTTCTGTGTATTTATCCCCAAGTAAATAAACATTTGTTATACTCTAATCCAGTCTATTGTGAAACTCTTTTGTATGCCAACATCAATTGTTTAAGTCTCCAGCTCACCCCTTGTCTCTTACCATGTGACAGCATAGACCACCCCAGAACAGTGCCATATGGAAGGCCATTTCCAGATATATCCCTTTTGCCTTGAACAAGAATTGTAGTCCAAATAAGCCAACTTCCATGATAATTTACCCAATAGTATTTAAGGAGCCAATTACTGTTTGACTGAATGCCATATTTCTGGAGGGCAAGAAATTCAAGCCTGGGTTCTAATATTCTGTGTTGATTTCTGTTTTCTGTCAGGTTATCTAGGAAAATTGCAATTACCAGCTCATTTTTGCCTTTTTTCCTTTGGAATCAGAAGTTGGAGTTTGAACATGCTTTCTTTTGAAATGTCTAGACCTTTCTTTGCAATTATCCCAAACAGAAGCAGATACACAGAGAGTTGAATATGATTGTATTTTTTGTTTTCTGTTGTTAGTGACATAACTTCTAGTCATATCATCTTCCCTTCAACAGCAGGTCCCCTTCATATTTCAGTATGATGACAGGCTCATGAGGGCTTGTGGTAAAGTCAATTGAATTGAGAAAGTTGCTGTAATCAAGTACTCAATAAAAAGGCTTGACATTAACCTTGGTATGGCTGAGTCATTATTACTTTATCGCTTTCTTATTTTTCCCAGTAGGAAAATGCATGAAAACCCAAGAAAAAGACAGAAAGAGACTGTTGTATCTAAAAGTTAATAATTCTGAAAGTGAGGTGATTTGATTATGTATCTGGCTAAGTTGCTATTTGTTGTGTGGCTTTGTCAAAATCCTTTTCTTATTTGGACTTTGGTGTAAATGTATTCAAAACACAAATCCGTGTATGATTAAGAAGATGTATTCTTGTTCTAAGAATGCATTGCTAGACTACATCTAACAACATGGATTCTAGAAGACTCTGTTCATCGCTATTTTCTGTGTGCTGGTTTTAGAAAGTGGTCTCAATTGATAATACAGCCTCATGTTTCCAAGTTGCTTTTCTTCCTGTTCTTTTAAAGCTCTTGCTTTTTTTTTTTTTTTGGCCTGAGGAAGATTTTGTATTCCCACTACCCCTAGAAGTCTGCTTATATATGAGTAGCCATCTTACTCAGTATATGAGACTTACTGAAATACTCAAAGCTTTCCAAGTCTTTTCCTTCCCCAGTTTCCCTTTGTGATCTGCAGTTAGGTCCGTGAAGTGTTAAGTGACCAGTTTGTTCCTTGTTTACCTTTTAAGAGAGCACCCCGAAGTCAAGATCCCACCTCAAATAAGACTTAAAACTGCCCAGCTCACTCCTCCACATGTTTGATGTGTCTATGTTGAAAACACAGAAAACAGGCTTTACTCAAGTTAGCTGAAGTTCTTTGCCCAGTCATGTGAAGAAACTAACTAAATATTTAAGGTTTGTTGATGCCAACATATTGTTTTTTAATTTCAATACCCTTCTACTTATTCATGTGATTCTCACAAACCACTCTGCAAAGAGGCATTCATTGTGTCTCTTCGATTAGGCAATAGAGCCACAGATGGCTTCACTGGAGTGCCAAGACTGTTAGTAAGAAAGGGAGGGGACCAGGGCTGGCATCCAGCTGTCACCAACCTATTGCAAGAGTTTGGCTAATGCTGTGTAGGAGCCCTGGGTCTCAGTAACCCATGGCTAAACCAGGGATCATAACTCAAGTCCATCTACCTGATTCAGAGGTGTGAATGTGTTACCAGATAACACAATGCCAGTCACTTATTGTTGACTGGCATCCAAGTGTACTTTAATATCTCAGCCACGGGCTGGAGAGATGGCTCAGAGGTTAAGAGCATTGACGGTTTTTCCAAAGGTCCTGAGTTCAATTCCCAGCAACCACATGGTGGCTCACAACCATCTGTAATGGGGTCTGGTGCCCTCTTCTGGCCAGCAGGCATACACACAGACAGAATATTGTATAAGTAATAAATAAATAAATAAATAAATAAATAAATAAAGCTTTAAAAAAAAATATCTCAGCCACATGATCAAATATCAAGATCTGAATTTAGCATTGCTTAAAGTCAAAACAAACCATTTTTCACATAAACTCTTCCCTTGGCTTATATTAAGCTTAGACTCTACTAAGGAATTTATTGAGTGCAATTATTTTCAACCTTCCTGATGCTGCAACCCTTTAATACAATTCCTCATGTTGTGGTGACCTTGAACCATAAAATTCTTTTCTCTACTACTTTATAACTGTAATTTGCTACTGTTATGAGTCACAATGTAAGTATCTGATATGCAAATGGTCTAAGGAAACCCCTGTGAAGGGGTCACAAGCCACAGGCAGAGAACACTAATCTACTGGGCCCTAAGAGGGGAGACATAAACTTCACCATTCTGATTTTTTTAAAATATAGTTTGACATTTCACTTGTAAAATACTATGATGGGAACATTGTGCTCTTTTATTTATTTGTTAACTTATTGTGGACACTAGAGCTAAAAACAAAAGCAAGAGGGAAAGTCATCTACTTGAAACCCTTACAAACATGACAAATCAGTAATTTACAACCTTGCTTTCATTTATTGAACAATATTGAAACATTCATATCCACTGCAACTTTTCTCCCTTCACGAGAAACCTTCTTCTTCAGTATAAAGAGAAGTGTATGCCTAAGGAGGACCCCAAGAAGACACATTTTTAAGTTTTCAAAATTTATTTATTTTACATCTGGACCACAGTTTTCCCTTCTCCTCTCCTCCTGGTCTCTTTCCCACACCTCCCTTCTACCCCTTGCCATCCTCTTCTCCTACATTTCTATTCAGGAAAGGGTAGGCCTTGCATGGATAGCAACAAAACATGGCATATCAAGGTGCATTAAGACTAAGTAAGCACCTCCCCTTGTATTAAGATCAGACAAGTCAATCCAGTATGAGGAAAAGGGTCCCTAAAGTCAGCAAAAGAGTCAAAGACAGATCCTGCTCCTACTGTTAGGGGCAAGAAGACAAAACTATACAACTGTCACATCTATGCAGAGGGCCTAGGTCAGTCCCATGCAGGATCCCTGGTTGTCTGTTCGGTAAGAGAACAATTTTTAACAATCATATTTGATGAATGCATGGGTGTAAATCAGAGGACACCTTTTGGGAGTTGGTCCTCTCCTATGCGGTGGGTCCCAGGGATTGAGTTTAGGTCATCAGGCTTGGTAGTGGATAACTTAGCCCACTGAACCATCTTGCTGTGCCCCACTGCAACTCTTGCACATTCTTCTGGTCATTTTACTTACTTGGTGGTTTCATCTCCTCTCTGCCCTCTTCTTGCTACTTTTCCTCTTCTTCTTTGCTTTTCTTCTAGGGCACCTCTGGAGAGGTAGCTCTGGCTACTACCTGCAGTCCCTTAGCAGCCTTTGTGTAGAAGCTCTGTGCTTTGCTGCCACTCAGGTGTCCCTTCTTTGGGCTCAACTGTCATTGGAAGTTTCTGATAGCCCCTAGCTCCTAATCCCCATGAACTCACCTTTAATACCCCTGTCTCTTGAGAATGCCTGGGCTTTATTGCTACGATCTTTACATTGACTTGAGTCTAGCAATCGTTGTGGGGCCCTTTAGTTAGTATAAAGTTGCCATGTTTGGAAAATAAAAATAGAAGATGTTGAACAGAATTTGCGATTCAGGTAAACATTATATATATATATATATATATATATATATATATATATATATAAAGATATACAGATGTATTATATATATGAATGCATTAAAGATAAGCATATCATATATGTCCTTGGGTTTCTGTGCTTGCAAGATAAACAGAGTAGAAACTAATGTACTGAGTTATCGATAACTAAGCTCTTTGAGTGTCTAAGAAGTGGTCCAGGACTGCCCAGCAAGGAGGTAATGGTACTAGCAGGAGAAACAAGTCTGGCTGCCCTAGGGCTGTGCTTTCCCCTGGCAATGTCTTTATCCAATGCAACAGTGAAGTTACTGTGTTTGACAGTTTTCAAAACACATTCAGATGCACGATCTTAATTAATCTTCCCAGCAGCCCTCTGAGGTAGGTGCCATGTCTCATTTGTTTTAAGACGTTTCTGTTTTCCGCTTTGAGGATGTATTTGGTTGTCAGCTGTGGGTCAGCCTCATGGACAGCATTGCTTCTGTTCCCCATTCCTTCATAAAATGATGTCATCGTGGAATCCGTTAAATGCAACATTGTCTGTAGCCAAAGACCAAGCTGCCGAAGCCGGGTCTCCAGGAAGGTGCTAGGCATGTAATTAAACCGTTGTCTTTCTCACCTTCCATTCCTGCATGCCAAAAAGAGATGATGGATTTTCTCTCCGTGACAAACGGTGAAGTTAGTAAGTTTAGCGAACTAGGCCAGACATGGGAGAGCATAGCATGTCCTTCTGCCTGACATCTATAATAACTCAGACACTGTAATAACTCACACAGTTAATTCAGAGGGTCTGGCAAGGGTGCGGGGGAGGGGGGATGCTTCCCTTTGCCTGTGTCCCATAGAGGAACCATACGCAGCGAACAATACTAGTTGCAGCGTCCCACAGACTAAAGCCTGAAGCGAGGAGCAGAAGCTTGTCTTGGCAGAGTCACCCTGAGCCTGACCCAGCCAGCTGGAGAGCTCTCCTGACAAGGCTGCTTGCTCCAAGCCTGACTCCCAGCCCGATCGCCCATGAGTCAGGCGGTGCTGCCACAGCTTCTTCCCCCTTGGAACCAGGTCCGCATGCAGTCTAGACTGCTCTGGAAAACGATCTCGCTTGACAATGGGCCCAGACTCCTCAGTGTGTATTCGCAGAACCTCAATCCAAGTATTGGATTCCTGGGCTCAAGATAGCTAATAACAGGAAGAAATCTTCATTAGAAGACAGAGATATGTTTAGCAGGAGACAGAAGAGGAAGAAGAGAAACTAGACACTTGCTGCAAGCAGAGAGATTTGAAATGGAATTGATTTGGGCTTCTAGAACCTAAGGAGCAAAGGCTACCTGCCTGAAAGATGAGTACTTCGAGAAAGATGGGGAGCACACCACAGAATTAAAGGTGCCTCTTACTTTAAAGACAAAGAGGGTCTCCCAGAGCAAAAGCATGTCTACAGGCCAGGCTGTGTGTTAGATACTTCGCTAAGTCTTCAATAATCAGTCATAACCCACGACCCCCCCTGCCTGCCCCTACACCTCTCTGTACCTGACAAGTGAGGGCAAAGCTAATGAGTTTGAGAGGCAAGGAAACCAGGACCCAAAGACACAGGAAACTTGTTTAAGATGACTGAGAAGTAATGGCTAAGTCGGAAGGAGACTGCAGACTTTCTTGGTTTGAAGGTTTTGTGTCCCCTTCACGCCCCAGGTATTGGAACCTCAGGTAAAAAGTGGTCATAAGGCAAGATTGCCTGAATATTAGAGATCTGGGGGAGGGATGGGGAGGGAGTAAGAGCCAGGGGGCTAAAGAATTTTCTTAGGTCCTGAGCCGATGGAATCTTTGGAATGCACACAAATAAGAAAGGGGACCAGCTAGCTTCCAGAAAGCTGCAATCTAAACCTAGGAAAAGGGGAGAGATTCAGAGAGGGAGGGGGGGCTCAGAGCAGAGCCCTTTGAATTCGAACTAGAGTGCTCATAATTTCCTCACTCCCAATGCAGCAAAGACCATTATTATTATTGTTATCATTATCATCATCGTCATTACTATTACTGTTACTATTACTGCTCCTCCAACACAGCCAGGCTTGCTCACAAGCCTGGAAAAGAGAACAGCCTTCAAATTAAACACAGCTGAGCTGAGGAAAGCTGACACAGGTTACTGTCCCCTCCTCAGACACTCCATTCTGTTTGTCCCCTCCTCAGACACCCCATTCTGTTTGTCCCCTCCTCAGACACCCCATTCTGTTTGTCCCCTCCTCAGACACTCCATGTCTGCTACTTGTTCCTTTGCAGCCTCCCACATCACATCTGAGCGTCTTCTCTGCTCCTTTCTCCTCTCTACACTCTCAGCTCCTGGAAGATCTCACATGATTTCAACTCCGGCACCAACATCAGTGTCTGGCAAGGATGAGGCTTGCTCTCTCTGTTCTCTCTGTTGGGGACAGAGAGAATGCAAGGCTAGAGAGAAGGGAGTTGCTGAAGAAAACTACATAAATTCATCCCTTGAGTTGGGGTGTAGTGATTTTTAATGGTATTTTAATAAATGAAGCTTGCCTGAAAAATCAAAGTGCAAACCTAAACCACCAGAGGCCAGGCAATGTTGGCACACACTTTTAATCCCAGGGCTAGGGAGACAGAGTCAGGCAAATCTCCGAGTTCAAGGCTACCCTGGGTTATACAAGACTGATCCAGAAACACATCCAGGTGGTGGTGACCTTTAATCCCAGTGTTTGGGAGTCACACACCTTTAATTCCAACACTAGGGAGGTGGAGACAGGAGTGATATAGCTGGGCAGAGAGAGAGAAATATAAAGAGGAAGAGAAAGGGATGCACTGGAGTGTGGAATCCGAGGTTTGATGGAGACACAGTACAGACTAGGCAGTCTGAGGATCGCCTCTTTGGTCTGAGCATTGGTAGAGTAAAAAGTCTCTCTAGTGGCTTACTGCTCTGCTTCTCAGATCTTCAGCTTTAGCCCCTATATCTGTCTCTGGGTTTTGATCAATTCAGACCAACTAGAGTTCATGAACATGGGGGAAATGACTCAGGGAGGTAGAAAACTTATGATGGAAAGCATGAGGACCGAATTTAGATCCCCAAGAGCCCTGGAGCATGTGGCAACCTACCCGTAGCTTGTAGTGAGCCAGCCGACTAGCAGAAAGGCTGAGCACAGGGTTCAGGGGGAGAGACCCTGTCTCAGGACACAAGGTGAAGAGTGACACCAGAATGCATTCCACATCAGCCTCTGGCTTTGTGTCTACTCTTGCACAAGTGCATGCACACCTGGACACACACAAATACCACATACCTGGGAACATGCATGCACCATGCATACATATATAAAACCCAACCAAAACTTCTCTCCTGTTTACCCCTAGATATCCCAGTCTTCTCTCTGGCCAACTTCTGCAGGTCCAATTGCACGCTCTGCCTCTGACTTACTTCCAGGTGACATAGAAAAGGAATACTTAAGGGATCAAAACCAAAATGTTTCCCCCATGGACCTAGCAAGTTACAGTGAGAATCTGTGGTGTAGGTGTCTACTCTTTCACCTCGATTCCTATCTCTTGAGTCTTGAACAGAGATGAGATGCCTCTATGGTAGGACAGGAAGCCACTACTGTATAAACACAGTACAAATGAGGAAACTGACTGGCGAAGACATCAAGTTAGAAGTTCACGGTCATAGACTTCCTAGTGACTAGATCATAACTTGTTGTAAAGCTACCTGATTCCCTACTCCACACCTCTGTTGGCCTGTCTCTCTGAGATAATGAAACCAGATGAGGCTCAAACCAAGGACAAGAGAAGAACTCCATCCACTTCTTGGGAATGAGCTGTTGCTCTGGTGTCTAGGAGGAGAGGGCTGCACAGCCTACACTTCCTGCTCGTTTGGAAGACAGATCTTCCATCCTCAGAAGGAGAGTGGGCCCTGCTCAGCTACCACGGGAGCTGAATCACTGCTAGCCCGACTGTTTGATCAGAAAGAATGGCGTGGGTGGTCATGTCCCAGACAGAAGACTCTCGGCCAGATGGAGACGCGCCTGTACACTTGGATCTGCCGCAGACTTGGATCCGCTCGGCTTGTTGCCGGATCCCCAGGCTGCTCTCTTTTGATTGAATACACTGCCTAGGTGGTGGCAGCCTGGAGCCCTGAGCTGCAAGAGTTCTTGGACCTCTAAAGTAGGGACATGGTCAAGAGTGACCACAGGCCAGAGCCAGTGGTGCTGAGAAGCACAGAAAAACCTAACTTTGATAAAGAGACTGGGACAGTGACAGCAGCGGGCAAAGACGCTATTTATACAACACCCATCTGGTGAGCATTCTGGGTGCTTCCCTTCAGGCACACACTGAAACACAGCAGGTTCTCAGGCTAAGGACTCTGTCTGCCAGAGTTGAGCAGCCTAGACTAGAGCTCTGTCCAGAACTAACCCACTGTGTGGACAACCAGATGACACAGAGCTCTTATGTCTGTCATTGTCACATGGCACACACGGCCTTTCTGTGCTGTGTGTTATGGCGTTCCGATCTCCACAACGATCTTGCTTAGTAGTTGCCATACACCCAGTATATACATGATGTGGTATCCACAAAGATTAAGGAACTACTCAGAGGGGAGGACATGGGCTACTCTGGCTAGCTGATTCAACCATAGCCTCAGCTAGCTTCGCATGGGTTGTAGGTGCCATGCTTCTGACCTCACGGCCCAGGCATGCTCCTACTGTGCCTCACACCTTTCATGCCTGACTCACCATCTCTTCCTGGAGGAAAAGATCCTAAAATTCATCTTCCTAGAGAGCCAAGGAGACTGCTGATCTCATTGGCCCACACTGAGATGCTATATGGCTTCAGTTCCCTGGAATTTGCAGAAACGTTACCCTCTTGTCTTTGGCAAAGCTAGCAGCACATGCCATATTCACAGCACCTGACTAGAAGGCTGAGAAATTGGGCCTCCTCCTCCTGCTACCTCCAACTTCCTCTTCTCTCTCTCTCTCTCTCTCTCTCTCTCTCTCTCTCTCTCTCTCTCTCTGTCCTTTCTTTCTCTGAGCATATCCGGGCTTGGCCAGCATCTCCACATCTACAGCCAAAGGAACAGCATCTCTGGTTCCACCATGCTCCTTTGGAAGTCCTATGGGAGTCTGTTGGGGTGTGGTGGAAACATCTAAAATGCTGTCTGTCAAGGTTAGCCTCACACCCTGCAAGCGATAGGAAGAAAACGGCGCCAAGAGAACATCTCAGAAGCCCCTGGGAAGCCTTCCTAACTCTAATGGAGAAGACTACCAGAGATCTCAAAGCTAGTCAAATCTGGAGGAATCCCCAGAAAAATCAGCCCAATTTAGGTTTCCTGTAATGTGACAGGAAGGAAAGTTGGGAGCAAACACAGGGAAAGGGAAAGGAATAGAAGCATCCGTCATTTCCTGCCCTCTTAGAGGGGACAAGCCTCTCCCAGGGGCTGTGATTCTGGACCAGAAGGAGAGGCAGAATGCAGCTAGTTCGGATTTGTCCTGGAACAGGCTGTGACTCTTGGCAAACTGTTTCTCTCTCTCTCTCTGAGCTTAAAGAAATTCCTTGACATTCTAAGTTCCTCTGCAAGCCAATTGTGATAGTCAATTTTAACTGTCAAAGGGGTTGGATGGAGGCATTCCAAGGACACTGAAAGATGCACCTTTGGGAGTGTCTGTGAAGGGATTTCCAGAAATATTCAACTGATGGGGGAAGACCCTCCTTAAATATATAAGCAGTATCATGTGTGTGTGTGTGTATGATGGATAAACAGAGGAACAAAAGAAAGAAATGAGTGCGACCCTGATCTTGCTTCAGTATCCATGGAAATGTGAGGGGTCCCAGCCCTGTGCTCCCATCATGATTAGATGTAACCTTTTTAGTCACAAAACAAAAGGAATATTATTTTCCATTTCATTGTTTGTGCTGGGTGTTTTGTCTCAACAAAGAGAAAAGAAGCTAATACACACACATACACACACACACACACACACACACACACACACACACAGAGAGAGAGAGAGAGAGAGAGAGAGAGAGAGAGAGAGAGAGAGAGAGAGAAGCTCCACAGTTCAGTGCTAAGCTCTAAGTCTGAGCAAAGTCTGAGTTAACAGCAGCAGGATCCAATGTTCAGCTCTGTGACGCAAAGGCAGCGAAGTCCCAGGCTGGGTCCTGTCGTAGTCCTGTATTGGTGTTGACGTAAAAAGCCTCTTGAAGCCTCTTGAATTCTCATTCCACCATGAAACCCTCTGTTCTTTCCAAGGATAAGGGTCTGGATTAAGAAGGCCACCATTGGTCACTGGTCAACCTGAACCACCAGCATGGATGAGCAGACTAAGAATGTGAGCAGAAGGTGGTTCAAGAGAAGAGGCAAAGGAAGAAGAGGGTTTGTGAGGAGTGGAATGGCTGAGCTGTGTGTGGAAAGTCTTTAGTCAAGTCTCACAGCAAGGCCGGCTGGTATCATATAGGGGGATTATGCTATATAGTGGAGTGTGGTGGACCAAGGTAGTAATCACTGTCAATGGAGAGAGTCCGAGTTCTAGATCCACCATTAATTGACACACACCTTCCCCTTTTCTGCACCTCTACAAGGTGAGAGGTCTACACAGTCTTTACAATGATTGTCTTAGACAATGGTGCTTTGTTTATTTCTGCCTGTACCCTGCAGAAAAACAGATGGCTAGTTAGTGCTTAGGTTGGTTGGAGAAAGAATTAAAGAAGGCAAGAAGCAAAGAAGGAAGGAAGGATGGGAGGAAGGAGGGAAGGAAGGAAGGAAGGAGGGAGGGATGGAGGGAGGAAGGAAGGAGGGAGGGAGGGAGAGAGAGAGGAAGGATTTGTAGTTTCTAGTGAACAACATTGAAAGGCTGAATATAAAAGCAAAGAAGAGACAAACACATGGGACAAGAAAAAAGCATGAAACCAGAGAGATAGGTGGCTGTGCTACTTAGGATGTGTTTCTAGGCAGTTGCCACCCTGTCACCCCTGCCCCAGTCACCCATCCTCAGAGTGATGTGGTGTGGTGACTTCCTGTGAGGAAGAACTTATGTGACTGGAGTTATCACATGCTCTGCCTGCCTCTCAGGGCGGCCATTGTTTCTGTAGAACACTGCAAGTGGAATAATTAGCACTTGTGCTCTTGCTAGTGTGTACCAGAAGAAATGGGCCATGGAACCTACTGTCTGACTGATGGACATTCCGGCCTGTTGTGCTGCCTGAGGGAATATCCACGCAACCCCACTTGTCCGCAATGTGGAGATAGCATGGGGAGATTCTGGAAGTGGGTTCTCTAAGCACAGATCTCAGAAATCCAAGAAAGCCCAAAGAGATCAAACTAAGTCAGGAGAGGTTAGGGGAGAGATTATCTTGAGTGTGGACAATGGATAGCAAAGGTCATTCAGAACCACTATCAGTGGATGGACCTCTTTTGGATAAGTGAGTTCCAACATCACACTAACTCAAAATAAGCCTCACACCACTTCTTTCCATTGAGCAAAGAACTGAACTTTTCTGACCCTCAGTCTTTTTTTTTTTAACCTATAAAAGGGAATAATGGATTCAATCACCATAATGAGAATGAAAGGTTTAGCCTGTGGCTGTTGCTCAGGCTATGTTCCCTGACCCCAGCAGATTCTCAGCAGATGCTGATTCAATGTATAGCAAAATACATGCATTACCAGACCATCATCAATTTTTATAACAAAAAAGCATAGGCTATGGAAAGGATAGGCCAGTTGGAAATTCAAGCTGGAGGGCCTGAAATGGATGCCCAGAAGCCCCATAAAATAAGCCCAGCGTGGTGACTTGGTCCTGTAATCCTGATACAGGGCAGCACAATCACGTGTATGTAGGTCGCTATGGCTGGCCAGGTCTATTAGGCAAATCCTAGGTCAATGAAAGAACCTGTCTCAGATGACAAGATAGGTGGTGCTTGAAGACAGCAACGGTTGCCTTCTGGCTTCCACATACATGTATGTGCATACATGTGAACCCGAACACACATACATACACATATGAAAGTTTTATGTGCCAAACACAGAAAGAAGTTGAAACAATCAATAGCCAGGAAGGCGTCATGACATTGGCTCTCTTGCTGAGACTGTCAATGTTCTCTCTGCCTTCTATCTTCTGTTGATTTCTGGTCACTCTACTTTGGTGTTAGTTCTGTTATGCAAATTCCTTCTTTTAGAGCAGCAGTCCTCTCTCTCTGGGGTGCAATCCCTTTGGGGGGGGGCGCATATCCGATTTCCTGAATGTCAGATATTATTGTGATTCAGAACAGTAGTAAAATCACAGTTAGAAAATAACAACAAAATTAATTTTAGGGTTGGGGGTCACCACAACATGAAGAGCTGTATTGAACGGTCACAGCATAGGAAGGTTGAGAACCACTGCTCTAGAGAGACGCTTGGTGGGGGGAGCAGTGGTCCCTGAGCATCATGCTGTAGAGTTTTCTCTCTAAAAACCTTCAAGCTTGCCAGGTGGTAGTGACACATGGCTTTAATCCCAGCACTAAGGAGGCAGAGGCAGGCGGATCTCTATGAGTTCCAAGCCAGCCTGGTCTACAGAGTGGGTGCCAGGACAGGCTCCAAAGCTACTGAGAAACCCTGTCTTTAAAAGAAAAAAAAAAACCCAAAAGCAAAAAACCTTCAGGCTTAAGCCTCGTCGTCTTAAAGTGAAGTTTTTTAACTCTCTTCTGCACAACTTCTGTTTCCTCCCTCAAACTTGGAAAAGTATTTTTGTATTCTTCTATTTCCTGCCTTTTCTTACTAAGTTTTCTAAGGAGAATCAGCTGTTCATACCATCTGGTCATGGTCTTACAATCTAAAGCAGAATGTTTGATGATATGAAATGGGATGAATTTTGCTTCAGGTACACAGCCATGAACAAGGAGAGGCCCAACTTCTTCGCTTCGTCTTCCTGGGTTGAGTGGACGCTGAGTGAAGGGCAGTTGATTGCGGTGCTTCAGTGTGGGACACAGGTGTAAACACACCCACCGTCTCTTAGGCAGACAGCATGCAGCAAACTGGAAGTGAGCTAGGCCAGTCTTCTAATTCCACCTCCAGGGCTCATTTGCTGGATAGTGGTACAATAGTGACATGATTCTACATAGTAGGATGTGTTATTCTAATTTTACAGATAATGATTCTGAGGGCTAACACTGCTAGGCTTTGTTCTGGACAGGCCACATTGTTTCTGAGCAGGAAACAGTCACATTGATCCCTGCTGGTCTCCATACCAAGGACTCCAAACTTAGGTTTGAAGGACAGTCATTCATGCAGCTGTGTCTTACTCTATGATGCTGTGATTTGGATATGAAATGTCCCCCACAGGATAATATATTTCCAACACTTTGTCTCACTGTTTTTGAAAACTGTAGACCATTTTAGACACAGGGCTTAGGGGGATAGGGATGAGGCTAAATGGATAAAGCCTGAATTTGGGGCCATCCCAAGATCTCTACTTTCTGGTCCACCAAGATCTGTGAAAAAGTCACAGTCCTCAAGCCATTGACAAGAAATAGATTCATCACCCATGCCTTGCCAGCCGCGGTCATCTCTCCTCCCTGAACCACGAGCCAGAGAGGGTTCTTCCTGTGCGCCACAATTACAAGCTGGAGAGAAGTTGGAGAGCTCACGTAGACAGCTTACATACAGAGAGCTCCTCTAGAGATAGCTGTTAATGTGGGGTTTATAGGATGAGAGGCAAGTAGGGGAGGAGTCTGGGGTACTGGCTCTGAAAGTGGGCTTTGCATGACAAAGGCTGTGAGCATAGTCTATGAAGGCAGAGAGCTCAACACATCCTGAGAAGGGACACTGGGGGAGGCTGAGGGAGTACCAACAAGATGGCAAGTGTCTGTGGCGCGTTCTGCAGACAAACTGCAGTGATGGAATGAGAGGTAGCTAACCCCAGTCTGGGAATTACATGGGTTTTTGTTTTGTTTTGTTTTCCCAGAGACTCTGCCCTGACTTCTCTGTGGAAAAAGATTTGTAGGAATCAGGAGAAACAGAAGACGCTTAGGGAGTAAAGCAGAAGAGGTTAGGGGTGACAAGCTTGGCTGAGGTCAAAAGAGACTGGGGATAGGAAAGCTTCCAGTTGTATTTCAAACAGGCCTTGTAGGGAATGCGGGCTTCTCAGTGTGGGTGACAGCGTCCTGCTAACAATATCAGTGAGGAAATTTTCAAACTTGGAGATGATAGCTGAAGGGTGGCCCAGAGGATCAGAAGCATGGAAGAGGGGACAAAGGAGGCTCTGAGGGAGGTACCAGTGTCAAAAGACACTGAATGATCCAATCCAGTTGAAATGGGAAGGAGGGGGTCGGATGACATCACATGAGGACTGAAGAATATTTCCTCCTGAGGGAGCTGTGTGCTGCAGAAGGGGAGTCGGTGTGGGAACCATGAGAAAGGTGTGGACCAAGAGGAAGCAGCTGTGCTACTGGACAGCTAGGTCTATACCGCACAAGACCTGAGAGGCATCCTCAGGACCCACATAGGAAATAAATGCAGAAGGAGAGAAGAAAAACCTGGCATCATAGTTGCTCACCTGTGATCACAACACTGGCGGGAAGGATGCTGGAGGGTCCCTGGGCTCACAGGATTGCAGCTTGACCTTCTTAGAAAACTCCAGTGTAGTGAGAGACTCTGTCTCCAAAAGAAGAAAGAGGACATTTAATAGATAATCTCCAAGAAGTGACACTCAAAAGTGTCCTTTAACTTTTGTATGTGGACCCAGACACTAACACAGATACAAACAAACACACACAGAGACAGACAGACACACACACACACATACACACACACACACACACACACACAGAAGTAGGTCGAGGTAATCAAAAAAAGACTTCAGCTCTCATCAGAAGGAACCAGGGTGTTGCCACCTGGGAAAACCCCAAATAGCTTCCGTGGATAGGCTGGATGGATGGACAGATGGTCTCCTGACAGGGAAGCCCTGCTCTCTGGAGAACTCCAACTCAGGTCCTCCCAGGAACCTTTTTTCTCCAGCTGAGTCTGGGCTCACTTTCCCCTTCTCTCCTCCCCTCCCCTCCCCTCCTTTGTCAGCAATCCCTATTGTCTGAGGTAACTGTGCAGGGCAGGGTGTTGGAAGAAATCTCCTTGATGAAATGAGCTTTGCTCTCGAGTGTTCATGAAAGGGAAGCACCACACACTTCTGGGTCTCTTGATTTTTAAAGACACATCATTCTAGTGAGTGCTAGAATGCTCCCAGCATTCTAGTGAGTCATAGGCTCCGGAGATTATGTGAAAACTGTGTTATGAAGGAATCTGGGTTTGAGTGACTTACGACCAGAGACAGCTTCAAATCACCCTAGGGACATGCACGGCTCACCCATCTCCTGGCTGAGGCCTATCCTTTTCAAGATGGCTTGTAAGGTTTCCTCGGGGATAAATATAAGTCTCCTCCAAGCTGGAAGGCTCACTCAACATGAATTTTATCAAGTATGCTCAAATATTATATTATTATTTTCTTTCCTGGAGGGAGGTTTGGGAAGCAACACGAGAAAGCCAAACAGGAGGAGTCCATCAGAAAAGAGCTTCAGAATGATCCCCCTGGGACTCAGGGCTCATTCCTACAGGAGATTCCATCTTTGAAATGTCTCAGCAAAACTCCCTCCCGCCCTGCTTGAAATTTCACAGCTGGGACGCAGAGAGGACTTCGAAGGGCAGAAGACAAGAGGATTTTTTTTTCTTTCTTCCTTCATGGTCATAGTTAACAGCTAGTTCCCAAGTGGTATTAATCAACATTTGAACATCAAAAAGCTAACTCACCATTTCTATATCCTTCCCATTGTCTCTCCAGCTTTGACTTACCAAATGCCTCAGCTTTTATGGCTTCTAGATTGCCTTCAGCATTCAAATACGAATCTATGTATATTTGTTTAAGTGTCTACAAGTGCTCCAGAAGTACTGGGGTGTTTCCATTATTGTAGGGAAGTTTGCTGAGTCTCAGTACAAAATAGGATTTTAATTCCAAAACCAGCATATGGGACATAGAAGGCAAACACGCGTGAGTACTAGCTTAAATTTTTGATGGGAATCCCATGTGTGTGTTCTTGAATGCCTATCGTTCTGCCTGTTTTTTGATAGGAAAAGACGGTCTTCTTTAGTGATGTTTTTATGCAGAGACCCTTGTGGCTCAAATTAAATAGTGCATTGCACATTAATGTTCTAATTAATATTGATTTCATATTAATATTAGGGTGTTTTGGTTTTTTGTTTTGTTTTGTTTTCTTGCTGTTTTTATAACCAAACTATCCAAGAAAACAACACAAGGAAATGAATTCTGTGTGCTGATCATGTTCATGTAGAGATAACAGCCCGCTGCGACAAAGATACACAGCAAACGTGGCTGCTTTCCTGGAAACCGGGGAGAAGGAAGAAGACAGGGCAAGACAGTGCTCCCAAGGACACGCTCCCAGAGATGTGCTTTCTTCAACTAGGTCTACATTTTACCACCATGCAATGACTCCAACAAATACTGACTGAGCCCATCAAGGAGACATCAGCACATCCGTTAGGCCCCAGCAAACTTATGTTCCTTGGAAATTCAACTACAGAGAGAAATTCCCTAGGCAATTCTTAATTCAGTCTAATGGACAATGAAGAGTGAACAGTACAGATCATGTATTCACAATAACAAGAAAGAAAGGGGGTGTACAGCACATTGGTGGAAACTGCCTGTGGTGGTCAAAGAGCAACAAGAGGTAAGGCTAGAAAGTTCGTTCAAATTTCCTAGGAAGTCAATGACTTAAGGCTGAAAAATGTACAGACAGGGGATGGAATGAAAAGAAAACCAAAGGAGAGCCCACACCAGAGACTTGAGTGTCCCTTGTCTCAAAGTCAACAGCTGGGAGAGAAAGGAGCTTAATCCTTGGACCTTAACCCTCTCGATTTGCCTACATTTGGTGTTGGCATGTCTTCTGGGGAGACCTTGTGGATGACATGCTACGGAATCATATGTCATAGTGACCGAGAGTCTCTGTGACAATGGCACTTGGGACAGGGGAGGAAGGACAGAAGAACCTTCATTAAACATCTTCCATTTCCTACTGGTCCTACAGTTGAGCAGAAACACACTGGAGAAATTCAGACTCAACCACAGGAGAACAGCCATCAAGTTCCACCTGAGGAAAATAGACAGAGATGGAACAATGCTTTGCATAATTCCCCGAATAATGCCAATTTAAAAAGCCTTACACTTGTCCTTTCACCTGGAAAGCTGAGGTTGAGAATAGCAAAGAAACAGCAAGGCATGAACCCAAGCAGCTTGCGACTGAATTCCGCCCCTGCCCCCATCACTCCATCTCTAGGAGTTTCTTCCCCTTTCTTGACCTTTACTTCCTTGTGTATTATAACAGGCTGGGTAATCTTTGATTTATAAGATTGACCAAGGGGCTTGGGAATCAAATTACATGTCTAAGATAGTAAAAGACAAAAGACAGATGGGGCGTTTTTGTTCAAGCTGACCAGTGGAGATCCATGGGTTCTCAAGACCCTGCTCTTTCCCTGGATCAATTTTTCTTATTGAGTCTCTTATTTTAGCTGGCCCATATCCCCTAGCCTCCAGAAATTAGGGCCTGAAAGTTAGGAGATAAGGGCCAGCTAAAAATAACCTTAGGAAGTCACAGACTCCCCATGTTAAAACTGAACCTTGAAGCATGCCATGGTCCTCAAGAAAACCTCTCAATGACTCCCAATGGCTTTCTGAATAAATGCCTTCTCAGCACCCATGCTGATAACTTTTGATTACTTCTAGCTGAGCATCAGACCACACACCCTCCCTACCATGCTTCTTGTCTCTCCGACTCCTTGCAGTCTGCAGCTGCTACTTCTACGCCCAGCTTTCCATGTTGTCTCTACTTATAATGTCCTTCTGCTCATAGTCTAGGAACTCACCCTTTAAATATGACCTGGCTTGTGCCACAGTGAAGCCAGGCTTGACAGGATGAGAGGGCATTCAGGCATGATCCCATTATTGCCTTTGGCCCTGCTTTACTGAGCTGGGAGCTTCCCCACATAGCAAGGCCAGTATGTTTCATCTCTGCCTGTCCCTACCCTAATACCTAGCATGAAAAGTATCTGTTGAGCATATAAATGTTTGAATGGCTTGGTTGCGTGCCCAGAACAGGGTATTTCTGTGTGTGATTCCCAGACCACCTGCATCAGCATATCCTTGGGGAGCTTGTTAAAACTGGGCAGCTCGTAGCCTCACCCAAGGTCTCCAATTCCTCTTGGTCCAAACCTGATAGCTGCATTACTAATGAGCTTCCCAGATGTTTACAATTATGCTGACAGTGGAAAGCTGCTACAGCAGCTAGAAGCATCAAAATGTTGTGCACAAAGCTATCCTCAGGCAAGAGTTCAGAGCCTAATGGGAGGGTGTAGCAAAGTAGCAAAGTGGAAGAGTGAGACCTAATGTGGGCAGAAGTCTATGGACTTTGTTGACAAAGGGCTAATAGGTAACCATGGTTTATCACTTTCTTTTCCTGTTGCTATGGTCCAACCCTGATCAAAGCAACTTAGGGAGAATGGGTCTCTTTTACTCACCATCCCAGGTTAAAGTTCATCATTTCAGGGAAGTCAAGACAGTAGGAACGTGAAGCAGCTATAGTCATAGTCAAGAGCAATAATAATAATAATAATAAGAATGAATGAAAGCATGCCTGTTTGCCATTAGCTCATTTTTTCTGTTCATACATCTCAGGATCCTGGCCTAGGGAATGGTGCCACCCACAGCGGGCATGGCTTTCCAACTCAGTGTAACCAAGGTACCCCCCCAGGCATGTTCACAGGCTAACAAGATCCAGACAGTTCCGCAGTGTGACTCTTTTTCCAGGTGATCCCAGAGTCTATCAAATTGTTAATTAGAATTGACCTATCACACGTAATAATGATGCCATACCATGAAGAAAGGCTTAAGCTTGTTAGTGGTCTTCCTTTTATGAAGGAACACTAGTATATAGATTCTTTTAAGAGAGTCTTCTCCTCAAACTGTCAGAGGTACAATTTATGTGTGTGTGTGAGTTATGTGGTATATGTGAATGTATATTTTTTTTTGAGACACTGCACCAAACCAGGGTTTAGAGCTAGGGATAGAATGACTCTCCATTGAGCTCCTAGGGTCTGCCTGTCTTGTGTGGGAGCAATGGGGACTTGAACTCAGATCCTCTTACTGTCACAGCGAATATTCTTACAATTTCCCAGCCCATAAGACTAGGGTTTTATAAACTAAAGAGTAAATTACTGTTTAGTTGGAATACAAATAAGAGCATGGAACATTTATAGGTGAATGTCCTAGGAAACAACAGGTGCATTTTGGGTAATGGCTTTTGCCCTGCCTACCTTTGCAAAGTCTTTAATGACCAAACAGTCAGTGTGCGAGAGTGTTTGATTACAGATAGTTCTTTGGGAAGAAAATGGGTTTTGGATTTCTCTCTACCTTATTTCTTGGGATAGGATTGTTGTAGGAGTCTGCTTGTCTGTTCCCAGCTGCCCAGACTACTGAAAGAACCACACAGAAACCATATTATTTGCAATATAGTTTGGCTAATAGCTTAAGCATAAGCATTTCTGGCTAACTCTTATATCTTAAGCTAGCCCATCTCCATTAATCTGTGTTTGGCCATGTGGCTGTGGCTTACTGGGTAAAGTTCTGGCATCTGTCTCCAGTGAGACTACATGACCTCTCACTGGCTCTACCTCCTTTCTCCCAGCATTCAGTTTAGTTTCCCTGCCTAGCTCTGTTCTACCCTATCAGACCAAGCCGGGTTTTTTTTTATTCATTAACCAAAAGCAACACATAAACAGAAGAACCTCCCACACCATAGGATCTCTTGATGAACCTGGTGCTTATCAAATCAACTAGTCTATCTGATCAGTGAATTCCAGGAATCCTCTTGAAATTAGAGCTGGCAGAGCTGGGCTCTAGGGTTAGGTCCCTTTGGTTCTTACTTCCCCTGGGCCTCCAAGGCTCCATTTCCCACCTAGGTGATATTTCAATCATAGTAGCCCCTCCCCTTTATTAGTTTTCAGGTTCCTGCAATCAACTATGTTCTGCAAGTATTAAACAGAAAGTTCCAGAAATAAACAGTTCATAAGTTTTGAATAACTTTTCTCACAGTATAGATAGTTTCCATTTTTATCCTTGTTCCCAACATCTTACTGTGAATGGTTTATGAATTATATTTGTCATGGGTACATAAGTCTAAGAAAATATATAGTTTATACAGATTCCAGGGCTAGCCACTGCCTCAGGCATCCCTTGGGATCTAGATTGCATAGAGAATTCTGTATGCAGTTGTTATGAGAATTCTACTTAATGATAGACATACTGTGGGTTCTTTAGACATATTCTTAGCAAATAAGTAATTCCCTAGGTAAGGAAATTGAGATTTAAAGAGTGTACAGACATCCTCACAGTTGTTAGCTAGCTTTACCTCTACTCTGATGGTAACTGTGGGAACAACATTCCTCCTCACCTGGCAAGATCCTAAAGAATTCAAATCTCTCCTTGTCTACAGCTAACAGGACTGTAATGTTTGAAACAAAAATGCCCCGAGCATCTCAGTTCGCCTTCACAACCATGTTTTGGCTACGCCGATGAATCAGTCAGTTTCTTTTCTCCCCAGATTCTCTTTCTCTGGAAACATTAAACAAAGCTGACTCTGGACACAGGTGACTGACATGGTAGGCAGATCCAGCCACTGCAAGGTTGACCTCAAAAATGACCAGGATCAGAGTGGATACAGGCTTTGTAGATCAAAGGCATGGCCTCCCCCGTCGAGCAACCCAGAAAATGGATGTCGGGGCTGCTGGCCAGCCAAGGCTGCAGGAACATCATGCTCCCATCAGGTCGTGCTGTTAATTAGGCAGCCAAGTGCCTCCGCGGATGCTCCTGGGTGGTCCGCATGTGCCACTCCAATTGCTCACCACTGCTGGAGCTCCAGGGGATGTCCCTGGGCTTGACGAGTGGTGGTCAGGCTTAGGCAGAGGGGACGGTTCCCACTATTCCGCTGGAGTCGTCAGCTCCCAGGTTGTGGTCATTAGGCCCCGGAGTCTGCTGTCTCGGGGAGTCTGCTCTAAATTAACTGTTGGTTTTGTAATTCAACTTTGAGAAAGAGGTGCTTCGGGGGCTGGGAAGATAGCTCAGTTAGTAAAATGCCTGCCACTTAACCACGGGGGAGGGGGTAGCCGGGCACAGCACTGTACATCTGTAAACCTAGCCCTTGGGGAAGGGGGCAGAGTCAAGAGGATTCAAGAGGATTTCTGGAATTTATTAGTCAGGTAGATCAGTGGAATTGATAAGCTCCAGGTTCAGTGAGAGATCGTATCCAAGAAGTCACACTATAGACTTCTAATCTCCACACCCAAGTACACACTCAAGTGCACATGCACCCACAGGCACTAGTGCACACACCCATACTAACGAGTCATCACACACACATACACACACACACATACACCAGTGGTCTCCCATCTTTCCAACCAGCTTTGACATCGCAATGTAGGTTTGCTGATCATAGTAGAAAATAGATGTTTGAAGAGCCCACATCATGAGAACCAGGGTGTAAGGACTCCTACACAGGTGCACAGTCAACAGTGATTAAAGCTTGCCATTTTTGAGACCTTGTAAACTTCCAGCACTTGACATATACCACTGTAATCTTCACACAAACCTTGCTTGTGCTACGGCCAGCCCCATTTGATTGCTACTAAAACAGGTTCAGAGAGATGAAACACCAAGCACAAACATCATACATATAGCTCCGAAGTGGAGGGATTAGGGACCTAAAGAACCTCTCAGGTTACAATTTGCATGCCATTTCTACAGTAGTGATGCATGACCAACAGCCGCGATCTCCTCTGGAAAAAAAATGTATATTTTTTGCTTAGGATTTTCTGGAGGAGTAAGTGCTATGCTTTGAATCAAACTCTACTGACTGTGATTGGACTTGTTCCTGTGTTTCTGGTCAGCTTCTGGACTGGCTACAGTCTACTTACCATGGATGATCTTTGTCTCTAGCCTTAGAGTCTGAGCTTGTTTAATGAGGGCAGCAGAGGACAGATGTGTCACAGCATGGGAAACCAGGCCTGGGTTTGAAGCTGTCACGATAGCAGATCAAGCTCATACTTTTGCCCAGGATAAGGTGCATTGTCAAGAGAAGGAGATGATAATTATAGATGGGATGCCTCTCAATGTACATGGCAAAGTGTCATTTGGTTGTGTGGAGGCCAGCAACTTGGGCCCTTGATAACATCATTTGACCCGAAGCTACAACCTTTCTGTTAGGCCAGTGTGTTGATAATGAAGAAGTCTTGGGAATTGTTTACATTTTTATAGTTTTAGTAGAGAGATCAGAATGTCAACATCACCTTTATATACTTAAATTCAAAGATGGGTGATAATTCTCATCACATTTATTCAAACCTGCTGGTAAATGGAAGAAAATGAGGTCCCTGAATCTCCCCCCACTCCCTTGCACTTCGGAGTAAGATGTGAAGCATCAGAACGAACACTGTGGCTCATTGCAGTTGCTGGTTCTAGGAGAAAATGCAAGGCTGGGCTAATTCAGCAGCTAAAGTCATCCTGAGACCCAACAGAGAAGCTGGGTGTGTTAGCATCCAGTAAATCCAGGCTCAGGGCTTAGATCCTTGGAATTCACTGGCCAGCCAGCCCAGTGGAACTGGTAAGCCCCAGGTTCTACTGGACACCTTGTCTCTACAAACAAGGTGAACAGCACCTGATATAGTAGCTGAAGGATCCACATGCACACACATACATGTGTATGCATTGCACACACATACCACATACCCAGGGCACATGAACTCAGATACACACACACAGAGACACACAAACATACAGACACACACACAGAAACACAGAGACACAGAGACAAACAGAGACACACAGAGACACAGACACACACACACACACCAAACAAAAACAAATAAACAACAGCCCAAAAAATATCTCATGAAAAGTAAAGAGGAAACACAAATTTCTATGGCCCTTGACTCTTCTCTAATCTTAGGGTCTATCATGGCTACTGTCCACCCAAGCCTTATTTCTCCAGTCCCAGAGAATGGTGGATTGTCTTCAACCCCCCATGCCTCACTATCTTTTGCCTTGCTCTTCATGTGGGGAGACCTTTCTGTTTTCTTTCTTGCTCTCCTATTGGGGTCTAAATTCAAGGAGCCCATGCTTGAGCATTTTAAGCAGGGTCAAAACTTTTCTGCCCATCTCCGGGCTCTTCTCAGTCTTTGGCTGCTTGAGCCCCTCTCATGACTTCTGGGAGTCCCTCAGGACACAGATGACTTCCCACTCTGCTTCTAGTACCTTCCACAGACATAAGAAGAAAATGCATCTTTGTCAAATAACACCTGCTTTGAATATCATTTATTCTTTAGAAAGAAGCTTTTGAAGTTTTGAATTTCATAATTTTACACTATTTAAAAAGATAGATAAGTATTCCTTCACACAACAGTTTACAGGACCCTCCTTAGCTGCCACACATACTGAGTTGGCTGGAAACACAGCAGCAAGTGGAATAGAGACCTCAACTGAGGAAGCAAAGCCTACAGCTGTTTAAGAGGGTTCCAGGCTGACAAGCACTGTCACTGGCAAGCGGGACATCTATATGATCAGTTCCCAAAGCTGCCTTTCGGTCTCATCCCATTTCTCTCCTCTCTTTGGGTCTGTCTGCAGAGACACTGACCTTCCATTCTGGACCACATGAAGTACTGGGCAGGGTGTGTCATGAAAAGAATGAGAGTGTGTGTGGGCGTAGACATTTTCAATAAACAGTCCCATCTCAGAGGCTTTGCTGAGGAGGGAGGATGGAGCTAAGGGTGTCAGGACCACAGAGAGGGAAGTCAAATAAACAAACTCTGTAACTTTGAAATAATTCCTGCAGATAAAAATTTTAACATCATTTTTATCTAAGTGTACTGTATATATACTCTTATATATGCATATGCTATATATAACTGTATATATGTAGTATAGATATATACGCTTGTGAACATGCCTGCATCATCAACCTGTAAATGTATACTTAAATACATGCAATTACATCTGTAGTTTTGTGTGTACACATACCTAAAGCACAGCTCAGGGTGTACACATGCTTCCTGCATATACACAGATGTGTATGCACTTGTTGCTTTTGGGCTGCTGTGAGTACAATGTCTGATAGAGACGAGAGAGAGAGAGAGAGAGAGAGAGAGAGAGAGAGAGAGAGAGAGAGAGAGAGATCCATTGAATACACACTTTCTGGAGTTTTACTTCATCATTGCATGACTGAGTAGTTCAGTTCACTGTGGAAGGGGCTTCATGTCACAGTGGACCAGAAAGCAAGTTGGAACCAGGGACCCAGAGAATCTTTAAATATCTTCCCCTAGTGACCTATCTCTGCAGTCTTGACACCCACCTCTCAAAAGTTCCACAGCCACCCAAAATATCACCATCAGCTCAGGGTCAAACATTTAAAACACAAGCTTGTAAGGGAGATATTATTTATCTTCAGATAGGGGCAAACATACGTTGACTTTCTTCCTTCAAACATACTAAGGCTCGCTCATAAGCTTAGGTGCATAGAAATATTAATTGTAACTACACCCTATACATAGCTGTATATATGTGTGATGATGTATCAATCGCTCATTATTCATATGAAGAAACGTGCATGACTAGTTTCTATATATATATAGAAATAATACTTAGATTCAGACATGTCAAATCCAAGGCTTAAAATATGTAGTGTGAGTATTTTTGCAGAGAAAACATAGGAAGGAAGAAATTGAAGACTGTGCTTCATGTCTTATTTCAAAGTGGGTCTGGGGATGCAATTTGCATTTAATCGGCTCTCTTGAACAGTGCTGTGGGCTATGTCTACGGAAAGGAAGATGTGTGAAGGATGAGCCTGCCGGCTGAAAGGAATCAGTCTAGAACCTCAGGGGAAGGCAGGAGTCTCTGCAATGCACACTCCCTTCCCTTGGATTCCTTTTCTTCCTCTTTGACACGAGCACACTGTGTGAACCAGCGCCAGGATTCTTTGTTAGTGGTTACATGCTCTGCCTTTCCATTTTTGGCAGTCCTTAGTGGACTCAGACTTAGCCTTGCAAAGCTTTTAGCCAAAGTTTGCCTGGACAATAAGAAAAGAGCCGCATAGCCCAACTTCCAGCAGATCAAGGTCAGCGATTTTTTCACCAGCCCCTTCCACCTCTTTACTCCCAGTTGTTCAACCATATCTCAAAGGATTTATAATAAAGAGATGTCTAAAATGTCTAATAGCCACAGATGTTCTCTGTCTTGCTATAATTAACAGAGCGTATGCCTCTGCAAAGATCCCGCAATAAAGACACAGGCAGGAGAAAGGGGATTGCCATTTCTCCATCTTAAGAGATCATTCCTTCCTTTAGACTACAGATTGAGTTTTCCTCATATGAAATATATGTTAAGTTTTGTCTCTGTTTTACCTCCCTGCAGAGGTTTGTTACAGAATCAAATGAGACCACTTACAAACTTTGTGGAACTCAGTTATTTTTTTTTTTTAGACTGTGATCGTAATTCAACTGTTTTCTGCTGTTTAGGTTTTTAAAACGCAGAAATGAGGGCTAGGAAGATGGCTCGGGGCTAAGGGCTTGTAGTCCTCTTGCAGAGGGTCTAAATTTGATCCTTGGCACTCATGTTGGGTGACTCACAAGCGCCTGTAATTCCAGCTCCAGGGCAGCATCCAACACCTCCAACCTCCCAAGGCATCTCCCACCCATACTCAATGTGCACACACCTACACACATACACATGCACATAAAACAAAATTAGAATAATGTAGTCAGAGACAAGGCAAATGTGAGTATTGGTTAATTTAGTAAAGCGCGAACAGTGGGAAAGAACTAACCAGTTTCTAATGTTATGATAACAAGCTCTGAGCAGAGGCCACAGAATACAGCCTGGCTATATTCTATTAAGCCATTGGCCAAAAGCAGCTTCCTTATTAAACAATGGTATTCACAGCATATAGAGGGGAATCCCACATCATCCCTTATGCACTGAACCATCTCCACAGCCCAGCACATGACATTATAAACAATCTAATAATCATTGAATAAATATCATGATTCAAATTTGTAATGAGTATAAACATTACAAATGAGTATAAACATTTACATATACTCATTACATATACTCATTATATATGCTAGAATTTGTAATGAGTATAAACAAGGCAGTTGAGATAAACACTAAAATATAACGATTCCTGTCTACAGGAAATGGTACAATGACCATGGCACAAAGATGTCAGCCCTGCACCCAGGGCCCTGACACAGACTCTGGTGCCCACATAGACATGTACAGTGAGTGAGTTTAGGGTGCAGAGGGCTCAGACGTTTCTGAGTTCTGGTCCCAGAGGGCCACCTGAGCCACGAGCCTAACGTGCTCATATGTGAAGCTGGAGGAATGATAAGTATGCCAGAACCAAGGAGAAAGGAAACACTCAGGAGAAATCCCGGGGGCAGGAGTTGGAAGTTAGGGACTGAAGGAGAGCTATGAGTACATTTGTCAATGTAGCTGTCTACTTGGATGCCATGTGGGCTGGGATGGAAGGCTTAGATGAGTTCATTATGTCTATTGTGATGGAAATGAGGCCGCTCATCAGTTGCCTGACGGTTTCCTTGCTCTACTCAGAAGTCATGGTAGATACGAAACCTCTCAAATGCTGGCCTCTGGGGGCTTTTGCTCACCACAGTGTTCAGTACCAATGCCCATATATGCAGATGCAAGACCTCAGGTATCTCCGCTCTTGGCCCTTGTCAGCAGCCAGCGTTACAGCTGTCAGCCTCGACTCTGAGACTCTTGGCTCTGAAGACTGATCTCTCTCTCTCTCTCTGGAATTCTGGCCATCAGGGTAATGGCTTCTCTTCTCTAGCTCTGCTGAGCTTTTGTCAGCTGTCCTGGGGCTCATTGCCTCTGTTTCTTCTTCCTGCTCTGGTTTTTTTTCATTTGCCTGCTCCTTGGGATGACAGTAGGAACTGTCAGGATGACGCAGGATGCCTACCTTTACCAACAGCAGCATTTGGTACTGGGCACAGCCATGATACCTCAGGAATGGGCATCCTCTCTTATTGTGGGTGGGACTCAGATGGAATCAATGGTCTGTCTGTGACACCAGGGCCACCATGCTGAGGCAGGTTCTAGGACTTTGCAGGGAGTTGTTTTTCCAGCTGTCAAGCAGCTGCACTAAGACTTCTGTCACACTGCTTCTTCAGTCATCAGCTTGGTTGTCAATGCTTTGTGCTTGGAAGCCGGCCCAAGAGTTCCAGAATCCCAGTGGTACCCTACCCCTTCACAGTGCTGGGCAGTGTGAGTGCCCAGGGCCTCTAAAGTTTTCAGGCCTCGGGGGGTGCATGCAATTACTCTCCCAGCATAGCCCTGGAGGGATTCTCAGACATCAACAGGCCTGAACTTACCCAGTGGTCAAGCTGCCTCGAGGGTTCCAGACTGGCATTTGCTCAGGTGCCCAGCCGCATGCATTGGTGCACCCAGCTCAGCTTACATCGTTGAGAACAAGCAGGGAAAGGTCCCTCAGAGATTCCCTGATGTTCCAGTATCAGGGCCGTGTCCTCTACCTGACTGAACTGGAAAGGTTGGTTTTCTAGCTGGGGAGGGGGTGTCTGAGCCAATCACAGACGTTTGTGTCACCAATCACAGAGGTCCATTTGGGGCCAATCACAGTCAGCCAAGCTTTCTGGACCAGTGGTGGCCTTGTAACCTCAGTCGTGGTAGTCCTTCACTCACGGGAAGTCTCTAAGATGGAAATGGTTGATTGAGGTTTGTAATTGGAAACTTTGGTGCACACTGGTTTAAACAGTCCAGTCCGTCAGGAACAAGGCGATCAGCATTTACAGTTGTCTCCAGACATTGGCTGGTGCTGGCATAATGGTAGTCTGTCTGTCTGTCTGTCTGGCTGGCTGGTGGACCGACAGCTCCTTTGCTGAAAGCAGTTGGGGGCACAGAGAAGCGTCCAAATGCCCCATCTTCGGTGTCTCTGCTTAGTTACAGGAATGCAAACATTAAAAGAAGTACTTAAAGACATATTTTACCATTAAAACGAACGGTGACTTCAGCAGGACTTAATTGTGCTTTAACCATGTTTTACACCAGTCTAGAGCCTAGGGAGAAGGGGGTCCCCTGCTCTTCCTCAAAAATAGCAGTCCTGGGACTACTGGGACTCTTACTTCCATACTGGTACTGCTACCAGTACTGGCAGCGAATTTACCTGCACACACTTGTGGGGGACAATATGTTAAGATAATTACTTGGGCACTGAACCCTGATGACCGATGTTCTTATTTAGAAACCTAAATCTGAGGGAGGTGTATTTACCTCCTCACAGCCTCTGGGCTGGAAAGGCTAGGATTTAAGGCAACGGAGGCCATCTACTATGGAGTCGATCACTGCAGTACTCTGTGTCTTCAAGCTCTGTCTGAGTCACGGTTCTATTGCTGTGAAGAGACATCATGACTATGGCAACTCACACAAAGGAAAACATTTAATTGGGATGGCAGCTTATAGTTACAGAGGTTCTGTCTGGTATGGACACGGCAGAGGGTGGTGCACGGTGATACGCAGACAGACAAGTAGCTGAGAGTCCTCCATCTTGCAGACAACAGGAAGTCGACTGTGACACTGGGTGATGTCCAGAACATAGGAAACCTCAAAGCCTACCCCTGCAGTGACACACTTCCTCTAACAAGGCTATACTCATTCCAACAAAGCCACACCTCCTAATAGTGCCACTTCCTGTAGGGGCCATTTTCTTTCAAACCACCACGAAGGTTGAAGGCAGAGGTGCTTCCAGGAGACAAGCTCCCTAGTTAGCCTTCAAGCCGTTTATAACGGTTCTGAGGTTCATCCACCCAAGCTTCACCACTGTGCTTGTTAATGGGGATGACTAATGTGAGAAGCTAAATCCTTTTTCAGCCAGCCTTGCAAAGGGAGGGAGGTGGCAACAAGGTGTAGTTCCTGGGAGCAGGCACAATCTGGCTGGTGTGGAGTGGCAATGCCAGCATAGTCTCTTGGCTGATGCCATGTGCCATGCATGGGAAACATTTCCTTGACAATGACACATCCTACTTCATTACCGACAGGCACATTCCAGAGCCAAGGTAAGGAAACTTGGGGCATCTTGGTGAAGTGAGATTGCTCTTACTATACTTGACTAATTAGAAGTCAGGATACGTTTTGTTTACGGAAAGAAAAGAGCTCTGGATTCCATACACGATTGCACAATAGAAGCCGAGGCCAATAACCACTGAATTATTTTTATGATATAAAAACAAACGCAGCAGCAACGGAACAACCCTGGGACAAGAGCACATAATTCGGGTCCATCGCGCTGGGCATTATTCCATTTTTACACTAGAAGTGGAAGAGCGTGTGAGCTGGGACACACAGGATTGTGTCAAGGTCCCACATCGACCCCCCAGGAGGGGCGTTTCCACATCCTGCTTTCCTGGTGCCAAAGGTGAGCCTGAACTGAGATGCACATACGCCCACTATGGAGGTGCCTACAGAAGTCTTCCCTCGGATATCACTAAGTACTCTTGCATTTCCATGATATACTCTAGACAGTTGACTAAACAATTATTTAAATTCTTTTAAAGTCTTGCAAGTTGCTACCTCCAGAAATCACCTAAGTCCTAGACTTAAAGCTAACAATTACCTTTAGCAATTTTCCCCAATGTGACCGTTGGGGTGTGTGTGGGGGAAATGTCACCATCAGTGGTTTTATCCATTGTGAACCACGCATGCCACAACATCAACCTGGCGGGCACAATGTATTCACCAGTGTCAATAACGGCATGATTATGTTGGGAGTGTACTGGGATTTGAGGCCTGCTCCACAAGAGGGAACTCATGCCTGGTACTATAAACTTGGCCCAAAGCCTATAGCTCAGGAGGTCGTAGGCCCTGGGAAAGAACCTACAACTGTTTTATTTGCTAAATGGAATTGGTATTAAACTGCCTTCGAAATATTTGTGTTTACAACCACAGTTTAGAGCTCCCCATCCCCAGTTAGAGAAGGCTGTTGTTTGCAGTGGGCCACAGCCGAGACTAACAACCAGCCAAAGCGATGCACACAAGCCTTTCTTGAGTGCCCCCAGTGCTCAGCCCTAAGAAGGACATATATACCTCTGCCTCTATGGTTCAGGAGACATTGTGAAGATGGTTCGGAAGAATGTAAGAGGATGAGGGATGGACCGTGAGGAAAGCCCAGGCATGACATGTAGTCAAGGACTCAGTGCAGCCGTGGCTGTCTACACAACACCCACATAGGGTAAGGCCTTCAATGCTACATCTTAGATCTAGGCAAGACTCCTGAAGCCCACCCCTTTCCTGCGTTCTATGGGTTTGTAATGGCTGCTTGGAGGACAGGGAGACATTTTCCTCAATGGTATAAGCTCTAGAAAGTTGGGACCATAGGGTCCAGTGAAGAATCTCATATGCATTCTGCTCATGTAAGCAATGCCAACTAAACGTGTTCTCTGTTCTCCCTCCCTCTCCCCCCACCACACATAAACTCCCGCCAAACCCAAACCAAAACACTCATGAAAATGTGTGTGGGCGGGGGAGACTTTTTGTAAAGAGGGGTTTGGTGGGAATGACAGGATAATTTCAGAGTAAAAGGACCAAAATGAATTATGCACATGTATGAAATTCTTGAAGGGTAAGAAAATAAATTTGAAAAAAAAAATCTTTCCTGAATGACTTGGTTTCATTTAACTTCCTATTTAACATGAGTGGAGGCATATGAGTTAATAATTTTTTAAATAATTAAAAATAAATAAAGGATTATCAAAGACTGTATCTCTGGGCAATTGAAGCAACTACCTGGCCATGAAAAGAAGACCTTGCAAAGCTGTGCTCCTGCCAGCACCCACATGTGCATGCACACGTGTGCACACACATACATACATGTACATATGCACGCTTAATTCTTAATTATTAATACCTTAGCTAATCTCGCGTTTATTGAACAAACATTTAAGTCTAAGAATGCAATTTCAAGTTTTTGTGTAATTTGGTCTCATTTTAAAAATTCCTTTCTCTGTTTTGGTTTCTTTTGGGACTTAAGACTGAGAAAAATATCTATTTATTACTACTGTTTCTACAGTTACTTTCTTTATTCATGGCAGCAGAGGTAGCCATGTTAAGCTCGCTTTTCTTGGTAATGTGCTGTGGGGTTTCATTTAATATTCAAATGATAACAAGGATATAAATTCTTTTAAAAATATTTTATTGTTAAGTGTGTGTGTGCGCGCACATAAATGCAGAAACTATGGAACCCAAAACAGGGTGTTAGATCCGCTGGAGCTGAGGTTACAGGCAGTTTCGAGGCACCAACTTGAACGCAGGTCTTCTGGCAGAGCAGCAAGTACTCTTAGCTGATGCACCATCTCTCCAGCCCTTTTGTTTAGTATTCTTATTTAAATTTTACAGATGGAAAAGTAAAACAAAAATTCCTGTGAGTCTTGCATGATAGCATGCATCCAGGCAAGTATAAAAGCCAGGTTTCAAATGCTGACTAATTCTACTCAAGGTTTATTATTCTTATACCATATATATTATCTCTCTGATGTAAAGTACCATGTCATATTTCAATGATTTCTTATATGCTTCCCTTACACAACTTTGGTGTCCTTATGTGCAGAGAATAGAGTTTATTTATCTCTAAATTTCTCGAGTGTCAAATAGAAAGCTTTCTTAAAAGTAAGGAATTAAAAAAGAAAGAAATGAACAAATGACTCGACAAGGGAAAACATTCCTTTAAAAAGTGTTCTACTGGATGCTCCGTGTGTTTGAAAACAGAAACGCATTCATGTCTCAGCTAAGCTCGGTCTAACAGTTATGTGGGTCCAAACATATGGAGAGCCGGAGAATCTACCACCAGCAGCGATGGGATGCCTAGAGTCTGTTGTTTTCTCTTCTTGAGACAAAGCAGGTGGTTCATCACACGGGGTGGTAGAGAATTCATGGAAAAAGAGTTCTGAGAGGATGTTAGGGTCAGAGAGAGGATGTGGAAGTTGAACTATGGTCCGCACAAGAACTGGGAACATCTCCAAGGGACCAGAGTTCTAAGAGGAAAAATAAATTCGGTCTCCTTAGGATTCCATTCCATTGTGTGAGCAATGCTTGGATAGAGGAAGGAAGAAAGGGCAAGCACAAGGACTTTGTTAGCTGAAGTTATTTTCTTTTTCTGGACCACAACGGGCTTTATTATCCATTTAATTTTCTTCTTTAATAATTTTCTCATACTATTTTTTTATTTTAGTAGGGTATTTATACTTTCCTAAAGCATCGACAGTTAAGTATATTGGAGACATTTTAATCTCTCGGGGTTTCTTTCTCCTTTGGTTATAGGTTTTTCTCCATTAACATCTCCAGTGGAGTGAAACAAGACCTGGAGATAGAGGCATAGACCAGGGTTTGTAGGCCACGCTGATATTTATTAGTTCTTGGCAAACTCTTTCTTCATCTCTCATCTTTCAATATAATCAGGGGTATCCAACTCTTGAACTGAAATGAAGATTAAATGAGATAGTTGTATGAAAATGTGTCTGCTGTATGAAATGTTCTGAGAGAGTTTGTGTAGATGACTAAGCAAAGCCTTCATCTTCCTAAGTGTTTTCCAGCAAAGACTGTTCTGATAGGAACTGTTGGAGGGACAATCAGTGAACAGCAAGAAGAGTTTGACCTACAGCATCCCTACTGATCACATGTCATTGGATAGCCTTGCTGGGAGAGTAATATAAAACACATGTGGACTAGAAATACATCATCTAAGCAAGTTCTCTTCTCTTCTTAGGAGGTGGGGGTGGTGTCCATCCCACTGATGCTGAACATCATCCCATTCTTTGGGAAAGCATAGTTCTCTTGAGTCAGAAATATATCTACTGGGTGTGTTGGAACATTATAGAGGGGTCCTGGACAGACAGTTCTATGTCCAGATCCAAGGGTCCTAGATGCTAAGCTCATCCTCTGGTGCGAGTACAGCTGTATTCCCTTAACAATGTCTTAGATTTTAATATATGTGTAACATAAGCAGTGTGGGTTCCCAGTCTAAACATGCCGCAGGAATTTCCACTTTTTGCATCATGTTGGCATGTAAAAAGGTTGATTATGCACGTTTATGTTTTTGGTTTAGGAAGCTCTACCTCAATTTTCATGTTCATCCCCACCTTTAATCTCTAGGGGAACTCTACATGCAGTGTGTGTGTGTGTGTGTGTGTGTGTGTGTGTGTATGCGCGCACACGTCTGAGTGTATGAATATGTGTGTGTGAACAACAAAAAGGAAATTTGGGGATTAGGTATGATAAGTCATTACATTAAAGGAGAAATACGCTCCCTTCAAAACTGAAAAATGCTTATTAAAGGCAGGAGGTGTTGCTCCATTGCTGACATCTTATGTAGGATGCACAAAGCCCTGGATTCTGTCCTCAGCTCTGCAAAGGTAGGTGCTTTGTAGAAGCAAAGAGCCGCAGCTGAGAACATGTGCACACAGTTGCAGAAGGCATTGTAATGTTTATTTGATTTATTTGAAGAAGAGAATACTCTTTTTTCTTAAATATTCTTTCTAGTAACCCCAGCATAGAAAGACAGGGAAGGAAGGAAGGAAGGAAGGAAGGAAGGAAGGAAGGAAGGAAGGAAGAAAGGAAGGAAGGAAGGAAGACAGAGAGAGAGAGGGAGGGAGGGAGGGAGGGAGGGAGGGAGGGAGGGAGGGAGGGAAGGAGGGAAGAAAGGAAGGAGGGAGGGAGGGAAGGAGGGAGGGAGGGAGGGGGAAGGACAAAGAAATAAGGAAACAAAGAAACAAACAAAAAACAAAGAAAGAGAGAGGGAGGGAGGAAGAAAGAAACAAAGAAACAAAAATAAGAAAATGAAACATAAAAAAGAAAGAAACAAAGGAGGAGGGAGCGGAGAAGGGGACAGAGGAAGAGGGAGGAAGGAAGGAAGATTTTTATAAAGTTGTAAAGGAGGATTGACTGTGAAACTCAACACTGATACCTTAGTAACTACTTTATTTAAAAGTTGTCTTTCTTCGAAAATGTCTATTCTGACTGTCACCACGTCTAAATTGATTCCACATTTACTACATCTCGTTATAAGCCACAGATTTCTCAAGTGTGACATCTTTATTTCGATTCTCATTTCTAGCACAGTTTTTGTGCTCACAGAAGTTTTTATTTTTTTTAAGGTCTTTTACAATAAGAACCATCTCATTGTTGCCTTTAGAGCACAGGGGCATGACTGGATAGAAATAATTTGGGTCGCATCCCTTCCCTTTGAAGTCTGTGTAATCTTTTACAACACACATTTCTAATATTGCTCAAGCAGGGCCTTCTATCATTAAATTTTAGTCGCCTATTTTTAATCAGAGCCACAGAGGCTCTGTTTAATCTTGACCTCATGAGGATGGGAATTCATCTATTTCCCCTGCTATTTATTCCAGCACGGCTATGTATACAAGGAGCAGGACTTGTTTCTTTTTTAAAGTTTTCTTTTTAAAGTGTGTGTGTGTGTGTGTGTGATGACAAGGGGGTTAGAAAACGGGCTGCAGCAGGAGTCACAAACCTTGGGAGTTGTCTAATTAGGGTCTTAGAAACTGAACTCAGGTCCACTACAAGAGCAGTCTATAATCTTAACACCGACACATCTCTCTAGCCCATAAACATTGTTTTCACATGACAAAAATTGACGTAGAAATGCGAGATCCGCTGAAATTAGTTTATAAAGCTATAATAATTTAACTTTGCTGGTTATAAAGCTACAGCATAGTATAGCATCGATAACTATAATTATACAGCAATATGATTACTAAAACTACACTCAGTTATAACCTCAAATTTGGGTCAGGCCTAACCAATATTCACTTGAACACAAACATTTATACTGTACATAAACAAAACTATAAAATCTCCAGAGAGCCATAAAATAAGATTTTTAACACATTATAGTTGCCTAAAAAGAAAGCCCTTAACATCAAAAGCCTCTTACTAGTGTACAAACTAGTCTGAATATCAAATAAGAGGCAATAATGTCAATAAAACTGGAGAAAACATGAAGATACTACAAGCGGTCACCGATCATATTCAACACGCATAATTTTGTGAATGCTACAAAATCAACCAAAGTGATCAAAATCTCTAGCATTAAAAAATATGTCATTTGTCAATACTTCAGTTGTCGCCTGTACAATAGCAACTCCCCGGATATGTTCCACTTTGCTGTCTTGATGGATTATCAGTCGCTCTTGCCTCGTAGACTATCAGACTATTCTCTCACAGGAAAGCATGCTTTTCTCCCAGCAGCCAGCCTGATGCACACCACCTCAGTCTTGTTTGTTCCCCAGCACACCCACCTGTAATTGTTAAAGTTGGTGGGTTCACTTTTAAACCAGTGGAGGCAAAATAGTGGCCACCCTGTTTCGCAGCTGCAAAACTGACCACACAGGAGAACTCTTAATAAAGAATGAGTAGAGCTGGGTGGTGGTGGCGGCACATGCCTTTAATCCCAGCACTCGGGAGGCAGAGGGAGGCGGATCTCTATGAGTTCGAGGCCAGCCTGGTCTACATGAACTAGTTCCAAAGCCTATATTTACTGAGGATTGAATTGGGCACGAGATAAAGCATTGGTAAAGTTGAGAGCAGTGTGATAGAGAACATTTAAATCCTGAAGTGGTCTGCAGGATGATTGTTTCATGAGTGCTTTGAAATCTTTACAGTGTGGAGACTGAACTTCAAACTGTAACAGACAGGGGGACATGATTATCTTCTAGGCAAAAGGAAAAATAAGGGTCTTCCCATGATTGTTTGGACAAAGCTTACAAAGATGTTTGGTTCATATCCAAAGATTGGGTCCATTGGCATTTAAGAGCAAGCAGGCAGAGGCTCAATGTGGGGAAAGCTTCATGTTGGGAAGTACATTTTGGTCCACAGATTTATTGAACTTATAATGAATTGGAGTCAAATTTCTTATTCTCATTTTTGGGAGAATGAGGTTGAGGTAGGATTTTACTGAGTAATTCCTTTTGGCCTGGAAATCGCTATGTAGGCAAGACTGTCCTCAAATTTATGATCCCCCTGCCTCATGTTCCTGAGTACTGGGACTACAGGTATACAAAGACACACCCAGAGGAGCTGGAGTCAATTGTCAATAGAGAAATGTTTGCTTGAAGCAAATTGTACAAATAGATGAAATGCATTATGAATTATCATCTATCAGAATAATAGCCTTTGGCATGGAAAGTCAGGAAACCAGGATTCCAAGGAAAAATATCCCGTTGCTGTAATTATTTGGCTCATTTTACAAATGGGCCTTTCTGTTTTTTTCACAAACCAAAGGACTCAACCATTCTTGAAAGCACATGGACACATCTATTAACAATCCTAAAAACACACAACCTGTCTGTTTACAGCTGACTTTCCTTCACTCCAAGGCCTATGTTTCTACTTGGTCTAGCATTGACACGTATTAAGCACTTACTGAATAAATGAGAAAGATCAAAATAGCTGGCCCATGGGGTCCCTGATGCAATATTGTTCTGTGGGCTTGTTGTGCATTCAGAAGAGCACAGACTCCAGAATGGAAGCCATTTCCTGTTTTGTTCCTGCTGTGTGATCTTGGCTGAGTTCTTCCGCTTGTGGACTTCAACCTTCTCATCCATATAACGAGAATTAGACATTTTCGATTTGCCAAGAGGATTAGCTGAGAAAACGAATGTGTGTGATTCGTCTAGTCTAGAGACAGTTATTCACAAGTGGGAAAGAGAATGACGGAGACAAGGGTGTAGAGACTCTAAACTCACTGAGGAGCTTCGTCTTCGGGGAGTTGTACACTTTTCTAGGTTTTGGACAGCTCTTCCACATTCAAAAAAATAAAAGGACCAAAGCTTCTGAGAGAGGAAATTGCTCAGCTAGAAACCCTTCTCCAGTCGGTCACATTGCAGAAACAGTGTTTTGGCAAGCCGAACAAAGACGCCATTATTCCCAAGCATAGACAATGCCAAGAAGGTGCTGGGTGGTCCAGAATACAGGAGACAGATAATGTAATGGCTCCATTCATCAAAAAGAGAGAGAGAGAGAGAGAGAGAGAGAGAGAGAGAGAGAGAGAGAGA
>JABTXL010007734.1:16638682-16671861 GCA_025134845.1 Neodon shergylaensis | reverse complement strand
AGAGAGAGAGGCGAGTTTGCACTCCAGCTGCTTGCCAGCTGGAAAATGAAGCTCTTCTCCCTTCAGAGGATAATTTACTTCTGCTGGGGAGACTGAAATATTCTTCACCTTCAAGGGACCGACCAAATTCCTACGGTGTCATGTAACTGTGTGGACCCAGCGAAGGGGTGTGGGGGGAGGGCAATTTAACCAAGGGACAAGAGATGGGACAGGACAGCCAAATGTCCCCTTGCTCAAGCCTGATCTGCTGTTCACCTTGTGAATAATGAGCATTCTGCAATTCATTATATTTCTCTTTCTGTTTGGCCACCCGGAAGCTGAGGGCCAAACTCTAGTTCCTTTTCAAGTGTCAGTCGTACAAGAAAGCATGGAATGAATTTCTGAGAAATTCTACAGCCTCCAGTGGTTCCCTCTACAAATTTCAGTGTAGTAAATGAGCTGTAGTGATTAACCTCTTCTTGCTTTGCAGACAACGAAAGCATCATTTGGATACTTGGTGTGTGGTTGAAAACCTACTGGCACTTCCCTCAGGTGATACAGAAAAAGAAACGATGTAGCCCTTGACTCAAAAAGTCGGGTCAGTGGGTAAGGGTGGGTAAGGGCGGCTGCCACCAAGCCTGATGACCAACTGACTCCTACAAGGTGTGTTCTGACCTCCACAATGCACTATGCCCCCACAGCACCTCTCCCATACATACATATACAAATAAAGCATCAACTGTAACAATTGTTTTTAAAAGATACGGTAGCATATCTTTTTTGGATATTGAACAAGTGGGATTTTCCTTTTCACTCAATTAAATGCATGTTTTTAAAATTGCAAACGATGACAACCACTTGGTAGATGAATTGTCTCATTAAACATTCAAGATAATCCTTAATAAGCTCCATTTTTATTTGGATATTTAAACGATATATTGAGACCTAACACTATTAAATAGTTTATTATATTCCTATAGTTTGAAATCAAGGAAGGCTTTGAGCCCAAATCCATCTGAAGGCAGACACTCAATATTAAAATATGATATTAACATTTTCTTATTTTTTTTTAAATTTGAACTTTTTACTTTTAAAAAGAACTTCATACTTGGGTACTATATTTGCATCATTTCTAACCCCCAATTCCCTTCACCAGTTCCTGGGTGGTGTCTACTTCCACCCACTCTCAAATTCAAGAACTCTTCTTTTACATAAAGCTTACGGAATCCATTATATTTACATCTGTTTAGGGCTGTGCTCTTGGAACTGGACAACCCATCAGGGATCTTGTCCTAATGGAGAAAACGGATTCTCTGTCTCTCCTTGTTCCTGCTTCTTTACTTAATATTTGTTATTCGTGGGGCTGTGGGAAGCAGTTGATGTGAGTGTGTTGATCTGAAAGGAAACCCCCCACCTCCTCCTGAAAGCGTGATCTAACTCACATGGTGAAATCCACCCAAGGGCAGGAATTGGGTGTTGCAGTCCCCAGAGGAAAGCAGAAAACTACAACAGAACCCAGGGAAGCAGGGCGGTGGAAATCGGGAAGGCATTTTGGCACAGCTTTCAGGCAGAGAGGAAATTATGCATAAAGGAAGCACAGGGGTCAAGAGGCAAGATTCCAGTCTAGGAAAGAGATGGAGGTTGAGCATGGCCTGAAGGGTGAGTAATTGCTGAGCAAGGCTCCAGGCTAGAACCTTTGAAGGAATCTGCAGACACGGACGGACTTTGGTTTACACAACTCTGTGTACATCATTTCTTCCCAGCAAGAGGCCTCCTTCCGCTCACACAACTAAGAATCCATGACCCTCTGACAAGCAAATCATCACTACTTAGGAGAAAATGCTATCTTCAGCCAGGGATTTTCTGTTCAGGTTACCCTTTTCGTAGCGGGATAGATCTCACGGTTGAATTGCTCTAATGTAGCCAGTTACATGCATATACACGAAAAAGCCATGAAGTCTATCTCTAGACCCTTTCTGTGTGACATCTCTTTCCATCAGCACAAAGGGATGATGTTTTCCAAGAAGATACCTGGACTTCGTGCAGCTGTCTCAGGGGGCTTGTGACCTTCTTCTGAAGTCACCCAATCTTCTCTCATTTTTGCACCTGATCCGTTTTACTCTCAAAATAACACTGCTGGTGTTTATTTTGATCACCATAGAATCTTCTTCTAGCTACGGATGGAGATAGAGACAGAAACCCTCATCAGAGCAACAGACTGAGCTCCCAAGGTCCAGTTGAAGAGCAGAAGGAGGGAGAAGATGAGCAAGGAAGTCAGGACCATGAGGGTTTGGTCCACCCACTGAGACAGTGTGCCTGTTTTAATGGGAGCTCACCAAATCCAGCTGGATCAGGACTGAATGAGCATGCGATCAAACTGAACTCTGAATGTGGCTGACAATGGGGGCTGACTGAGAAGCCATTGATAAAGGCACTGGGACTTGTTTCTACTTCGTGTACTGGCTTTTAGGGTCCCTAGGATATTTGGATGCAAAGCTTCCTAGGCCTGGATGTAGCTGGGAGGGCCTTGGACTTCCCACAGGGCAGGGTTCCCTGCCCTCTCTTAAGGAGGAAGGGGGAGGGAGGAGAGTGAGTGGGGGAGCAGGAGGGGAATGGGAGGAGGGGAGGAAGTGTAAATTTTTGAATGGGAAAAATAAAGAGGAAAAAAGAATAAAAATAACCAATGCTGGTAAAAAACAAACAAACAAACAAAAAAAAACAACAGTTGATGTCTGATGAAGACTGAACCAATCTTTCAAGGGATTAGCTCAGGGATGTGGGCAACAGAAGGGGCATCCCAGGCAAAGGACACTTAGAATGTTTCTCCAATGCAGTGCGGTCAGATAGTAGACTGTAGGACAGGCCATGGAAGAGGAGGTGACAGAGCTCCGGGAGAAGGATGGAGGGAACCATGAACTTCCCTGCAAGGGCATCAAGATCCGTGGGGTGTGCTCTTCTTCTTATTCCGGGGGTCTTGGCCATGAGGTCTGCACACAGATCTCCTCCAGGGATTGCCTGAGATTGAAAAACGTAGACATTCCTGTCTGATGGTCCTCAGGAGCTTCCTTCTGTAGACCCTGAGAGCTGACGGCTGGGGGAATCTTTGACTACCTCCCTCACGACTGATCTCACCCCTTTTACAGATAATTGACTTGCAAACTGTCAACTGGAGGTTTTAAGGCTACAAGAATGCCTAATAATTTTTGTACTCTGTGAGGGCAATGACATTGAGTGAGTGTGGAAGACAAAATTCAGATGCACACACACATTCTGTCTCAGCAGATCTAGGCTTTGGTCGAGTGTGCTGGCCTTGGTTGCAGTTCCTTTAATGTGTTCTGAGCACCACCTGGAATCGTCTCCACCTGAGAAGTAACCCCTCCTAAGAAAGAATGTGACCCAAGGAATGAGAAATTCAACACAAGAAAATTAAGTCATTTATTTTATTGGCATTCACTCAGCCAAAATAAGTTTCTCTGGTTAGTCATGTTAACCCTTTCGAAATGTCTGTGGGATGTCCGTGTTCCCTGTGTCATAAGCTATGTATGTGCACTTGGAAAGAGCAGTTTTCCTGAGACATCTGTTTTCATTCATGCATACAGCGCATTATTTTATCATGATGTATTCTTTGCGGTATTATTTTAGAACTCTATTACCCACTGATCACTAGAAGATCTCTTCTCCTGTCATCTTTGGGATAATGAACACTCTCTCCACATGTGTAAATCTGTCAGGCCGAGTCTTCTCTTGGAGAGACAGTTACTCATTCATTCACAAATCAAAGAGATCACTCTTAGGTTTCCCAACTGGGACTGCTTTAGTCTAGAAGTGCCGAACAGATCATTAGCTTCGACTGTAAAACAGCTCAGCGAAGAGCCCATCTAGAGGAAACAACTGAATCTTTCTTGTTGGCTCTAAAGATATTTTTTAAATCGAGAAATGCTGAGATATATTCAATTTGGGGGAAAATAATTGACAAAATAGACCCTTATCAAATTCACTTTGCTAACCAAGAAGCCATGATTCATCAAGCAAGACACTGTTTTGTATTATGATTCTTCAGATCTCTATAATCAATGGAAGTTTCCCTGATCTTATCTCTCTGTGCTCAAGTGTGCAAGGCGTGAAAACAGGTGTGTTTGTCTTGGGTTCTGCTGAAAACTACAGCAAGCCTCTCAGGGCTGTCATATGAAGGCACAAACAGTTTTTATTGAATATATGCTGTGTTGGGCTCTGTGAAACACTGGGAAGAAAGTCTTCCCTCCGGGGTCTACACTATAATAAGAAAATGTCCAAGAAAAGATGGGCCATCCCGAATCTCTGAGATTTTAGCATCTTCTTTGGAGATTCTTCCAACCACAATGTTTCTCCTGAAACAGGCTGTCACAGAAAGACTAGAGGTCAACAGGTGCTCCCAGGGAGCTCAGAAAGAGTCACCAAATGAAGAACTGAGCAAATCAACAAACTGAATCCTAGGTTTAGGATTAATTAAAATGAATTGAGTAGTCAGTGTCCCAGGAAAATAATTTCTGAATGACTAATTCACTCAGCTCAGATTGAAGTACACAGAACAGACAGCTAAATCTAAGATATACATATACACACATATATATACAAATGTATATGTATAATTTTTTCTCAAATGACACAGTGACATTTTTATATTTAACTAGATTTATTCAACATGTATTGTAATATTAAAAATTTATTAGTGATTAATATGAATCATTTACAGTTTAAATACTATTATCTAAATGTGAAATCAATATCATAGAACACTGTAACATTTAAAAAAATCTATTCCTTTGTCTTTAGCATTTTTTACATTTAAAACTTTTCTTGCTTTCCTTACATGGACAATGATGTCTTACACGTGTGGAGGTCCTATGATCAGTTATATGCTTACCTAATACGTGTAAAATCTTATTTTTCCGAGGAAAAAAATGGAATCATGTATGTTTAGATTCAGAGAGAAATGTACTTTTGAATCTTCACTATATTGTGTCTAAAAGAAGAGATCTCATCATTGCTGAGCAGGCAAGGCTAAGGAGGATAGGTGTGGAATCAATCCCAAGTCATCTGTAATAGACTAGTCATTCTCGGAATGGCCTCTAAGACCGTTCTCTAAGGCCCCATAAAGACTGCGTGGTTGCCTGTTTATGATCCAGTAATTAGGGCTTAATCCACTTTTAATTCTATGCCATTAATATCCTTGTAATTGTTTCATTAACAGTATATCTCTTAGTGATGAATTTTTTTCTTTGACAATCTCATTCCGTTTCTGCTCTCTGTTACCTCCCTCCCATCCTGCCTGGTTACTTACCCCTCTTCCTTACAGATTCCCTTTTCCACACTCAAGCCCTTTTGTTTTGTTTTGTTGCCCACTGATTTTAACCAGGGCCATCTGTGTAGCTATGAGTGAGGCGCTCTCCAACTGAAGCCTGGAGGACGCAGCCTTTGCTGACTGTCTCTACCCCAGCACTGATCAGCTGCCAGGAGCTCAGGAAGGAGCTGTAGGGCCTCCGGAGTCGCTCTTCCATGGGTTTGATGAAGGAGCTGTAGGGCCTCCGGAGTCGCTCTTCCAGGGGTGTGATGACCGGCCCAGTCTTTGGTGGTCCAGCCCTGTGAGATCACATTTGCTGTGACTGTGTCATGAATGGAGGACAACATTTTCTGTCTCCTTTCCCCATTTTCTAGCTCTTCATTGCAGTATTTCCTGAGCCTTAGAAGGAGTGGCATAAAGGTCCTGCTTTAGGCTACTTATTCAACCATCATGTATCCAAATTACCTTGGGCACCCGGGCATCTCTGCACTCACTGTTGTTCCCTTTGGAGAGATGTTTCAGATGAAGAATAAAAGCAGAATTTGTCTGTGGATGTAAACAATAGGATTTACCCTACAGTTTGGTGCCCTGTCAATTTAGCTAACTAATAATAGTGAGGTCATGCCTAGGGTAAAGGACATTTTAACAGGTTTAAAGTACCAGGGTTGTATTCACCAGAGAAGTGACTGAAGGACACCTACCAGACAGCAGCGCACTGTGGCTACTCTCAGTGGTCCTGTCTTTTCTAAGCAGAACCATAGAAAGAACTACTGCAAGGGATGGCGTATCCTTCATGACCTAGAGGCCTCTGGGGTCAACGAAAAAATGTTATGGGAAAGGGAGGTTTAGTTTGTTTGAAAAGAGACATTTTGCAAACTTTGAGTCAAAAATCGTGGGGTGTTTGAAGGCAGTGAGCAACCTTGCGATTACTGTGGTTATTATGCAGGAGGAAGTTTAGGCAGGCTTCATGACGCTCTTTGTATTAAAATATTAGAAGCTCAAATGACCTGTCAGATTTTCTGATTTCTTCTGGATCTTTCTGTGGCCGTGATCTGGTATCTATCTTCTGCTCAACCTCCACTTCCCAAACAAATGGAAAGTCCAGGAACTTCCTGGACCCTGACCAGAGCAGTCCTGGGACAGGCAGGAAGGGATTACATACTTCAGACTTTCAGAGTCTCCGGACCTGTGAGGGTGTGGAGGGAGCAGATGGCACGTTAAGACCTTCTGAATTCTGGGCACAGGGGACACAGGTAGCGGATGGCAGCGAAACTTACTGAAGCGCTGGGCAGCCCTCCTCAGAAAGCTCCAGGAGCTCCATGCAAAGCTTATTCTCTAACTGTGCTGGTTTTTAGTTTGTGCTAGACATTTTCTTTCCTAGACGTGAGAATCGAAGGAAGAGAATCACCATGTGTGGCCTCTCGGGTCCCTGGGACTAGATGGCCTCAGGCCTTTCTGGCATAGCTCCCCCCCCCCCCTTTTTAAGTCTGACTACCTTAATCCTGTTTTCAACAACACTAGAATTATTTTTCCGGCTTCTGTGTATAGAAGGATCTCCTCTGGTGCAGGTTTCTTCGCTTTAATTTCAAGAAAGGAGCAATATAAATTTTAGATGGTCGTCTCCCGGGTTGCCATTCCAAAGAACTGGATAAAGTGTATCCTGCTTAGCCAGAAGAACAAGCAGAGGGTTGTCGTAGCTGAACACAGAGCCACAGAGCCCAGTGTAGGGATGAGGGCATGGATGAGGGCCGCAGGGGGGCCTCTGCTCCAACTTCACACGGGCAAGGCCTTAAGGAGACTGAACTGCTGCCGCTTCTCACCCGATGCTTTACACCCAAAACGAGAGAAGTTCAAATGACCTCCAAAGCCTACTGGGGCTCCTAGTGACTCAAAAAGGTCGACAGAGGCCCAGTAAAGTCGTTCCTTTTCCCAAGAGCACGAACATTTACTTCCAGCCGCGTTTTCCGGTAAGGGGAGACTTGCAATGACGGACAAGGCAGCAGAACCCTCTAAGAAGTGAATGACACCTCCAGTATTTTCATGGTGTCTATTCTGTTTCTCAAGTCACTGACACAGCATATTTATTGTTTGTAGAGGATTCCTGGCTCACACACTGGCCCGTGAGCACTTGAGTGGCTTCGTGACTACAACATAATAGCAAGTGCCACTGTTATCGCGATGACGCGGTCCCAGGCAGCAAAACTCTGTTCCGTGAATAGCAGTCAACCCTGCCCTCAAGCATTTAAATTTATTTCATTTTACATTCGAGCCAGAAAACGATTCCCTTTGAACAGGTCTCTATTGTTCACCTTCCATTCCAGTTTCGGCAGAAAAATGTAAACCGGGCCGTGCTGATTTCTGGATGATGCTTCCAATATGCTAGCTCAGCTCCCACTGCTCCGCAGCAGCGGAAATGAAGTCAGTTCTAGAGAGAAGGGGCTAACCGGGTTCCTGTGGGAGACAATATCTGGAAGTATTGGGAAAAAGTCAAGGCAGAGTGCGTTTCGCAATCCTAGCCCCACCCATGCTTCACGATTGTACCTTGGGAAAGTGACTTCATTCTGCAAAGAGAAGATCTTTGGCAACACCAGGCGAGTGCAAGTTCTCCTTCTGAGGGGTGTGAAACCATGTATAAGGTCATGATGACTGAACAAATCATATTATAATACAATAGAATTAGTATCTCTAAATAGCCTGTCTGTAAACTTGATATTCCTTATACTTCAGATGAGTGGGGAAATGGGACGGAGCTGTGAGATTGACGGAACGGGGACAATCCTGACCTGCGGAGACTTCTCACTGCGGTCCTGGGTAGACTGTAGGAAAGCACGCTTTCTAGTCCAGGCTGCTCTAGGTTCAGCAGCCATTACATTTCATGGAGTTCAACCTCTTCCGGAAGAGAGTTGAAGCGGAGGCTGCCAGGGCTGTTTGCTGCTCTGGTCTCCTCTGGTTTGTGTGTGCTCCCTAGGCGGGCTCAGCGTGATCGACTGTGTGGTGTACAGGACAAAGCCAGTGGGATTCTTGGGATAAATCAGTGATCCTTTTGCCATGGTCAGCGCTGGCTAGTCCTACGATGAACTCAAATATCTGATAGCTTACATAGCTCCAGCTACATGGGATCTTATCTCTCTCTCTCTCTCTCTCTCTCTCTCTCTCTCTCTCCCCCCTCCCTTTCTTCTCTTGCTCTCTCTCCCCTCTCTCTCTTCTCTTCTCTCTCTCTCTCTCTCTCTCTCTCTCTCTCTCTCTCTCTCTCTCTTTCTCTCTCTTCTGTTGTCTAGGAAGTATATCCTCAGAGAGGAGGAATGTGCCCACGCACCTCAGTGTCCCTCTATCTGGGACAAGGGACCTGTGAGCGAGAGTAGAACCAGAACCTGAGCAACCTCAAGGAAGCTGTTATCATCTTTAAGTTCCTTTTCTTTCTGGGGACACAAGCCTCATGCCTCTAACCTTCCCTGAACATACAGAAGTCTCATTGATTTCTCATTTATTTACATTCTACTTTTTTTTAAGAAAGAAAAAAAACACCTAAAAAGTATGAAATAAAAATCTGTGAGTTCTATTTTTAAAAGACCAGACATTTGGATCTCACTAAATCTCCCTTCATCTAATACCACGAAGGAAGTGGGGCTATATACCATCTATGTGCTCTGTGTGTTCAGGAAAAAGGCTGCATGCTTCATTCTCTTCCTCCTCTGCTAAAAACAAAAGACAAAAATAGCAATGGAATGCGAGGGCCTGGCTTCTCTGTAGGTCTCCCTGCCATCCTGCCCTCTGCTTCTGCTCCTGGGTGGGATGTGGGTCCTGGGAGATGAAAAGCCTTACAAGGGTTTCTCTCTCTTAATGGTGACAGAGTCTCATCAGTGGAAAAGGACGTATAAAGATGATGAATTATTAAATTAGGTCGCATGCAGCATTTTCATTCACCTGCCTGAAGGGAAGCTTCCCTCATTTCAAGTACAGGGGACACTGGAATGACGGGAAGGCATTTATAATGTTGTGACATCCTTGGGAAAGTGTCCCTGAAGTGAATCAGTCTTTCTTTCCGAGCTGAAGATATTAAAGAATTCTATAAATAAGTGGACAGTGTGCCTCCTGAGTCTTTGTCCCAGCAAGTGTGTCTTTGAGATGGCCTTTGCATATTAACAATCAAGATAAAGACATAACCATCATCTACCATTTACAGCTTTTCCAGGGAGGAATACGGCATTTTCTTTTTAGACTTTTGTATCACCTTCCATCCCCATAAACCTTGTAGGTCAACAAGGAAGATATGACCTACACATATTCATTTCTTAGAGGGCACCTTGAGTATGTCAGAGGGATTGGTCCAGGCTTAGTGAACCCAATATAAATGTCCAGAAGACACACAGCAAGAAGTCTGGCTGGAAAGCATTCCTAAGTGTGAACTCTGTTCTAATTGGTCTGTATTTGTCCTGAAAAATACAAAGAAATGTTCACATCAACTTCATTTTTGGTCCCCAGTCATTTTCTTTGATATCTTTCTTGAGTGACCCCACTGAAGCCCACAGTGTTGATAAGTACCGGAACTGAGCTCTATAAGAGGCAGACTGTAACTTTGAAGACAGGTTAACTTAGGGGAAAATTTCCTCTTTGGTTGTCTATTGAATTTTGTCAGCCATATTACATTTTACTTTACCCCCTTTAACAGTCTGTCGTAGAAGTAATTGGGACAGTGTAACTATGTCACCTGTTTCGGTGACAATGGAGATGTAGGATAGAGTGAAAAAACTATTTGGATGCAGTCTGTAAAACCATCAGCCCTTTTTCTGGGGTGATTGGAACAAAACATAGATTCTCCTCAGATAGAACCACAGTGGTGGACCAAAGAAATGATTCCACCCAACTCTATGGAACTGGTAGGCTTACTAGATTTTTCTCAGAGGAGTGTGGGCAATTTGCAGTATCAAAAACCCACTGGACAGAGATGATGTATGAAAGCTTCTCCAACACAATTCCCTGCCCAGCTTGTATACAGCTTCACCAAGGAGTTTCCCCTCCACAGACACTGGTTCCCACCATCATAAGCCCAGGCAAGGTCCTTGTGAGCCTTAACAATATTCTTCCTTTAAGAGATTTGTCTGCATTATTTTTAAGTCTCTCTCTCTCCCTGTATGTGTGTGTGTGTGAAAGAGAGAGAGAGAGAGAGATCAGGTCCCCAGTAGGTGGAGTCACAGATGGTTGTAACTATCAGATGCGTGTTTCTGGGAACTTAACTCAGGTTCTCTGTAAGAGCAGCATGCTGAGCCATCATCTTTCAAGCCCACTGTCATAACTTTCCTCAGCCTCCCTCTGTTTTTTTCTTTCAAGGGATGCTTCAGTCCGGCTGAAATAGCTTCATAACAGCCATCAATGCTATTGGAGTTGTTTCTACTGGGTCTAATACTCCAATTCTTCCTGTCAGTTCCCTGATACCACAGCTGGACCTACACTCACAACTCTCACGTCTTCTCAGTTCTGTGACCCGAATGACATTTAGTTGTTTTAGGTGAATATGTTTTCCCTGCCATGGTGCTCACCAGGCCTATCTGAAAGGCCTCTCTCTGGCTGAACACTCCACACTCTGCATGGGAACTCTTCCTTTTCTCAATGTGTAAATGCCACCCTGGGAGTCGGGGGCTCTTGGCCTACATCTTCCATAGGCTTAGAGCAGAGTGAGGAAGGCAAGGTCTATGTCTTCCCTTCTCTTCGCTGAATTCTTTAGAAGACTATATTTATCCTGGCCATGGCCACTTCCTCTATGGCTTTGTAGCTGCACTTGGCTTCCTGTCCTTTCTGTACCCAGTGCCGCTGGAGGGTGGAGTTCCAGAAGTAACCATCTCCCCCTTCCCTGACACTTCCCTGCTGGCCAGATTCCCACCATGACAAGGGCTCTTCCAGCACTGTGTTAATAATTCAATCACGTATCACTCATGGAAACACAGCGGGGCTTTTATCTAAAGATTATTACAAGCATTATAATTTATGTATTAAAGAAATCAAAGGATGGGAAGAAAAGAGGGAGGGGGATAGAAAGAAGGGAAATGGAAGGATAGAAAAAGGGAAACACTAGAAGAGAGAGGACAAGATAAAAGACAAAATATACTCATGTAAGCACCTGCTTTGTGAGCTGGGGAGATGGCTCAGGGGTTAAGAGCACCAGCTGCTCTTCCAGAGGTCCCGGGTTCAATTCCCAGCAACCACATGGTGCCTCACAACTGCCTGTAACTCCAGTTCCAAAGAATTTGGCAACAATCATGCAGGTAAAACAAAATAAAAAACAAAAACCTACTTTGTGGTCATGCCTGGTGTAGACACTCTCTTGTGCCCTGAAAGAAATCTCTGTGTTTATGTTTTGCTGTTGAGACAGTGACAAAGAATTCATAACTCCTCAGTCATACAAACAGAAAATGCTATTTCCATCTGAGTACCTTAACATATAATAGTTGAGGTACATATAAACTAATAATGATAAAAAAATCAACTCTCAACCAACTCCCAAGCCAGGCACATCCTGAGTGACTGAGTCCTCACATGACTCAAGCAGGTAGAATCTCGCTGTGCACAAAGCCTCCCAAAGCTTCCTAACTGCTGTCTTCGGTTGTTATTTACAGATCTATCTGGTTGCAGGCTTTAGTAAAATGCTCACCAAGGGGGCTTCCCAAGCTTCCAACTCCATTCTTAGAGAGCTCGTCAGATTCTGTTTGCTTTGCTGCCTTACTGTCGAAGACTTCCTGCCTCTGAGAGGGGCACAGCCTGCTTGTGCCCTACTGAAGAAACTGCTGTTCATCTCCAGTCTGCATCAAAGTACCCAGAGACTACATTTTTAAAGGACAGCAGAAATCCCCCAAACATACATCTTTCTTTCAACTGGTCAAAGAGACTTTTTATCTCAGCAGAAAGGCAAAAGTCCTGAAATCAACATACCAGAGATCATGATGCTTTTTTTAAGTTTTAAAGCCTGCTGGGTTCCAGGGTTTTATACATGATGGTCACCTTCTGTGAGGTAATGATCTCTCTTGTGCCTGTAACATGCTACTCATTCCGGCCTCTCACTATGACCGGGCATAGTGATGATTGACCAATAATTACCGGGTGAATGAATGAGCCATGCAACTCAGGGTCTTTAGTCATTGATATGGAGTTAGTCCACCCTTGCTGGTTGCACTAGCTCTTCTCAGACAATAATTCACTGTATCAGCTCAGAAAATGTGTAGCAAGTAAAACGTAACATCAACTTGCTTTCCCCTTAATGTTCTGCTCTCTGAAAGACTACCAGTTCTCTAGGTCATTGGAGAAGACAGAAATGGCAAAGCTTCTATACATAGACTGGGCTATAAACATGGAATTTTGGAGAGTGGTATGCAGGTAAATATTAGACATTCAGCTCTCTGGAGAAAAATGCACATCATGTTGCTAACATGAAATAACTTACAAATAATAAGACATACAATCATCTTTTCTACACATTCCACACAGTCAATTGTTTCTCACAGTGTTCTTTTGTTGGCTTTACCAGACTCTTAAACCCATAGACAAAATGTGGTTTCAATTGACAGATGAGGATAGTTACAACATGGATGTTAGTTGAAATTTTCACTCCTTTTAACAAGTAAGATAAAAGCCAAACAGCAAAGAAGTGAGTCAGAACTACATTCATTTGTCTACACCACAAGCGACTTCTTTGCTGAGTGGGTAATTGTTCTCAAATGCTGTGATTCATTCATATTGCTCATGTTGATAACTCACGGTTCCTTCAGTGGTTAAAATGTCACACGTTTAAGTTGAATCTGAATTTATATTTCCCCATAGTTTTTCCACGAACCTGAAAAAGTCAGAAAGGTCAAACTATATAGCATTTGCCAATTCCCATGGTGTAAATAGACACCCACGGCTGACTCCCATCTCCAGCATGCTGCTCCCAGATGCAGACACTGCACGGTTTACTGTCAATAGCACATCCCTACATAGTACACCTGACAAGCAATTCCAGGAAGCGTGAGTGAGCTCTCTTCCATAGACAAGGGTCAAACTCAGCACAGGAGCTAGAAACTAACCATCTTCGAACACTTGTATTTGCTTTAAGTATAAATAAAATTCGTGTGATCGAACAGTCAATGCCGATTGTGTCTAAAATTCCTGGTCATGTGAAGACGCCTCCTATAAGCTAACACAAATCATCTCCAAGAAACTGAGAATTGAATTTTGGGTATAAACTAAAAAATAATTGTGAATTCTGCATATTTAAAATGACTTGTTTCAAAACTCACCCTGTTTTCTAACTTTTATGTTTTACCTGTTTGATTCAAAACAAGAATTCTCTCATAGACACTGAGGGCATGTGGCATACTCGAGCTTGTTGAAGACATATGGTTACTCATAACTGAGCATAAGAGGAAATATATTTATTATGAGAAATACAAATTTCAGACCTTTGAAAATTGTCTTAAAGAAGTATTCATTGTGATTATTGAACAATTCATTCAAAAAAACACTTAATACATATTTTGCTTTTTCAAATTAATCCTGACTTAAGCTCGGGTCCTACACTCTTCTATTACATTAGATCCTTTGAAAGGGACTCTGTTAAGATCAAAGAATGTAGGGGATGCATGTATAGATGGAGAAGGACATTTAAATACAACATTTTATTAGAGTTTTTCAAATTTTGTCCAAGCTTTTCTGCGTGTGGTGTGTGCAGAAAAATAAATTTTCATCAAATTGGTTTTAAAATTCTATGCAGGTGCAGCCTTAGGAATTAAATAAACCAATAAAAAAGAAGCAAAAATTTAAAAGCAGATAGGAAATATTAGAAACTTCATTGAATATAATTTGACATGCATATCATACATTTGAATGGTTGTCACAAAGTTATAGTTCTAGAGAGTTATGATGGTATTAAAAGACAGATATAGCAAATGATTAGTGTTCAAGATGTTGTTCCAGGTACCTGTCCTGCCCAAGAAATCCCTCTCTGTCTTTACAACATGCATCTGTTTCACATGTACTAGAAGAATAAAAAGGAGAACTGTAGAAAACATGGCCCAGATAAAGTCAAGTTAGTTGAGAGGAACAAATTCTTAAGGACCTCATGAGTTACCAAGTCACTAGAGAAGAAAGGGACAACTTGAATTTCCCTGTACTTCCTGAAGAAGTTTACGTACAGCCTAATTTTTTCTAAGAGCTTTTCCTTAGTGCCAGATAATTTCCTTGGTGGAAATTATATCAAAATATTATGAGACATTCATAGTAATTTTATTAAGATGTATGAAAGAAAATTGAGAGTGAAACAATTGTCTGAAACACATTTTTAAGACAATGATGTGATTCTTACCAAAATAAGACAAAGACATAAGGAAAAAGACAACAGACTAACATCCCTCCTAAACATGAGTATAAGAGGACTTAAGATATTTTAGCCAGTTAAACCATGTCATAGTTTAAATGAAAATTATCTCCTAGAGGCATACATTTTGAAAATTTGATCCCCTGAAGGTGGCGCTGTTTGGGGAGGCTTAAAGGTGTAACTTTTCTGGAGGAAGTTTGATAGGGCACAAAGGGTGGAGTGGGGATGGCTGTGGAATATTCCTTTACACTGTGTGTATATATGCCACTCTGATTGGCTTATAATAAAAAAAGCTAAATGATCAGTAGCTAGGCAGAGTTCTTGGGGCAGAGAGTGCTGGGGAGAAGGGTGGAGTCTCAGGAGTCCCCAGCTAGATTTGGAGGAAGCAGCATGGAAAGTTCTTAGATGAGGTCAATGATGCTGGGGCAGCATCCAGATGACTAGAAATGGTTAATTTAAGTTATAAGAACTAGTTAGAAACAAGTCTAAGCTATTGGCCTAGTACTTATACGTCTCTGTGTGGCTATATGGGAGCCCAGGAGTCCTGACAAAAAGGGACTTTGAGAGCCTAAGGCCCAGACCTAATCCCAGTTTCATTTCTCTGCTTTGTACTTGTGGTTAAGATGTGAAAGCCCAGCTTTCTGCTTTGGCTGTCTTCCTTATCAGCCACGGTAGTGGTGAACTCTTATCCCTCTCAAACCATAAGCCCAAAGGAACTCTTCCTTCTACAAGCTGACTTGGTCATGTGTTTGTGACAACAGAAAGGCCACTAACACCAATAGTACATTTGGATATGCCAGAAGTGCACAATTGCTTTATTATTGGAAAACTAACGTTATTGACCTTATTAAGAAACTTTCTAAAAATCCCACATCCCAGTAGATGGGGAAAAGTGTTTGACAAAACCCAACTTCTCCAGTTTCCTTTCCTGATTAAAAATATCACCAACTTGAAATAGAAGGTGCTTTTTCAACTTGAGAAAGGGCAACATTAAGGAGCTGCAACTAGCCAGAACAAAACCTGGTCATTGCACTCAGGAACTAACAGCATCTGTGATTGATTACTCGCCCCAAGTAGGACCACTCAGTTTTCCACTGTGGCACGGGTGGGTGGGCCTCACCACTGCCTACCTCAGATTGAGGTGCAGGAGTTCTTTCTCTTTAGTGGTGTAAGTTGATCATGGGTCAGTAAAGAAGCCCCCCCCCCCCCCATGCTATTGCAAACAACCCCAATGGAATGATTCAGTCACATGCGCACCCAAACTAGATGATAAACTTGGGAGAGTGGCTTAGCAAGAAGAAATTTAGCCAGAGTGGGAAGGAAGGGGATGAGAGAGGGAGATAGAGAATGAAAATGACCAAAATATATTCTATTAATGTAGGAAATTATAAAAAAGTACACATATTTGCATAGTCCTGTATAATTTGTATAATCCTGAAGCTAACGGCTCAATCATAGGGAAATGCTAGTTTGCTACAAAGAGGAGGTTGGCTTTCACGGGTTTCCTTCAGCTTTTTATTGGGTATTTTAGCCAGCGAGAGAAAACAAACAAACAAAAATACCAACTAGCACCAAACTGGGAAGCCGGAAGTGAAAAGGTTTTGAAGTGAAATATGGATCCAATGGATTTGCATCAAAACCTATGAGAATTAACAAGCTTAACCAAAGTTCAGGATATAAGGGTTTATCTGTATTTCCCTATCTTAGATATGATAATCACTACTTATATTGCAAAAAACTAGTCCCTCTCACTAGCGCATCGAAGGATACAGCGGACTAGGAGGGAGTCTGTGAAAAGACATGCAGATTGTCTGCGTCATAGAACAATAGGTAGCATTGCCTGAGCTGATGAGGCTGTTAAACAACAGTAGAGATTTTCCCTGTACTGGTTCTCGGGTTCAGTGAAATCCTATTCAAAATGCCAGAGAGGTTTTTCTGCAAATAATTGGCCAGTGGATTTGAAAGTTCATCCAGAAAAAGAAAATATTTAGAGCATCCGAACAAGTTCAGAATAGAACAAAGGTCTCTAGAGAGGAATGAATCTGAAGATTCACAGACTTTAGTCACCAAGCTTGTAGCGTATTGCTTTGTTTATTGTTATTGTTGTTTTGTAGAGTTAGTATTCTATTTAAAGTAACTTAAAAAAGTTTCAAATGTGTGTGTGTGGGTGGGTGGGTGTGTCTGTACACATGTACAATGGTGTGTGTTGGTGTCAGAGGATAACTTGTGGAAGGTGAATTTTCTCCTTCCAACTCGTGGATTTCAGGCTAAACTCAGTCTGTGAGCCATGGTAGCAACTACCTTTATCTGTGGAGCCATCTTACAGGATGTATTAAAGTTATCTTAATATGGGATCGAGTATGACGTTCATAAGAGAAAATGATTCTCAAAAACATATGGAGATATACTGACAAGCATGGGTGTAGGCTTCTCAAAGAGAGTCATAACACATCAGTACTAAGATAGACTAATATTTCAAGTTAACACAGTGAAGTCTAGGAACTAGATCAATAGAGAGTCAACTAATTTCTGCTGAAATGCAAAGGCAACTAGTTGGAAAAGGTGAGTATTCTCAACCAACCAAAGTAGAAATTTTGTATATTTACAAATTAGAAGAGTGAGTGGCCGACATGATGCCTAAAGTCAAAGCCAACTGTAAACCTAGAATAAGCCTCACACTGCAATGCTTCTAGCAGGAAACCAGAGATGAGTACAGATAAACAGGTCTTCATGTTAGTTCAAACTAACCTCAGACAGCAGCAAGCTGAATACTTCTCTCAGAAAGATGCTACTGAAATAACGAAGTGATAAAACTACAGGTTGGAAGAACTTATCTGTGACTCACATAGCTGAATAATGTAATGATATAATGCTCTAATACAATCCTCCAATCAAGAGCCAGGGGTGTAGATCACCATTAAAGCACCTGTCTAGCACAGGCAAGACTCTGAGTTCAATTCCCAGGACCACAAATACATGAGTAAAAATTCAGAGTAATTAAATCTCTGGAGCTAGAGAGATGGCTAGGCAGTTAAAGACATTTGCTGCTCTTGTAGAGACCTCCTGTTTTGTTCCCAGCAACCAATGATGCCTCAGGACTGCCCAGAACTCAAACTCCAATAGAATCTGGTATGTGCACACAGCTGCATACACACACACACACACACACAAATGTACATGCACACACACAAATGCACATACCCATGTATGTATGTGTGCATATACATACATAAAAATAAAATTAAAATTCTTAAAAATAATACTTTAATAAATACAAAATCTCGAAACAACTAAAAACTTTTCCCCCACAGCGAAAAAGGGGCAAACACATCCATATAAAATCATTTACAGTATTATTCACCACAATTATATTTGAATTATTTAGAGCATCCGAACAAGTTCAGAATAGATAACCCAGGTGACCTTGCCTAGGTAGATAAATAAACATAATGGTATATTCACAAATTCAGGAAATACTACTATCAGGAAGAAACAGGATATGTGGATAGATTTCAAAATAATCACACCAAATCAAGGAGTTCAGATTATGCACTGCATGATTCCACTTAGGTATTTTCTGTAGACAGTGTAAACTAAATGGTACCAGAGAGATCAGCAGGCACTGGTTAATAACGTTGGAAGGGGTCAGTCAGGAGGATCCTAAAATGACACAGAGAGACTTGTAGAAGTGATGGCTATGCTTGTCACCTTGACTGTGATACACGCTCATGGAAGTGTGGTGCACAAATCCATTGCACGTTAATCAAATTCGGCTCATTTGTGCAAATTATACCCCAATACAATAATGAAAGTAAGTGAGCAAGTAAAGTTTAAAAGCAGTTTCACCTCCAGGGCCGGGAGTGCGGCTCACTTCTTAGAGCGTTTGCCTAGCATGCACAAGGGACTGTGCTCAGTCCCAAATGTGACATAAAATGGGCATGGTGGAATGGGTTCGATCCTGTATTCAGGAGGCTGAGGCAGTGTAGTCCTAGATTATACTGGGGGCTCCAGAACTGCATAGAAAACTCGAGACCCCCTAATCAAATCCCCAACTCCTTAAAGGAAAACTGACCTCTTGCCCCTGAATTTCTCAGGGAACAGGTATTTCCACCTCACGCTCTTCATTTTGGGTTACATCAATCAATTCTTCTAGTTTATTTTCTTCACAAATATATTTCTTAAAATATTAAGTAATATAAGTCTGGGGTTTCGCGTAAGAAGTAGAGGTTAAGAGATCTTGCTGCTATGACAGAGAACTGGAGTTAAATTCCCACCATCCATGTTAAGTGAGTCTCAACTGGCTGGAAAAGCAGATTCAAGGGCTCTGGCCTTCTCCTCTGGTCTTCTTGGCTATCTGCAGTCACACACACATTCTGTCCCCTCCTACAAACATGCTTTTCCCCCCTTTCCTAAGCTTTGCATATGTCTGACCGAGCTGTTTGCTCCTGGATCCATTTCTTTACTTACACAGTGCTAGTTTCACTGTGACTCTTTTGACAAAATACACAGAATTCTTTTTTGTTTGTTTTAATGGCAAGGTAATGAATGCATTTGCTTGTTTCTTGGTCACCAGTGCTTTGCACACTTGTATAGGAGTTTCTGGTTTCCTCTTGTAGCCTCCTATGCAGGCCTGGTTTACTGGACCGGGCTCTGGACGGGAACCTACAGCAGGGACAATGATACTTGGCTGGTACTCCACCTTCACGCACCAACTGAAGTGTGTTGTGTTCATGGCTAGAAATCACCATCAACAGAGACTGTCCTTGATCTGAGCAGTTGCAGCCCTCTGGGCCTTGGCACCATTTGTATCTCCGATTAATTAGTTGATGTGCGTAAAGCACTTTGAAGTTGGAAAGCTTCGTGAGAGTTCAACGCCATGGAGTAACAATGATCATTATCTACCGAGGAGTTCCAGCCCAGCTGTCACGGTGGGAAAAACGCAGTCTGACTTCAGCCCAACAGTTCCAAGAGTCTTGAATCTGAAGGTTCTTTGAAAGGTGTACTAAGTAGCTACACTTGGGAGCTCAGGAGCACACAGGGCTTCAGCAAGAAGGTGGGCATGGATCCTCAGGCACCCTGTTGGACACAGCTCCCCTTGGCTACCTGATGCCCCTTCGAGCAGGATAGGTGCCGAGAACTTAGATGCTGGAAGTTCATTCAATGTCTGGTAGAACTCAGGCTTCTCTTGCTTAGCTGTGGCCAGGAACTGCAGCGATTCTGACTACACGCCACTGTAGGAATATGCCATCAGGGTTAATACTTGGTGTGAGTCCTCGGCTACCCCTGCATTTGAAACAAGCAAGTATGGAAAGTTTCAATATCTGCTGCCCAATGTTTTGCTTGAAAATGCCTGATGAGAAGCAGGCTCCCCCTGTGAGCTCCTCCCAGGGTCAGAGCGTATTGCTTCTGCTCGCTGAAATATGTCAAAGACAATAAAAAACAGGACTTTCTTACTGTTTCCATTCATATGGATTTTAGTTGCTCTTGAAATAAGTGTGTGTGTGTGTGTGTGTGTGTGTGTGTGCAGGTGCATGCGGCGATCAGAGAACAACCTTGGCTATCATTCTGTAGGTTGACGCCTACCATTTCTTTTTAGACTGGGTTTGTCACCAGCCTGGAACTCCACAAGTAAGCTGGGCTATCTGGTCCCTGAGCCACAGGGATCCCTCGATTTCTACCTCCAAATGACTAAGGTTGCAAGTGTGTGTCGAGATGCACTTCGGTGCTACTTACTTTTCTGCTGATGTCGTAAATAAAAAACCACTATGGCCAAAAACAATTGGTGGACACAAGAGTTTAATTTGGCTTATGATTCCATGGGGGGGGAGGGGGGTCCATGATGACGAGGACAGAATGTCATCAGGCATCCAGAGCAGGAAGCTGTGATATCATAACATCAGAGAGAGAGAGAGACTATAAAGTCTCACAGTCCACCCCTAATAATATACTTCCTCCAGCAAACTCCCTCAGACAAAATTTCTAAATTGGGACCAAATGTTCAACCTGTGAGCCAATGGGAGTGATGTCTCATTCAAAATCCCATACCAGCTTTTGTTATGTGGGTTCTGGAAGTTGAATTTGGGTCCTTTTGCTTACAAGGCAAGTACTTTAAGTAGCTGAGCCATCTCTCCAGCCCTAGGTATACTTTTTTTTCTTTTGAAGGTTAATCGCTTTTCTTTTCAGAGATTCACCCCCCCCCCACTTTAAATCTCTTGTCCCAGTGGATCTCATTAGAGCAGTGGTTCTCAATCTGTGGGTTGTGACCCCTTTACGGTTGGATGACTCTTTTACAGGTGTAGACTTTTAGATATTCTGCATATCAGACATTACCATTACCATTGACAATAGCAGCAAAAAAGCAGTGATGAAGCAGCAGTGAAATCATTTCATGGTTGGGGGTCACTACAACATGAGGAACAGTATTAAAGGGTTGCAGCATTAGGAAGTTTGAGAACCATTGCATTCGGGAAAAGATAAAGAATTCCATTTAATGTTTTCTTTTGTTTCGTGCAATTTTCTAGGCTCTCAAAATCTTGTTGCCAGTTACCCACTTCATCCACGGAGTGTCTCACTCTAGGCATAAATGAAGTCCCTGGGTTCTAAAAGCAAATGAGTTAGCAGAATAGCTGGACCTTGGCATGGTGTCATGGCCTTCAACATGGTAGTTACAGACACACGTTTGCAAGACCAAGAGCTAAAATCCTTCCCCAACCCTTCATCAAGTGGTGACTGACAGCCAGCTGAAGCTGACAGCCACAAGGCCCTCCCACTCACATCCATCCTTCAAGAGCCTCTCTATCGGTGGCCCTACCAGGCTGTGGGCCCCCTTTCATTATTAAGTTACAATGGAGCAAGCTTCTCGGATTGAGTCCTAAGGGAAAGTCTTTGAAGGATCCCCATGTGAGTCATCCTAATCATCATGACTCACAATTCAAGTTCAGAGACCAGGCTCCTTCAGGCTTATTGTCCCATCAATGGCCTGAATTGGCCAATAGTTAATTTGCAAATTGCAGGACTCGGAAAGGGGAGAGAGTAAAGACAGGGCAATTAACACAGGTTTTTTTTTTCTTTCCTTTTATAAAAGAGAGGTGAGTCTATTCAATTCTCATTCATTCATTAGGCCTATGAGATAATCTTTTAATCTCCTCCCTCAGGGTTTGAAGACTCTGTACTCATCTCAATTCTTTCTCCTGTTCCCTGAGGCTCACAGGTCTTGAACTTCTCTTATTCTTCCTCATTTCCTGTGGTCAGACAGTGTTGTTCAACAGTGCATTATCTTCCTAAGTGACTGTCCTGTGTGCTCTATCTTAATTTCTCTTCCCGTGACTGTGACATAACACCCTGATAAGAGCCAATATAGGCGAGAAGGTGTTTATCTTAGCTCATGGTTCAAGGGCACAGTCCATTTTGGGGAAATCAACCCTAAAAACAGCTGCTTATGTAATCCAAAAGCAGAGAGTGAGGAAAGCTGGAGCAAAGGCCACCTTTCCCCCATGACAGAATTCCTAGCCCAGGCAATGGCCCTCCCCACAGTAAGATGGCTCTTCTCACAACAGTTAATGTAATCAAGATCCTCTCCTACAGGCGTGCCTAAAAGCCCCTCTAATCCAGATGATTCTCTATTCTACCAAACTGACAATGAAAACCTTTACCTCCTCTCAGCTGGCCTCACCATTTAGCTGGGTGCCAATCAAAAGGATCCCTAAAAGCCATCCTGGTTACTTCAGGCTTTCTAGTTTATTTAACCGCCTTCTCTTCTCAGACGCTTGTTTCTCTACCTCTTGACTTTCTTGTTTCTCTACCTCTTGACGTTCTTGGGTTATATGTACAAAGGAGTGTGTGATCCACCAAACTGGCCTGTCTTTAACCAGGGATTTCAGCCCAAGGCACAACAGAATGTGACCTTATTTGGAAGTTGGGCTGCCGCAGGTATAATTAGTACACATGATGTCACTCTGCAGTGGGAAGGATTCCACAATGAATGTGACTGGTGTCCTTATTTAAATAAAAATAAAAGCCACATGGATAAACCATGCCCAGTGAAGAGTGGCAAGAAAGAGAGCCAGTGGGGGCCAACATTTCCAGAAAACCACCAGAAGAATCAAAGAAAGGTTCTCTCCAGGCCTTCCAAGGTATAACAACCCCAAAGCCACAGTGATGTCAGATGTTACTCTCCAGGCTGGACATAAAACCTACTTCTTCGTTTTCTATCCTACAATCTGTAGTACACAGAGCAATTTTTTTTGAAAATTGTAAGATTTTTTTTAAATGAACAAGTATTTTTCTTTAAGATTTATTTAGTTATTATGTATACAGTGTTCTCAGTACTCTGCCTGCAGGTCAGAAGAGGGCACAGATCTCATTACAGATGGTTGTGAGCCACCATGTGGTTCCTGGGAATTGAACTCAGGACCTTTGGAAGAGCAGGTGGTGCTCTTAACCACTGAGCCATCTCTCCAGCCCCCACAGAGCAATTCTTAGATACTAAGACACAGGGCTATGGCAGAAATGGCAATTGCTGAGGCTGGAGCTGAATGAAGAAGGTATAGTTAATCAACAAATCTAAAACTCAGGCAGGGGTTAACATGCTCCGTCTTTGTGAAGGACATATCATCTTTCAGTGCTGGGTCTTGTTGCAGGTGTTAACTTTGATTGTATGGATAGAAATGTTTATGTCTTCTGGACAAACATCTGGAATCCTTGCCTCTTAATGACGGTCCATAGTCTGAAGTCCATAGTTTCTGTGCCGAGAGCTTATTTGCACGAACTCTGGCTGTGGGGCTCGCACAGAAATATCTCAGGCAGGGGCATTCAGAAAGGGGCAAACAGGAAGCAAAGGAGAATCCTTGAACTTAGTGATGGCATAGCCTAGTGTGTCAGGACATGCCCCTAGGAAGATGTATGTCATTGAAGGATGCCAGGACTTGAAGAGACAGGGATGGGAATGGAGAATCACCTAGGATGGAGACCATGCAAGTAAAGCACATGTTGCTGTGAAGAACCTCAGCTGATTAGAAGAATGGGAAAAGAAATATAGGAGAATATCGGGACACAAAGTGAATCCTTCCCCCTCTCTCCCTCTGGCTGCTAGACTGCCTTTTGAAGTCTGAGAGCCTCCCTGTCTTCCTCCCCCTCTTCTGTTCCTCCTTTCCTCCCTAGCCACTTCCTCCTCTTTCCTTCTCCCTTTCTTCCCATATCTTCTTTCCTTCCTTTGCCCATTTCTTCAGCCCTGCCTCTCGCTGTATTTCATCGGTCTCCCCTCTTTCTTCCATATCTTTCTGTTGCCCTCCCCTGCCTTTGCCTTTCCCTTCTTTTCCTCCTTCCTGGGTTCATTGCCTTCTCTCTTCTTTCCTTGTATTTCACTCTCATCCTTTTGCCTTTCCTCCTATCAGTACTTAACACAAACACACTGACTGCCTATGCACCCTCTGGTGGGCCTGGAGATAAAGAAGCAATCCACTCGCTGGGAAGGGCTGCTTGCATAGGGGCTGCTCAGTGCCGAGTCCTCTGCTGAGGTCCTGGGAGCAAAGGCCTGGAAATGCAAGGCCTGACCTATGCTTGACAGATATCCAGGAAACATAAACAACACGTATTGACAGGCAGACACTGTCCAAGGGTTTTTATGCACATGATCTCATCCTTTTACTAACCGATGGAGTGCTTATTATTTTGTCTAATGTACACACAAGGTTTAGAAAAAGTAAAGAAACAGCTCCAACCACACTGATCATTTGGGGCAGAACTCCATTTTTGTGCTTCTGATAGGGATAATGATTCGGACAGCTGGGGTCTTTTTCCTGGTGGCCTTGTGGCCCATTGAATTCTTACTCATTCCACATACACACACACACACACACACACACACACCCTACCTAAAATAAAACCAATCCTCTATGAAATACCACCTTTTTCTAAAGGGAGAAATTTCTACCTAGAGACAAACACAGAGTAAGCCTGCCATGGTCCACGTGCAGCCAGCCACTCTGCCTGATTCAGCACACGGGAGAGGGAGGTACACCAACCGAGAGCACTGGTGGCTAGCTGCAAAGGCAATCTAATCTCATCTTCTGCCTCTGCTGGACGCATCTCAGGAATGTGGGAGGCTAGCATGTCAGATAGGCAATTACTGGCCGGACGCAGCATTGCGTAATGGGCTGATGACTGGGGCTTCCTGCTTCAGCGCGAACGCGGCCAGCTTGCCAGAAAGGATTTATCTTCCCAAGAGAAACATGCCAACTTTAGGAGGATATGAAGTAACTGTTATTATGGGAAAAAAAAAGACAGGCTTAATTTGAAAATACTCAAGGTCCCTTTCAGCTTGTGCTCTGTCTACACCCCCCTCCCCCCAACCGCCCTGCTTCCTCCTTCTTCCTTTGGTTCTATTTTCTGCTTTTCTATCCCTTCATGCAGGCAGATCTCTGAGAGTCCATCTTTATTGTCCCCTGGTTTTGTTGTCATACTCATTCTCTGATCAAATGCTCACCCCAGTTCACTTTTTGAGAGAAGGGTTTTGATTCTTCATAGACAAAATATACAGTGTTGATAAAAATAAAAAAAATGTGTTTGTGGTGGTTTGGTGTAGGAGGACCTTGCAGCCTGAAGATTAGATAGAAAAAAAAACACAATTACTTAGTACACTACAACCTTAAATGTCTTTCAAGATAACTAAATGATCCAATGACCTGGACCCTTTCCGTGCTCACCAAGGTCATGGTAGTTGCTCCGTAAACACCTTGACTACCATAGGCTCCTTTGAGACAGCGACTCACCTCCTCAGTGTGGCTGTTTTGCTTGCTGCACTGAGGGGAAAAAAATTCCTTATACAAAATGAGATAAAAACTAGCAGACAGAGCTCTTATAGAAATTCTTGCTTAATGACTTTTTTTCTTTCCCAGATGAGGACAGTAAAATTCAGGAGAATAAAGTCATCAGCTCAGAGGTTTCCAGCAAACCCTTGAAACTTCTGGTGCCAAGAAGTCAATATTTCCAACTCTGTCTTCCACTCTCTATTAATATACAGTGTTCTCTTTCTTCCTGCTAAATAAGTTTTTTTGTGTAATATAAAAATATCACAACTTAAAAAAATCATAGCTAAACAATTATGAACTCACACAACATAGATACAGAAACATTCATACTTATATAGAAAGTCTTAGTAAATATTTATTATTGTCTAGAATGGCCATGCATCATAAAGGATACATATCATTTACTACCAAGACCAGTGACCTGTGTTCATGTCCTGGGACCCCTGTGGTAGAAAGAGAGAACTCACTCCTGCAAGCTGTTCTCTGACATGGCCACACACCTCTCACCAATCAGTCAATATATGTTATTAATACACACACAAATAAATAAAATTATAAAAATAATTTTAAAAAGAAGACAGAAAAACATATGATGATACTCAGAAACTGTTTAAATTTGAGTTCACAGCTTCACGCAAATCTTGTTTGGAGTTTAAAGGGGTCAATATGAATTTCCTAGAAAAAAAATTCCTGATTGACTTTTAATCAATGTTAAGCACTTATTTTAGTAGGCATTGAGAACGATTTTTGCAAACTCTCATAGTGTTCCACTGTTTATTTTTGAAGGATTCAAGATCAGAGAACTTGTTTCAAAGTTCAAGTTCAGAGAAGGAAATAACCGCCCCAAAGCAAAGCAAGCAGGAAGACGTAGGGAGATCGGAACACCTTCTGCCTGACCTCTGCTCTCACCCCTTCTTACTGCTTTCTTTCTTCCTCGTGGATCATCAGGTCTCCCAGGAACAGAAGAAAGCAAGTACTTACTTCACTTGGATCAATGAGCTCTTTCTACTTGGAGGCCTCAAAACTCTGAGTGCATGAAGAAACGCCTGCTGGATTTTACATCGTCACAACGCGATTTGCCAACACACGAGGATTCCTAGGAAGGGATTCCTGGCAGTTAACCGCCCTGTTCACAGTCCTATCTTTGAACTTTTTCAGCTTTTCCTTGCAAAAATCATCCATTCTTCCATCATCCCCATGAGAGGCCTGACAAGGTTTAAATGTGGACAACAATGACCTTGGTGTCACAGAGTCTCAATCTCTCCCCTTCCTCAACTAAGGCAGTAAAGCTGAAATGTTCTCCCAGTGGCATTTCCCCCTTGTATAAACCTTCTGGACAGCAGAGGGAGGCTCACTAGCTGCTCACTAGGCTTCATTTTGTGTTCATCAGTGAAAGAACCATGTGACAGACTTTGTCAATGCCTACCTCGTCACTGCAGAGTTCCCATGCCAAGCCTGAGGCAGACTAGAAGGATCTAAGAAAACCTACGCTGAGGTGGATGGAAATGTGAGAGCCAAATGAATTCCACTGACTCTCTCTGCGTCATTCCCATGCCAGGCCAAGACTTGGTGCCAGGCAGGCATCCACTGTTCCAGCACAGGCTCACCATGCTTTTTCTTCCTTCTTTCTCTCTGTATGTCTCTTTGATATCCTTTATGTCTCTTTTTTCTTGTTCTCTTTCTCTTCTTTCACCTGTCTCTCATATACAGACATATACATATCTAGGTATATATGTGTGTTGTGTGTATATATATTCTTTCAAGCCTAGTAACCTGAGTTCAGTTCCTGTACACATAACGTACGCGTGCACGCGCATCCACACACACACACACACCCCTCAGATAGTTCAGGCAATTTGCCTAGATCACAAATCTAGGAAGAATTCACATTTAAGCTTGGCTGCATGCAAAGTCCAAAGTTTCAATTACTGTTTGACTATTTCAAGCCCCTTGCAGTGGGCTAGCCTTTAGCTGGTACTAGCACCCTCCCACCTAGTACTGACATCTGTCTAAACCAATTTTTTTGGTACCTTGAATTTCCCCTACGGATGCTCTGAGCAAGTTTGTATTCCTACCCGGATCACATGCTCTCCTGATTTTTTGTCTCCACCCCTCCCTTTATACCCATTTTTAGTGTTTCATGCCTGTAAGGCCACAGAACATCCTAGGCCAAAAGTCTCAGACTTAAAACATTTTTCTATTGACACAAGTAACCATTCACTCAGCTCATAAGTCTCTTGCCTCAGAACACATGACTTCAATGAGATATTCCTTTAAGTTGATCCTTGAAGTGACCGTATTCGCAAGACCTCTGCATCCCCCCTGTATATATAAGGAAGTAAAGCTTCGCAGACCAGCTGAGCTGCCAAGAAGAGGCTCAGGAAAACGGAGTTGCCTAAGAGAAACAGAGATACTAGCTAAGGTGTCTGGAAGAAGCTCAGACCTACAAAGCTATCTGGAAAGGACACTCTATGGCTTGGGTCCCCAAATCATGGCTAGGGGAGGTGAGGGAAGAAAGGAAGGACATATACACAGACACACCTACCATGGAGCTGGCATCAGCTTGGATTCTCTTAACTTCTGCAACCTGGAACCTTGGCATGTTTGTTTGGTACAGCACAGAGGGAGGACTCAAAAGAGATCTCTGAAGGTGAGCAATAACCTCTCTGTAGGTGAGCAGTAACCTCTCGCTGTGAAAATGGTGTGGTGGGGGAGAACACTGCAGTTGGTTGCCTTTGCACACACTGAGCAATTGCCCATAAACCCTGACTTGGACTTTTGGGAGAATATTTGCCCATCACATGGCTTTACCCGCTTCTCATGGGCCAGTTGGTTCGGGTACTTCTTACGTCAAAATACATATTTGCTTAAGAATTCACCAGCTGGGGCTTCCTCCAGTTCCCCAACCTGTAGAACTGTTTCAGGCTGTGCTGTGAGCTCCAGGCTCCCAGCTTTCGGGAGTTACCACCCATGATTGGGTGGGCTTTGGTGATGCGGCCAGCTTTGAGTCACTTCTACTCTTGCGTGTGACCCCAATAAAACCCATTGGTTTACCAAGTTTACAAAGTTGAACTTTGGTGGCATCCATATTTGATCTGTTCTTTGTTTCCTGTCCAACAATAAGTAAATGTTGGTTCATATCTTCCTAGGAAAGGTGCCAATCAACAAGTTCAGCCATATGTTTTTTCCTTCATGACAGAAGAAACTCAGTGTCATATTTCTGTCACCTGGAAACAAACACTTTTTAAACCCTTCCACCTACCCGTGCACCAAAGACCTGAGTTTCTAACAGCCTCCGGATACAACAAACCTTCATAAAATGAAATTCAGATTCCCAAACCACCTTTAAAGAAAAGGACTGGCCTGCTGACCGAGATGGAGTCAGATGAACGTGTGTGCATTTCCCATTGACCCTGACTTCATTGGCTTTAGACTTCATTGGCTTCCTCTCCATGGAGACACTCACAACATTTTCTATCTTTCCAGAGCCTGCGCACAAAAGCTGGTTCTGACAGTGCTTGGTCCTAAAGCAGGGAAGCAAGGGGGAGTCTTCAAAAAGAAAAAATGAGGCCCATCTAGGGTCTCTGCTCTCATAGCATGCTGCTTAGGTGTCCAGAGAATTTTTTTTTAAACCTCTCTAGGCATTGCCACTATCCTTATCCCAGAAGTTTGTTCATTCTCCACATCCTTTCCAGGATCATGTTAAGGAAATGTGGAATGCTGGACTGGATCTGAAGCTTCAGGCTGGTGTAAATAGACAGACAACACATACAGACAACATAGGAATAATTGTGGCTGGAGAATAGGACATGGCAGGGAGCGATTTCGGGAGGGGTGGGGGAAATGAGCAGACACTAGGGAAATTAGTTATAGGAATCTTTTTGGTCTGTGGAGAAGAGCCCAGAACCTTGCTGACTGACGCATTCTCTGGTTCCTGGGAAGTCGTTTCACTGCCGAAGAGAGGCCGTGCAAGAGGCACAGTGTTTCCTCCTTGCTCAGATTCCGCTGCTTCGAGAATGTTTATGGAGGCTTCAAGGAGTGAACCAAGTTATTAAAAGAGTAGCAATTAGGGTGGCCCATCCCAGCAATTTAAAGTTTCCTGTCTCAGGAAGCACGTGGAGGCCAGGGGTGGGGAAAGGGAGGATGCATTCCTGTCTCCTGATTGGACCTCCCCTAGATTCCAATTTCTGCCTGCAGAAGCCTGAGGGAGGGAAAGGGAAAGGCTGCCTAGTGCCAGCTCTGCGCCAGCTCTGCTCCCCAAGGATGGACATGCCTCCACAGATGTCGCAGCACTTGGTTGGGCCACTCCTCACAGAAGTCTCTAGCGCCCTTCTTTTGGGGACCCTGGCTCAGCTTTTGAAGTCTTTTATCTTCCGTTCCTTTTTTTTTTTCCTACCTCCAGAAATGTAGCCGTGTTGGAAGCTGTCTGAGGAGTCAGGCTCTGCACCTTGGCTACAGCGGACATGTAAACAGAGGCTACCTGATGATTTAGAGCTGCCGTCCAAGAAGGCTTTCCCAAACACCAGCTCAGCTCAGCCGCGAGAATGCCCACTCTGTCCCCTTCAGACCAGCTCCGGGAGAGCAGAGATTGCCGTTTGCTTTGTTCAGGCACTCTTGGCCACCCCTCCTGCAGCCTGGAAGGGAGTTGCCAAGTTCATTTCTTTTTCTTTTTTTTTTTTATCATTATTGAACAGCCCAAAGTTTATTATTGATATTATGCTCTTTTTCCTTTGTCCTTTGTCTTATTAAATAAAAACATGCATATTTTAATATTTCATATGTAATACTATATGCTTCTTTCATCTGTTTTCAAATGTGTGTGTATATATATATATATATATATATATATATATATATATATATATTCCATGCCATCGATGTGTTTAAGCATGAGTTTGTAATGGCTACTTGGCTTCTATCAAATAGCTCTTCTAACTTCTTTAGTCATACCTACTAGTAAGGCTTTTCAAGCTGTTAAACTCTAAGTTCTACAAAAAATATTACCTAAATACCCTTGTTTACAAAGTCTTGTCAGAAATTCTAATCCGTTCTTTGCATAAGTTTCTATAAGTTAACCCCTAAAACAAAGATATAAGTGTGTATCACAGATGCCCTATCGCATATCACCAAGTTCATTTCTTCCATGCAACCTGAGCTGGAGAGCAAAGGCCAGAGAGAAGGTTTCTCTGACAGGTCTCCTGGAGCCGGTCCTAGGCAGAAGAGACATTTTTTTTCCCTAAGGACGTTACACAATGCCTAGTAGGCCCTCTGACTTGTGGCCACTGTTTCCCAGAATCCCAAGGGGCTCATCCAAGAAAACACCCGAGTTTCTAGCCTTATCATTTGTGTTCTCTCCAGAGGATTTCCTTTCCCTGGCCATGCTCAGTGCTTGCCTGTGGATGTCAGGGGCCCCTGGAGCAGTGGGGACAGCTGTTATTTGAGACATAAGTCCTTACATGTAGCCTTCTTTCATCCCAGCTTGGGGTTCACAGTGTGAGAAGTTCACTGACCAGTGCTCAGTGTCTAGTTTTGGGCTGAGAGGAAGATGTTTCTATCTGAGACACTGATGTTTCAGTTAAATCTAATTTAATTGGCAGAACGTAGGACAAAGAACATGTACCCATAAGACGTTTAATACTTCATTGCTGTGTTATTTTTTTTTCTGTGTATTTTCTTATCTTGGGAGAGGTCTGTTTTTCTTACTCCTATTTATTTCCAGCCAACTGTTCCTATAATAACCCCGAAAAGAGTGCTTCAGAAAAGTAACCGTTATAATTTAGATGCAACCTGATACAGGTTACTTACTGCATGCAGTGAGCGTGATCAGGTAGCCAGGGCTGTGTGAATGAAGCCTGTGCTTCTGTGGGAGGACTGTGAGCAGTTGAACTTCCGTCCAGGACACAAACCATGTGGGTGGGCTTATTACCTAGCGAGAACACAGGGCTCTGTTTCCTGAGTTGACATTCTCCTTGGGAAGGTGAAATACTGAAGGATGAGCGGCAGCTGGAGCCAGGAGGAGAACGTGCTGACTTTGGCACCGCCCTCCAGCAGTGGAATGCCTGTAGAAATCTGCCTCATTGCTTCTAGACTATAGACCCCTTGCCCCCGCCCCGCATCTTCTTACAGGTCCTGTTCATACTGTATCTTCAGTAGCAAAAAGAAGCAAATCACAGTGTGACTGACAGGAAGTGAAAACAGAACTAGTCTTTTCTTTTTCTTTGAGTTCAGGATTGCTTTAAAACAATGCAAGCATCCATGATTGTACCTGGAAAGGTTGTATTTTGTTCCCAGAATTCACTGCAAATGCTTACCCCCTCTGATAGATAGTGTTCAAAAGTGTAGCTTCTCAGGGAAGAGACATTAGAAACTGTCTGCCCTCCTCCATCCTTCCAGACAGAAACCTCACTGAGATCCCTCCACTGGTGAGCCACTTTCATATGCACACACACATATGTGTACACCAATGAGCACTCGATGCTCACACACATGTGTGAATGCATGAATTTACACATGTGCCTACTTTTGCATATACATGCTCACACATGCCTATTCCACCTATTTAAGCATATACAAATACAAACACACGGGTGTGTACATATGGACACACATATATGCATAAACAAAGATACACGTACATGTTAATTCTCTCTGTCTCTCCTCTGTCTCTGTCTATCCGTCCCCCACCCCCATATACCAGTTACCTCTGTTCCTTTATTTGGCTTGAAAGAGTGCTCACACTCTAGTGTCCCTGTAAGTCATCCTGGTGTCTGCGTACATGCAGTCTGCTCAGTGTTGTTTTGGGGTCTGAACTAAAATTCAAATTTTCTATCAGACTAAGTATCAAGGACATAGGAGACAGGGACAGGACATCAATAGTCAATAGAATATTTTTTTAAAAATTTTACTATCAACTTTCTTGTGACCATGGGCAATTATTTCTTATTTGCAGCCTGCTCACTTAAAATCTCATGGTAGAACTGAAGGGGCAGACTGTTAAGCTCATCTTAACATTGATACTCATCTCACTTGACCTTTAATTCTTAGTGCTTCCAAGAACTACACTGAATGAGACAGTGCATAGAAAGACTCAAGTTTATGGAGTCGAAAGACATCAAGAACACACTAAATAAAGCAAAGGGCAGACAGGCCTCTCTTTGGTCTTGGAATCTCGATCCACAGCACGGTTCCAGGACAAACATTCAAGCCACTAGCATACGCGTAGATTCATTCATCACCGGGGAACGCTGATGCTGATGAGAAGCACAGCCAGATGTCATCTTGCACCAGTCGGAACTGCTGTCATCAGAAAGATGAGGCATGAGCACTGTGAGGACACACATGGAAGGGGACCCATGTGCACTGTGAACACATGTGAACAGTGTGGTCCGTATGGAAGACGGCATGAGAGGACTTCCAACTCTGCAAATAGAACGGCCACACGATCCTACAATCTCACTTCTGGGTCTTTATCCAAAGGGAAGGAAGTCGATAGGTGAAAAAGACACCCCCTCCCACGATGCTCTTTGTGGCTCTAGTTACAATACTCAGGACGTGGAACTAACTGAATGACGATCGGCAGATGGAAGGGTAAATAAAGCGTGGTGGTGCTAATAGCGATGGTGGAGGTGTTGTGGTGTTAGTGTTGAGAAGATGCTACTAGTAGTGGTGGTGGTGATGGTGGTTGATGGAGGTGGTGGTGGTGATGGCAGTGATGGTGGTAGTGGTGGTG
>JABTXL010007734.1:16577193-16638672 GCA_025134845.1 Neodon shergylaensis | reverse complement strand
GTTGTAAGGGTGGTGATGGAGGTGGTGGTTGTGATGGAGGTGGTGGTAGTGATGGAGGTGGTGGTAATGGCTATAGTATATGTTGTGTGTCTATGGTGTATATCTCTGTGTGTGTATGCATGTGCACATGTGCATGTATCTGTGTTTTACCTATCAGTTATCTAGGATTCATTTGCTCTATCTGGGTAGAAGCTAAAAAGTAGGTGCAGACAAGTGCCTCTGGTGGTCCCTGTTCCCTGCATGCTCAGGAACAGCCCCAGAGGCTTCCCTGCAAGCTCTGGTAGATAAGGGCCCACTGCTGTAAGTTTCAACCTAGAGATTCAGGGCTGTAGGTTGTATCGGAGCCTCCTTGTGTTGGAGGCTTGTTGCTCTGCATTTTAACAATAAGCAGCCCTGCAGGAGCAACTCTTTTAACCCCAGCAGGGATTCCAGCATCTCAGCAGAGACACATGCTGAGATTCCAGCCCCAGGCTGGGCTTTGGGACCCTCAGGTACTACAGAGGCTGTAGTTGCAGCTTTTGGACCTATGATAGGATGTTGGGATCTTTAAGCCTTTGTCAATAGTCCATGATGGGGAAATATCTGGTACAAACTGATCGGGGGCAGTTGTAGCTGGTGTAGTTCCCTCTGGAGCCAGAACCACATTCAGGAGGTAGCTTTGATTGCAGTGTAGCTTCCTTGGGGTGTTAATAAAGTTTTCAGAGCAGCTAGGCACCTTGTGGAGAGTCCAGCCAGCTGTCCAAGAGGGGCTGCATGATAGACACTCCTTCACTCAAGACAAATAGGCATCAGTGAAGGGCCCAACAACTGCCATTGAGGAAAACAAATTTGTTCTGTCTCCAATATCTTAGCATGGCCATATTATTTTTTCTTTTAGTGATTTATTGATATAATTTTAATAGTAATGCTTAATTTTTCTATCAGTAATTTAATTTAATTAATTAATTTATTTATTAAAAATTTCCACCTCCTCCCATCCTCCCATTTCCCTCCTACTTCCCCCCCTCCCCCCTCCCCCTCCCCCTTGCCCTCCAGTCCTAAGAGAAGTCAGGGTGCCCTGCCCTGTGGGAAGTCCAAGACCCCCCCTCCGCTCCATCCAGGTCTAGGAAGGTGTGCATCCAAACACACTAGGCTCCCAAAAAGCCAGTACATGTGGTAGAATCAAAACCCAGTGCCATTATCATTGGCTTCTCAGTCTGCCCTCATTGTCAGTCACATTCAGAGAGTCTGATTTGATCACGTGCTCGTTCAGTCCCAGTCCAGCTGGCCTTAGTGAGCTCCCATTAGATCAGTCACACCATCTCAGTGGGTGGATGCACCCCTTGTGGTCCTGACTTCCTTGCTCATGTTCTCCCTCCTTCTGTTCTTCATCTGGACCTTGGAAGCTCAGTCCAGTGCTCCAATGTGGGTCTCTGTCTCTATCTCCATCCATTGCCAGATGAAAGTTCTATGGTGATATGCAAGATATTCATCAGTGTGGCTATGGGAGAAGGCCAGTTCAGTCACCCTCTCCTCTGCTGCCCACGGACCTAGCTGGGGAAATCCCCTTGGACACCTGAGAACCCCTATAGAGTCAAGTATCTTGCCAACCCTAAAATGGCTCCCTTAGTTAAGATATCTTCTTCCCTGCTCCCATATCCACCCTTCCTCCATCTCAACCATCCCATTTCCCCAAGCTCTCCCCAATCCTCCCCTTCTCCCTTCTTTCTCCCCATTTCCCCTTCCCCCAAACCCACCCCCACCCCCCTGCTCCCAACTTTTGCCTGGCGATCTTGTCTACTTCCAATATCCAGGAGGATAAATATATGTTTTTCTTTGGGTTCACCTTCTTATTTAGCTTCTCTAGGATCACGAACTATAGGCTCAATGTCCTTTGTTTATGGCTAGAATCTACTTATGAGTGAGTACATACCATATTCCTGTTTTGGGATCTGGGTTATCTCACTCAGTAAAGTGTTTTCTATTTCCATCTATTTGCATGCAAAATTCAAGATGTCATTGTTTTTTTACCGCTGAGTAGAACTCTAATGTGTATATGTGCCACACCTTCTTTATCCATTCTTCTATTGAGGGGCACCTAGGTTGTTTCCAGGTTCTGGCTATTACAAATAGTGCTGCTATGAACATAGTTGAACAAATAAATGCGTTTATAGTGTGATCGGACATCTCTTGGGTATATTCTTAAGAGTAGAATTGCGGGATCCTGAGGTAGGTTGACTCCCAGTTTCCTGAGAAATTGGCATGGCCATATTCTAATAGTATCTGAGAGTGCTCAGATCTTAGCCAAAGATGAAACAGAGCTTTATGGTAGAGTTTAGATAGTTCCCTCCCTCTCCCTCCCTCCTTTCTCATCTATTCGTCTTTCCGTTCCCTCCTTCCCTCCCTCCCTCCTTCCCTCCCTCCCTCCCTCCTTGTCAATTCACAAGCATTTTAGTCACATTTGTTTCTTTAGCCCATTCTTCTCAGACTTGGTTGTAGTGGAAGAAGAAAGCTAAATGTCCTTTTCTTTACTGAACAATTGAGCTTCTCATATAAAGGAAGAGTAAATCTTACACTGGTGATTTGGCTATACATTGTTCTCTTCCCTCAACTCTCTGCTGAGTGATTACCTTCTCTCCTCCTCCTCATCTTTTCTTGTAACTCTGCGTTAAAATTCTACTTGAGAGCCTTAAAGGTTGAATGCTGTTGCTGGGTGCTGGATCTCAGCTCCACCATGCGCCAAAGTAGACCTTTCTCAAGTACTTGGCTCATTTTTATAATCATCATACAGGTCCCGGAGAGGGGGTTGTAATTCCTGCTCCTCTTCATGAGGAGACACACTGAGCTTTCAGCTCGCGCATATGGGGCTGGTGCTTTGCAATTTCAGCTCTGTTTGATTTTAGTCACGTTTGCCTGTCTTCAAAGCATGCAATCTCTCATAGCGACACCACTGTCAGAAATGCTGTTTCAGTAAAAGCATAATTTTTGTTTAATTATTTGTGTGTGTTTGTGTGTTGATTTATGGTCTCACTGTGTTTCCCTGGCTAGCTTGTTACTTAATATATGGTGCAGTGTGGTAGTCTTGAACACACAGCAATTCTCCTGCCTCAGTGCCCCTCCCCGCCCCCCAGTGTTGGGATTGCAGATGTGTATTACTGTTCCCCGAGTGATGGAGGAAGGTCATTGATTAATTATAATAAAGAAACTGCTTGGTCCTCATAGGTTAGAACATAGGTAGGTGGAGTAAACAGAACAGAATGCTGGGAGGAAGAGGAAGTGAGGTAAGACGCCTCAGACAGACCCTATGCTTCCCCTCTCTGGGCCAGACGCGATGAAGCAAGCCGCCAGGTCAGACATGCTGAATCTTTCCTGGTAAGACTGGTGCTACATAGATTATTAGAGATGGGTTGATCGGGATATGAGAATTAGCCAGTAAGGGCTAGAGCTAATGGGCCAAGCAGTGTTTAAAAGAATCCAGTTTCCATGTTGTTATTTTGGGGCATAAGCTAACCAGGCGGCTGGGAGCCAGGTGGAACATAGCCTGCAGCTCCCACTACACCCGAGGAATTGTTCCATGGTTTTTTGTGGATCTGGTCGGGGATGCAAGAAACCATTAAGAGCTGCAGAGGGTGTGTAGGGTTCCAACTCTCCTGCTGCTGATACAGTGTAACCTCAAGCATCTCTTTCTATGCTTCAGAGGGAGAAGGCTGAAGTAGGACTTTGAAGTGCACCCTGACTATGAGATTGCCAAATCAAACTTACTTAAAGCTCAGAGACTTTGGTTTCAAGGTGTGAGAGCCAAAAAGGAAAAGCATACTGAATCGTGGGTTTTCTCTTTATACACATCCTGCCACTTGCACAGGTGGCTCTAAGACTCACCTTCATCCAGTTTCCTGGAAGACAAAGCACGGAGATCTTTTTATAAAATTTTAATGAATTGCAAGCAATTCAAAAGGATCTGAGGAACCAGTATCAGTATTCTTTGAAGCCTGTTCTAAAAGCTGCCTCCCTCATTCCAACAGAAGTTAACCCCCATGGCTGATAACATTGGAGACCATATGAAGGCAGATCATGAGATCCAAGTTGGGAGAGTTGTCTTGATTTATACAGTGACCTTGATAGCTTGGACAGGCATAGAGCTTATGCTCAAATCAGCATTGCTTTCTAGCTTTACCCCCACTAAATTGAAACTTGGCTCAATGGATAGATTTTTATGTTTTGAGAGTTTGCTTTTATTTATAATAAAAAAGATCCATCTTACATGAATTTAAAATTCAGACACTTGGCGTTAACCTGGTTTGAAGCGATTGGTAAATATGGCTCCGTGGATATCAGAGTGTTGGTGGTAATGGGATGAGTCTGCAGAGTCATATGGTGGCAATCATTGTCCTTGCTCCCATGCTAAGCCACCTGCTACATAATCTTCACTCTCTTAGATTCTGATCTTAGCCACCTTTGGATTCTTGGTGTTAGAAACTGAGCTGGTCCAGGCTCCTCATTGGAAAATACTGAGCCAGAGTTCAAGTCCTGAAATGTGGTATGGAAGGAATAGAACCCCATAGAAGATACTGTCTCCGAGTTGCTAGACAGCATGATGGGGGCTGCAAGACACCGCAGTGCTAAGGGCTTGTGACGCTGGTACGAGAAAGGAATGGAAGACAAGATGAAGGCCAAGGGAGAAAACAGGAGGGGACTGGAAGGAGATGAGAGGGTGAGATGGTTCATGCACTTTGGACTCTTTGTAATGACAATGTGCTGTCGCCTTATACCTCATCTTCACACAAGGCCCTACCTTTGTGATCTTCTCTCACCCAAAAAGTCTCCAATATTTGTCTCACCATTACTTTATGTGCCTATAAAAGTGCTCACCTAGCCAGATTGGCCAGGGCCTCCCTGTTAGAAACAGGGCTTCTAGCAAAGGCAGCTCCAGAGTCAGGGGTGGGAAGGTTAAATTCTAACTGAAGGGAGGCTGGGGAGTATTCTAGACAATGTGATCATTCATTATCCTCCCCCCCCACCCAGTCCCTGGATCTAAAAGGGAGGATAGCTACAGAAGGAACCCAAGCCATCAAATAGGCTTAAGGAAAGGGAATCGTCACGACGCCTTTCAAAAGGAAGCAGCAGATTAAATGTGAATGAGGCTGAATTAAAAAGCCATTTTTGTCTCATGGCAAGGACTTTGAATGTTTCCATGTTGCTATATTTGGAATAAATGCAAGCAGATGGGTCAGGAGTAAGTTGGATAAAACACGAGGAAGATATTATTTTGATATGAGCCAGTTTTTAATTACATTGGATCGGATCTGCATGTTTGTGGGATGGCTGAGTTCTGAGTTACATGGGCTGGGTGGATCCCCTCATCCGCTTTCTCTGCCCTCGGCAGAGCTCTGAGGTCTCAAAGAGTTTCTCAAAGGTAATATGGGGCAGTATCTGCATGGCCTTACCATCATCAGCTCAACTAGAACTCTCTACTTACAGAGAAGTTCTCCAACTTCAAATTTTCTAGGTGAAAAAGGTCTTCCTGTGCTCCTTGCTGTGACAAGCTACCTGAAAAATCCACTCAAGGGAAGAAGACTTTGGGCTCATTATTTAAGAGGATACCGTCTGCCCTGGACCGGGAGCCATGGCCATAGAAGCACAAGGTCACCTGGTGCCAGCACAATGCAGAGCATAACTAGGAAGTGAGGTCTGGCTAACAAACTTCCACATCCACCTTCAATGACCCTGTCCCTCCAGGGAGGCTGCACACCTGAGAGCTTTTACAAGCTTCCTACACGATTAAGCCCATGATCCTACAGGAGACAATTCACATTCAACACACCACACTATGCTAAATGGAATCTGGGTTGAAAAGAAAGTCCAGTAGACATTTCTTGAAGGCTAGAAATGCCCAGCGCTACTACTGATGTGTGAGTTTCAAGCGTTCGGTGTACAACTTGTGTAAATGACAAACAGATCTTTAAACTGTGCATGATTTTCATCAACTTGAGTGTACAGAGTGACCTGTGTCCTAGTGATGACTTGTGGAAAATGCAGGCCTTTACCTCCTAATGAGAGAAGTAGAACCTCAGAAAATGAAAAGGAGGCAATTTACCTGAAGGGCTTTTCAAATCCAGGCATTAGCCTGGAATGACAAGTGGACCGATTTGATTTGAATGCAGAGACCAGCTTTCTATAGCACCAACCCCAGGCCCTCTCTTCCCATGTCTGCTGAGGATCTGGAGGGCAAAGTTTCACACGCAATTTACATCATATTTTCCCTCCACTGCATGTGTTTGTCTTTCCCTTAACAATGAAATTTCATGACTTCATCTCTCCATTTCCATCCTGTTTATTTTTTAACACTCCTGGGGGCATTACCTTGACATGATGGAAGCTTGTTAGGCAAGCTTGGCTATTAGTGATTTCTACTCTGTATTTCTAGTTTGGGCTGGGGCAGTTAGACTAGCAGCTTCTGCAGGGAATGTGGCAAGAATAGAAGACTCTCACACAGGTCCCGTGTTTCCAGTCCATCTCTAGTGGAACCCCTGCTGACTCAAGACACACTGGAAAATGGACTGTTATTTTATTTCTTACCCTGCGGAAGTGGATGGCAAAATTCTAGAGAGCATCGATGGTTGTGATTATTTTGTTTTCATTCCGTGAGTAGAATAACTCAAAACAAGGAGAGCAAGATCAACGGCATGTTTGGAAAACCAGTGCAGATGGCTCTGGACCAGACCAAAGATGGCTGGGAACAAAAGGGGGGTGTAGACTGAATAGTACAGATGAAAGTCCAAGCTTATAGGTAAAGAAATGTCATCGAGGTACCTGGAAAAAGAGAAGATGCTACTTTGGGCTGGTAACTATAGCTATGCTCACCTCATGGGCTTTTCTCAAAATGTGAAGTAGTATGCTTTCTTTATGAAAAGCAGAGTCTTTGTTTTGGTCTCACTTTGAAATTAAGATTATTTTGTTTGTTTTGTTCTTGTTTTTATGTTTGTAGGATGGCATCGGTGACTTCTGGACTTGGGTCATAAAATGTCATCCGGCTTGTACATCATGAAGTCCTTGCAGAGCGAGTGAACTCAGACTTACCGATGGATGGATAGGAAGACATGGTCAAATCACATATGGAGTTCCGGCTGACCCTCATGGAGGTCCCAGCCACCAGGGTAAGGATGGTGCTGCTTCCAGATGAGCCCGGTATCTGGGCCACAGAATCACGTGGTAGTCTCCAAGCTAGAGAAGCAGCTTTAGTCACAGATTCTTCTAGTAATGCACCCTCAGAGTGCCTGTTCTTTTCATCTCCCGGCAAAACATTTTGGAGAAAGCTGAGCATGCCAGAGCCCTTCCTTTAGATCACCCTTATGATTCAAGTTGAGCATGGTCAACTTGTCTGCCATTCTAATCTTTCAAACATGCGCTTTTTCACCTGGAGCTAACCGTATCCCGAAATCAATCTGCCATCTTTTCTTCTTGAACTGTGACCTTGAAATTGGCATGTTTGGAAGCATATTCCATGACTGAGCATGCTCAGGAATGTGCCATAGCCAAGTGTTTTCCTGCATGGGAATGTGTTTTATGGAGCCACTTGTTCGTCCCAGCTGCCCAGAACTGAAATAACCACACAGATTCTGTATTAATTAAATTACTGCTTGGTCCATTAGGTCTAAATTCTTATTGGCTAATTCTCTTTTTTTATTTTTTTTTATTAAAGATTTCTGTCTCTTCCCCACCTCCGCCTCCCCTTTCCCTCCCCCTCCCCCAATCAAGTCCCCCTCCCTCATAAGCCCAAAGAGCAGTCAGGGTTCCCTTCCCTGTGGGAAGTCCAAGGACCACCCACCTCCATCCAGGTCTAGTAAGGTGATCATCCAAACTGCCTAGGTTCCCACAAAGCCAATAGGTGCAGTAGGATCAAAAACCCATTGCCATTGTTCTTGAGGTCTCAGTAGTCCTCATTGTCCGCTATGTTCAGCGAGATCAGTTTTATCCCAGGCTTTTTCAGACCCAGGCCAGCTGGCCTTGGTAAGATCCCGATAGAACATCCCCATTGTCTCAGTGTGTGGGTGCACCCCTCGCGGTCCTGAATTCCTTGCTCGTGCTTTCTCTCCTTCTGCTCCTGATTTGGACCTTGAGATTTCAGTCCGGTGCTCCAATGTGGGTCTCTGTCTCTGTCTCCTTTCATCGCCTGATGAAGGTTAGGGAAATGCAAATCAAGACAACTTTAATATATCATCTTACACCTGTCAGAATGGCTAAAATCAAAAACACCAATGATAGCCTTTGCTGGAGAGGTTGTGGAGAAAGGGGTACACTCATCCATTGCTGGTGGGAATGCAAACTTGTGCAACCACTCTGGAAAGCAGTGTGGAGGTTTCTCAGGAAATTCGGGATCAACCTACCCCTGGACCCAGCAATACCACTCTTGGGAATATACCCAAGAGAGGCCCTATCATACAACAAAAGTATATGCTCTACTATGTTCATAGCAGCATTGTTTGTAATAGCCAGAACCTGGAAACAACCTAGATGCCCTTCAATGGAAGAATGGATGAAGAAAGTATGGAATATATACATATTAGAGTACTACTCAGCAGTAAAAAACAAGGACTTCTTGAAGTTTGCAGGCAAATGGATGGAAATAGAAAACACTATCCTGAGTGAGGTAAGCCAGACCCAAAAAGAGGAACATGGGATGTACTCACTCATATTTGGTTTCTAGCCATAAATAAAGGACATTGAGCCTATAACTCAGGTACTTAGAGAAGCTAAATAAGAAGGAGAACCCAAAGAAAAACATATAGGCATCCTCCTGAATATTAACCTTCATCTGGCTAACTCTTAAATCTTAATTTAACCCATTTCTATTAATGTGTATATCACTACAAAGTCGTGGCCTACCAGCAAAGTTCTGGCATGTCTGATTCTGGCGGTGGCTCTATAGCATCTCCCTGACTCTGCCTTTCTTCCTCCTAGCATACAGCCTAGCTTTCCCCACTTAGTTTTGTTCTTCCCTGCCATAGGCTCAAAGCAGTTCTTTATTCATTAACCAATAGAAGCAACACATAGACAGAAGGACCTCCATTACCAGGAATGGGAAGGTTCCCCAAAGACAATCCCTACTGTTCTTGGTTTGAGGAGGACATTGCTTAGGAACTAATTCCCTCCTTACCTACCACAGGTAACAACCCTCTTCCCACCTTTATTTCTTACCTCTCTTCATTTGACATTTCTTCACCATTCACCAGGACCCAAGGCCATTCAGACCCATCCTTTCCAATCATTCCAACAGGTCCAGCTAAATCTCAGACACTGTAGAGTAATCCAGACACATCACGGCATGCCCTGCTTAGATCTCTGGACCCACAGAATTGGCGAAAATGAGGAATTTTTTAAAGAGCAAACCACATTTCAGGATTCATTTTTTCCAGTCACATGGCTTGTAGTATGAATCTGTTAATAATAATGAGGGAAATTAATTGTAAAATGTGACTATCTTTTGATGGAAGGAGTTCAGCACCCTGGAAACCTCCTCAGTCCCAAGCAAGGAAAAAAGAAAGAACAGTGGAGGCAAGAATTAAAAGGAGCAAGAGTGAAAAGTTGGAAGTGACTTGCCAGGGAAAGGGTCCCTTCCTCCTCTTACAGAAGTGGGCTGGAAGCAAGCAAGCAGGAAGAAACAGAAAAATGAACATAGCACTGCTGAGGGGTTGAGACGCTACCTTCATGACATTCAGAGTTGGTTAGGCTCTTGCCTGAAAGAGACTGAGACTAGGAATATAACGACATCTCTTGCATATACTGCAGAATGAGTTCCTCAGTGTTTTTTCTTCCTTAGCATGTAAGTTCATAATAATGTCTCAATACGACCCACACTTCAGGATTAAATAAATGGCTAGGATGAGGGTTTGATTCACTCTTTCAACTCTATTTCGTACAAGTTCAATAACAGCCATCTATGAAATACTCTGTTTGAAAAATTCAGAGGGAATTAAAGAGAAATGAGCAGTTCCACTGCATCTGACCCAATTGTTCATACGGGTAGAAAAGTGGAAACAAAAACAATTTGTTTGTATGAATGGAGTGGGCTTCTTTCTCATGCATGATTCACCAAATTCCAGAGCCGGTTATTTTGGGAGAATACAAATGTGAGGATTGTGTTTATTACTTCTGTTGTTTTCGTAGATCCAAACAAACCTATGCATATGATGTTCTATTTCTGAACTGTGGGGGTCACCTACCTTTTACAGTCACTCATTTTAAGTAGTTACCTTCGAAACCAGTTTTCCACACCGTACACAGATGCAGGGAAAGGCTGGCCTGTTTTTCTTTCTTACTTCCTCCCACCCAGTCTCTAAATAAGAGTGAACCACTCCCTACCATACATGTGGGTGGCAATTCTGCTCTTGAAGCAGGGAGAAAAGACACATAGGCAACTATGAGACGCATGTTAGTGAATATTGGAATTTGGCATCTTGTATTTTAACAATCCTGGGATAGGGGTGTAACAAAATCAATTAATATTAAACTATAATAGAGTCAAAAACATTTGGCTGTTGTTTCATGGGGCTAGGCACAGACTACTCACCCCTGCAAGATCTAAAATTACTTTCTAAAAAGCTGAAATGTCTAAGAGTGGCAGTCAGTGATATAAGTGGCAATATTTTGCAATTAGGTTTTGGATTGCTATATAATATTTTTAGTCTTGGATCTCATCAATGATTTTAGAAATCAGAGCACTTAAAAATAAGCATTATTAAGGATGAAAACAAACTGACTGTATTTGTAAAATATTTTAAAAACTATATATTATATATGTATTCAGAATTACTTAAAATCTTTTTGTAGAGAAGGGTTTTCAGGGGCTGAAGAGATGGCCCAGTAGTTAACAGCAATGGTTGCTCTTTCAGAGGACCTGGATGCAATTCTCAGCACCCATATGTTGGTTCACAGCCTCTGTAACTCCAGTCCCAAGGGACTTGATGTTTTCTTCGGGCACTGCCCACACATGGTACACAGACATACATGCAGACAAAACACTCATATACATAAAATAGAAGAGAATGTTTTATGAGGTGCCAATAGAAGAAAAAGAGGAAATTGAACTCAGCTGGGTGTTTAATATAGTTCCTTTGATCTTCATTTAAACATTTTTTTAACTATTTAAGGTATTATCTGGGGTGTTCGCAACCCTCCATCACCTAGCTGATTTTGCAACTATGTTTCTCACTATTCCTTCATACAGATTTGCTGAGAACTGTCTGTAGCCACCACAACATGATAAGCAGGAAGTCATGGGCTGAAGTACAACCCTTATACTTACATACGTACATAAGTCACACATTCTGAATCATATGGCAGTGCAGATAAGGTCACATCTAAAACTCAAGGAGAACCAATGATCCTTCTCATGTTATTATTTCTGTCTACCCATGAGAAAATGGAGACTCTTAACATGTGTTCTGCTAGATGCACAGACTGCCTTCAGCATATTTGAGAGTCATACTTGAATATGTGTTATATATCAAACCTATAACACTGATGATTTCTATTCTTAAATTTTTTTCCAAGTGCAACAGACCTCATTATACCTATAAAGCATAATCCAGGGTTCAGATAAAACAATTTAGTACAATTGACATGGGCAATAACAAAAAAAGTCAGAAGTATTAGCATGAAAGAAACTACATATAGAGTATTGGAGATAATAACAACTTATACCATATGTCCAAAATCTACACTTTAGATCTGTGATTATGCTACATTCTATGACAAAGAGATTTCGAGGTAGAAATGAGATAATTATGCACTTTAAATACTCTTCCAAGGTGAGAGCCAAGCATGGCGGTACACACTGGAAATCCCATCATGCTCAGAGGTAGAATCTTCCTGGTAAGACACCACCTCGTGGTGCTACACACATTATTAGAAATGGGTTAGTCAATATGTGAGAGTTAGCTAGTAAGAGGCTAGAGCTAATGGGCCAAGCAGTGTTTAAATGAATACAATTTGTGTGTTGTTATTTAGGGGCATAAGCTAGCCAGGCGGGTGGGAGCCGGGTGGCAGAACGTAGCCCACAGCTCCTTCTACAGGGTATGCAAGGTCATTTTCAGCTACATGCTGAGTTTGAGAACAGCCTGGGCTCCAGGAGATCCTGTGTCAAACAAATAAAAAGAAATTTACAAATGTTAAAAGCAATATTGTGATTTAAGATGACTCATTTTAATTATGTGAGTCTTAGAGGAATAATGTATTCTGGTCAAGGAGATTTGAATTGATACGGGACCAATTCATATGGGAAACATGAGGGAAAAAGTAAAAGAACTTCCTGAAGCAAAGATAGGCTCCCAGCTATCAACTAGCCAGGAGTAAAGATGGGCTCCCAGCTATCAACTAGCCAGGAGTAAAGATGGGCTCCCAGATGTCAACTAACCAAAAGTGAAGATAGGTTCCCAGCTATCAACTAGCCAAAAGTAAAGATGAACTCCAGGCTATCAACTAGCTCAAAGTAAAGGTGGGTCTCTAGGTATCAACTATCCAGGAGAAAAGATGCCTTCCCCCAGATGTCAACTAGCCAGGAACAGGAATTCTATTGAGTTCATTGGGCATACTCAATTCAATCTGAATAAGTTTGGAAGCATATTTTCCTTAGACTTCAAAAGCATGGACCTGAAGAAAATTAGATTTCAGCCTTGTAAACCTAACAGGAAGACCCAATAGAAGCATGCATCATGAGGACTTCTGACCTTCAGAACCTAGAGATAATAAATGGTTATCTTAATTCACTAAATTTGCTGTGACTTTATTATGATAGCAAAGGAACACTATTGTATGTAACTTGAGAGTTGAGTTGAGTAGTAAACACATACACATACAGATGCACATATTACATTCATACACACATATATACAAACACAAACATACATGTGAATCATGTTTTCATATTTAAATGAAGCCAATCAGTCATTAGTTTACTCTTCAGTAACTTCCTCTAGCAACATCCTACTAAGAGTCTACTATACTTTTATATAATCTTATCTCCCAAAGCCCAAATGCTGCAATTACTGAGGCAGTATAATAAGGCTTCTAATGGATGCTACCTAAAGAAAATTGTACGTGTTAATTTTCCCAGAGATCATCCAGCAAATTTCCTGAGGAATTTCACTTTCTCACTCCCTTTGATCAAAGCAGTTGTCAGCGTGAGGATTTGCAGGTACTTCAAGCTGCCGTGTAATGTGAACACAAACCTCTCTTCTAGCAGAAGTCCTCACTGCCACACCTGCAGTGGGATGAAAAGAACCCAAAATGCACGCCTAGAAAAGTAGCTCTTTTTTGCTAAGGTTGTCATTGGTGACCTTGACTTCACCAAGAAGCAGTTCTGAATCTTTTGGAGTCCCCTCCCCTGTCTTGACTCCACTTTTGATGCCCCTCTTATGCAATCATCTACTGAAGCTGTTTGTGGGCTGATTGGATTTCTTTTGTGACTCGTTTCTGGGTAGAGAAAGGTGTATCTCTCAGTTGTTTGCATCCACACTAAGTCCTAGAATCTGGCCACTGAGTAAATTCAAAAACAAATTGGTGGTATATCAGTTCTTTGTTGCTGTGATGAAATAAATACCACTGAAAGCGATGTGTAGAAGAAAGCATAAGGTTGACTTATGCTTCAGGGGACTCCAATCTGTGATGGCAGGGAAGCCATGGCAAGGCAACAGAGCAGGAAGCTGGCGAATTTCATCTTTATCCACACACAGGAAGAATAGAGGGAGAACTGTAAGTAGAGCGAGAGTATTAGAGTCTCAAAGTCTGGCCACAATGATCTTCCTCTAGCAGGGCTGTACCTTCTAAAGATTCCATAACTTCTCCAGATATCACTGCCAACCACGGACCAAGTTTTCAAAGCAATGACCCCACAAGGGACATTTCTTATCCTAACCATCACAGGTAGCAAAAAGGAGAAGGCTTAGCCAACACAGACAACCAATTCTTCTATGCTATCCCTAAGACTGGGATACTCTCAGGGTGTGCATTGATGACTCCAGTGTTTTCTGTGCTCAAGGCTCTCTGCACTCATGGTGGCGTTGTAATGAAACAAATGAAAAGCATCATAGTCAATAAATGTGTAAGATGTTAGAGGTCTGGAGCCAAACCAGGAGTCATCTGCATATCATGCAGATGTTCTACCACTGAGCTCGTCCCTAGCCCATAAGCACCTATCTGAAGTATGAAGAAACTGTAGCATGGAAATAGAACCAAATCCAATTTCTAAGTGGTTGTGTATACACAAGAAGGACAATTATGAGAACCAGCCCGAAAGTTTTGTGCAGTATGAGATGTTATCCAAGAAGAATGGTGCGGAATACATATGTCACCATTGGCGTGTTCAGAATCAGGTGACTTAGGAAAGTAGGAGGAGGCAGCCACTGCTCTATGGGGATAGGCAGACACATGATAGCATGTGTCCTAGCTGGTTTATGTCAACTTGACACAAGCTTGAGTCATCTGAAAGGATGGAGCCTCAATTGAGAAGTAGCCTCCGTAAGATCCAGTTGTAGGGCATTTTCTTAATTAGTGATTGATGGGAGAGGGCCCAGCCCATTGTGGGTGGTGCCATCCCTGGGCTGTGGTGCTGGGTTTTATAAGAAAGCATGGCCAAGCCATGAAGAGCAAGCTACTAAGCAGCACCCCTCCATGGCCTCTGCATCAGCTCCTGCCTTCAGGTTCCTGCACTGCTTGAGTTCCTGTCCTGACTTCTTCTGATGATGAACAGTGATATGGAAGTGTAAACCAAACAAACCCTTTCTTCCCTAACTTACTCTCTGGTCATGGTGTTTCATCACAGCAATAGAAAGCCTGATTAAGACCTGGTGTGAGGCAAAGAAACAATGTCTGACTTTAAATGAGGTGTAGCATGCAGAACACAAGCACACAGACAAGGATCACCTGTAGACTGTGACATTTTCAACACGACATAAGCAAGAATGTTGTTTTGTGACACAAAATACAGATGTCAAGAGAGCCAGCAACCATGGTGAATTCAGCTCAGCTCAGCGGAAGTGTGGTTGGTGACTGAAGCAGACAGATTCTGCATTCTGCGGCAAGGCAGCGAGAAAAAAAATTGCTGGAGCTGGAGAGGTGGCTTTGATGATGAGAGAGCTTGCAGTGTCATCATGAGGAGAAGAGTTTGTATCTCAGCTCTCATGTAAGCAGCTGGGCAGCCTGCAAATGCCTGGGATTCCAGCCGTGGGCAACCCAACACTCTTATGGCTTCACAAGTGCACAGGCATGCACACATACACACACACACACACACACACACACACACACACACATACACACACACTGCATACAGCATCGTGCCCTGGCACATATCTCTACTTCTCTTTCTTTATGTTTCAAATCTTCAGGAAATAAAGCATAAAATCACAAAATGTGGGTTATGAGGTAAAGATTTCCATCATTGTCCAGCTACAAGCCAGATACCACTTGAAATGTTTCTAAGTGAGGGGATTTATAGTTTGTAGCACAAAAGCAGTGGAAGGACTGAAAGACTCGAGAAAGAATTCCATACAAGAAAGTCTTAAGACTAGACAATGGGAAACCAGAAACCTCAAAATGTAGTGAAAGATCAGGATAGGCTCGTTGCCAGTGATGATATTTCGTGACAAATAGTGTTTGAAAATGAAGCTTTGTGTCAGGGGATTGCAAGATAAGCATAGGTGACACCAGTACAGACCCAGTGTGGAGGAAAATTCCCAGATACCATCAACAGTAAACTCTGGCAAGGACCAGAGCCACAGCAACAAACCTATTCTTCAGTCATTGCTGATGGGAATGTCAATTGGTACAGTCTATTTAGGAGACAATTTAGTAGGTTTTTGCAGATCTAAATTTACCTGTAAGCATTTAATTCAATTTTTATACTCTTTGGAATTTACCAAAAGGGAAATGACATTTATGTCACACACACATAAAACGAACATCATCAACAACAAAAAACAAAACAAAAAACCCAAACCTAGTATTTATAGCAGCTTTACTTGTAATTGTAAAAATTCGGATGCAACTATGATGTTCTTCAGGGAGAGAATGGTTAAGTCAGTTGTGGTATATCTGGAGTATGGAATATTATTCAGCCCTCAAAAAGAGTGAGGTCATAGTGAACTTGAGGAGGAAGTTGTGCTGGGAAGATGAATGTGGGCTGCCAAGTGATAGAATCCAATCTTAAAGGCTGCAATTGTGTGATTTACACTATAGACAATATTCTAGAAGTAGAAACCCTAACAATGAAAATAAAAGTCAATAGTTGCCAGGGTTTTGTGGGAAAAGGGTGTGTACAAACAGAATAAAGCACTGCAAAGTGACTCTGAGACAATGGAGCGGTGGCTACAGGGTACCACACGCGTGTGGAAACTGACTCTTCTATCAACAGTGAACCAATCCCAAGACAGCGGTGGACTTGATGGTGTGTATGCGATTCCTCAGGAATCGGGGAACATGAAGAATTTGGGCATTCTGTCCCCACACGGTTTGAGGAAGTCGGTGCTGGGAATGTAAGGACAGAGGCGTGGGGAATTTAGAACAATGCGATCAGACCCACAGCCACTGTGTAGATGGAGGGGCAACCCTGACTCAAGCAGCCATTGAAACTCCACTCATTCCTGGGGATCCTTATTAGCCCCCTCCATCACTATAAAACTCACCAACACCGCCATCTCCAGCACCTAGGTGTTAGAAGGGATGCACTGGGGGTGGGGTTGGTCTCCATGGCTACCTCTCTCTCAGAGCAGCCTCAGGAAGGAGACATAAAGACTCTTGCAGTTGACTGACAGCAACCCTTCTAGGCAGCAGCTATGACAGCTGTCTAGAAGTCAGGACCCATTCTGGACTTGCAGCCCTTGTTGGAGAACCTGGACCACCAAGGACAACTAGGCTGAACCAGGCTGACTGTGTGAAAACATGAAACAGTAATCAGTACAGTTATTTAAGGGAAGAGAATGAGTCTCTCTCTCTCTCTCTCTCTCTCTCTCTCTCTCTCTCTCTCTCTCTCTCTTCTCCCTCCTTCTTTTTCTCCTGCTATTTCTTTTAGTCTTACGTCTATCAGACTTTAAGTATATAAAAAAACAACAAACAATCAATTAATGAAAAAGATTTGAGTTGTTACCACTGGCAGAGGGGCCACTATGTCATGTGCCCCTAGTGCCCGGTCAGCTATTTTTCTTTTGCCAGCTCTTATCGCAATCCAGAAAGACACCCCCACTTTATTAAATATGGTGTTGGCATTGACTTAGAGGAATTAGGTCACTTCTCAAGGTCAAAGTGTTCAATTTCATCCAGTATGTGCTGTGTCTAGTTTCTGTAAGACTGTAACTCTTGCCTAATCTGAGCAGATCTCAGATCTAATCTTTTTTACTTCTTGAAATTATGACATGAGAAGAAGACACAAACATTAACAAACTCAAAGTCACAGGGAGGCCACCTGGAGTCCAGGATTCTGATCTCTTCTTCCTTTTACCAAGGGAACGCTGAGTTTCCCACCTGTCCTTAAATTTGTAGAATAGGCATTCAAAAAAAAATCTGAAAGAATGAAACCCCCAAGTTCAGGTGTAGCTGGGCCTTTCTTACCTTCTGCACCCATGCCTGGCCACAAATCCAGGACTGTGTATCTTGAAAACAATGCCCCTACACTTGTGCCATCAGGAGGTCTATGTTGGCCATGGGTTTGGGCTCCTTGCTTAAGGAAACATAGGTAACTCTTCTGAATGAAACAGAAGCATTGGACACTAAAGACAGGGGGTGGGGACAGGAGGGTGGAGTTTGGAGCCCAGAACACCTGCTAGTCCTGTGGAAGCCATGGCTATCTGGATTAAAGGCTTGGGAGAGGCTGTTAGGGGATCTCAACAATAAATTGTAAAGGTCGCTGTGAATTTGCAAGGGCTGGCATTTTTTACTCGGGTGGATTTGTATGGTATGAAGAGCAGGAGGAATGAGGATGTAGGACGTGTGAATGGCGCTTTATAATGGGCTATTGTGGTGGCTTTGGAAGGAGGATAAGAACGAGAGAAATGTATATAATGCATGAGCAAATGCCTTGATTAAAATGGGTGAAATGTTTGAGCTTCATGTGTGGGAGAGAAGCATGGGTACTTTTCCTGGATTTGCCTCTCAGTCTCTGTTGTTGGGGGATCTGGATCTTCCCTTTTAGCCTCAAGTTTCTCTGGCAATTGCAATGCCAGGTCTACTCAGGCTATGTGACATTTTGGATGTTTTGTGTTACGGTGTCATATGGTGACTGCACACGGTATCTCTCATGATCTCAAAGAATTTGAAATCTAGTAATTTAGAACAAAAGGATGCAGTATACAAGATGCTGCAACGTGAAATAGTCGAAATGTCACAAGAGGAAGAGGATGAAGGAAGTCAGTATCCACTGAGAGCCTCTCTTCTTTAGAGTCTGTACAGAGTTTGTCTCCTTTAAGGCTCACAGCGCCCACTGAAGTAGACAGGATGGCATCCATTTCTCAGAAGGAGGTGTTCAAAGGAGCAAAGCAGTTTATCCAAAAGTGACAGAGGAGCCACAAGAGCAGGGACAGAGTTCACTCTCATATCTGTAGTCACATTGTTTCCCAAAGGTCACTCTAGGACTCGACAAACAAGAGAACTCACACCCAGAAAGAAAGAGAAAGTGCTCAAAGTCAAATGAAAACATCTTGTCTGAGCCCGATGGAGACACTATTCCAGAGATGTGGAGGCTGAGGAATGAGGACTGTCCCAAGAAAATCCAGTAGCAACTTAAGCAAGAATTTCTAACATGGCTCAAACCAGTAGCTTCTTCAAAAAGAGCAGGGGCTTCCATTCGGAACAGCATGACCAAGGACCAGAGAGAAAGTGCCCAATACTGGCTGAGAACAGGACAGAGGACAGAGGGGGATCGGTGAGAGGTGGGCACCACAAGAAAAGAATTGCATTAAGTTGTGCCTCCTGGTGTTAGATCTGATATTTTCTGCTGGCTGCCATTTATACATATTTCTTCACCTGTTAGAGAGACTCCACAATTTTGGATAGCAAGGCTTCGAAAATGAGCAAACACCCAACTTGTTTTGAATATAGAACTTAGTCTAAATATCTGTCTCTCTGCGCTATAGTTCTCTGCACTCTATCAGACTGAGTAAATAAGAGGAACCGTAGCAATATCAACCCGAAGCCAGTTTTATCTGTGATGAGAGTCAGGTCAAGAAGCTAGCTCCAGACAGTAGAAGGGATCAACACTGGAGTCCCGTTTGGGAACTCAGCCTCCAAGGACAACAGCAAGAACACTGTGGGCATCATCTCGTCTGAATTTAAGAAGGCAGAGGTACACAGTTAGCTTGGGATAAGGATGGCTTTTTGTGTTTATAGTGCTCTTGTTTTGAACACTGCATGTCTTTGCAGAGCCGACACGGGCAATCTAAAGCAGAACTTGCTTTCTCCATCACAGGCTCGTCCTCTGACAGAGGAAACCATTGTTTCAGTCTCTGTGATCAGCAACAGGCAGAGAGCACATACCCAGCACTGGCCACATGTCACAGGGATTTTTCTGTCTCTGGGTGAGAGCAAGCCTTCTGTGAGCTGCCAGTTGGCAGCCCTGACAGCTGCCAATAGCAAAAACATCAGGAATAACATGGAGGGAAATGACTGATTCATCTCCCAGGAGCAAGTCCCTGCACAGACAGCCCTGAAGCAGTCCCGCAAATCAGCCTGCAGAGATTTCCATTTGATAACCGAATGTAGGCTTTTAGATATTTTATTTCTAAAAATGAACACCTCTGTAACATGCTTCCTCGCATGGAGGAGCGAGGCTGGGGTGTAGCTGCTATGATATGGGAAGAACAGCGTGGCAGTTAACATGAAAGGCCACTTAATTCAAGTCATGGGCCTGGAGCTTATTAAATGTTCCAGACTATCACACACAGAGATGCAGCACTTGCCTGCAAAGCGATTTTCTGGGAAAGTCATTGATAAAAGTGTTTCTAGCGTTCCTCTTCCCTATATAAGCAGATGTCAGAGCCCTGCTGGGACCATTACAATGCCCCCCAAAACATCCTAAGTTTACTGGACCCCTGGTCACCGGTTCTTCAGTACACCAACTAGGGAGAAGTAGCATGGAAGAGCAGAGATTTAACCACCTGTGCACCTAGGAAAAAGAGCAGATATTGGAGTCCAGTGGCCTCGATTCCCCTTTGGAGTGCTGAGATGAGCTTTAGGTATAAATAGAGCAGGGACTGGGGCAGGGAGTAGTGGTATGCAGAATTAAGTAGTGCTGGTTAAGGTGTACTATGACAGATCATGACTTCCCCTTTGCCTCTTGATGAATCCATGTTTGTCTTAAAAATCCAATGTACTTCAGGGAAGTATTTCAGGGCATCACTGCTAATTTTCTTATCAGGGACAACCTCGATGGTTTCAGGGTTCTATATATGTCTTTACTACAAGGATTCAAGCCTGCATCTGCTCATTCACTTTTCCATCTAGTTATCTACTGTTCATTCACAAATGATTCAATCCACTTCCCTAGAGCAGGGGCTCTGTCTAGGAGCTGAGGCCAAAGCACTGAAGGCTGAGGACAAACCCAAGCCAGCCGGTGTCTGCCCTGATGTCATCACTAAAGGACGGGAATGCAGGTCATTTCACAGATAATGACAAGACCATAATAAGGGAAAGGAAGGGGAGATAGACGATGAGGGTTAGGAGGAGGATTCTGATCCAGCTGGATAGAGTAAAGAAGAACTGGGGGATGAGACTGCTGAGTAAGATTCAGTCAAAGGATGTGTCTAGGCAAAGTGAAGGAAGAGTGGGAATGGTCCTGAAATGGGGCAGAACTCACAGCAATGACAACATGGAAGTGCAGCTTTTCCATAGGCTCAAGGGTGCTCTGCAGGAGCCCCTGGCCCTGCAAGCATTGGTGTTAAATAACTGGTTTGCTTTTTACAAGTGCAAAGATTTAATCCAAGAGGTGATGTAGTCATCAGTGTTCCAAGAAGGGTTGGCCCTAAGGTTGCATGGACACCAGTGAAGGCCACTTTGGGATCAGTCATAAGTTAGAAGATGCCGTGGCATTTATATAAGAAACGTATGCTTGAGACAATTGAGGCTTATTACACATATCTCTGTATAAATGAACAATAGCGACATGTGACTTGGGACGAGTAACATAGCCCTTTTAAAGGTCAGCTCTGTTGTTGACATGATGGGAATATTAATACTAAGGATATATATCATGAGATTGCTTGGAGGGCTCGCAAGGTAATGGTAGTCAACTGTTCAGCATGACACTGGCCACACTGTAAACATTAAGTGGATATTAGCCAGCATCATCTTCATCATGATTGATGTAGTAATTAGAATAAAAATGGCTACCATAGGCCCATAGGGAGCAACACTCTTAAGGGCTGTGGCCTTGTTGGAAGAAATGTGTCTCGGTCATTTCCTGTTGCCTGCTGATCCAGATGTAAAACTCTTAGCTACTTCTCTGCACCATGCCTGCCTGCATCCCACCATGCTTCCTGCCAAGATGATAATTGAGTAAACCTCTGAACTGTAAGCCAGCCCCAGTTAAATGTTTTCTTTTATGAGTTGTTGTGACCATGGTGTCTCTTCACAGCAATAGAAACCCTACCTAAAACAATGGATATGGGCTGGAGAGAGGACTCAGAGTGTAAGAGCACTGACTGCTCATCCAGAGGTCTTAAGTTCAATTCCCAGCAACCATATGGTGACTTACAACTATCTGTAATGAGATCTGTGCCCTCTTCTGGCCTGTAGGCATACATACAGTCAGAACACTGTATACATAATAAATAAATAAAATTTAAAAACAATAAAATAGAACAATGGATATGTGGTCATTAATACTTCTAGTTCTTATAAATAATACTGGTTTATACCTTACACACTCAATCTAATTATTCCCCATGGATCCTTGAGGTAGTTTCTGTGGTGTCCTGGATGCCTGACTCGGTGCCTCAGTTGGGAGGATACTAAGAACAAATTTTTAAACAAATAATAAAAATGATACTGTAAGGTGAAGATAATGTGATACTAAATGATGTATTTAAAAAGAAAGGAAGAAACCAATTATTCTTCCTAATTCCAGGCAGTTTTGTTTATTTTATTACCTAAATTTATTAGCAGGAAAGCAGACAAATGTTCCATTTTTCATGAACTGCTGCTTGTGGGATCAAATGGGAAGTCCCCCTGGAACTCTTAAAATGAACTTCCTCTTCATGCACCAAGACACCATCAAACTGTTGGTGGGAACAGGAACAATGACTTATTAAAAATTAAGGCAAAATATTTGTAGTGCCTTTCTCCAGAAAGGAAAAGGACAGAAACGGAGACAATGATGTCACAGCACTGACACTGATTGACAAGGTCCTGGACAAGAGTTTTACATACCTTTCAAGGGAGGGTTATGTATAAAAAGGTATTATGACAAGCCAGGTGGTGGTAGCACATGCCTTTAATCCCACCGCTCAGGAGGCAGAGGCAGGTGGGTCTCTGTGAGTTCGAGGTCAACCTGGTCTATAGAGAGAGTTCCAGGACATCCAGGACTGTTTCACAGAGAAATCCTGTCTCAAAAAATTAAAAAAAACCGTATTATAGCACCTTTTGGGTGACGTGTGTACTATGTCAGCACGAATACACAGGAAGCTTTCACTATCCAGTGTGAAAAGAAGAAACTGAGTCTCCATTATTTATCACCACCTCCTCCTAAATAGGTAGGTTCTCGATGGGTGGGGAGCAAACTTTTCTACCAGATTAGGCTGTGCCTTGGTAGGATAGTTTCAATATTGTTCAATATTGATGTGGACTGAGCCAGAAGAGGCTCATTTTATACTGAAGAGCCCTTTAGATGACCACACAAAACCTGAAGAGTCCAGCGGTGTGGCTCAGTGAGTAGACCATTTGCCTACCATGAGAGAAGCCTTGGCTTCGTTCTCTAGCACTAATAAACCAGGAATGGTGGTGAATTCTCTGGAGATAGAAGAAGGAGCATCAGAAGTCTGAGGTCATCAGGTTAAAGGCCAGCTTGAGATCACAAAGGAACCTGTCATAGTGTGTGTGTGTGTGTGTGTGTGTGTGTGTGTGTGTGTGTATGGGGGTAACAAAAAAGGAAAAAGAGCAACAGAAATAGTGAAAAAGGGCGAGCTTGGGGCATTCCCCACAGCACCACAAAGATGTGTAAGGAAGATTTCAATTTGCTGCTGGCTGGGCTCCGTGGGCCCCATGTAATCTCAGTAAATGACACATTGCTCGTGAATGCTTTTGTGTGAATGGATTATTTTAGCAGAGAGCATGAACTGAAAGAAACCGGAAAGATAGCTATTTTTTTCTCCTTTGGAAAAGAATAAGACACATCTTTAAATGAGAGGAAACAAGAGATTATAGGTGGAGCGTCTCCAGAGTGACATCTTTGTGTGTCTCTTTAGAGGAAGGGAAAAGGAGCAGATAAGAAAGCCAACACAAAAGGAAGAGAAGAGAAATTAATCACAAATGTGTTCTCCCAGCCTGTCTGTCTGTCTCAAGTTATCTGTCTCGGCAGCTTGCACAGGGAGGGAACAGTCCACGTGCAACATCAAAGAGAAATGATGACACTTCCCATCGTGCTGGCCTGAGCCCAGCATCTTTGCCCTTAGCACAGGACTGATATAAATGGTTTTGCTGCTTCAGGGAAGAAATTCCTAACAGAGACTATTTGTTAGAAAACTGAGTTACATTAAGATACGACAATGTGGGATGAGTATATAGCTCAGTAGGAGAGCCTTTGTCTTGTACCCATGAGGCCCTAGATTCAATCTCCATGACTGCAAAAAAATCAGATACAGTGACACTGTGAGGGTCCAAGGGACACTCCGGAGATTGTCTGCCTCTTGGGCTAGTAGCCGGATGTTCCTTCCAGCACCCACTTTGAGTGCAGCACTCCATGCTGACTGGCATTTGGCCATTCCTAACTTTCCTTATATTGACATGTGTTTCCAACCCAGTGTCTTTGTGAGAAGTGACAACTATCTATCATCAGGTCAGGCCTGTCTGAGTTCACCACTGATGATGCATACCATATCCATCACAATAGAACACACATGCCCATGAATGTTCACTGACAAGCCCGCATGCACGCACACTGTTCTTACTCTTTGGCTCCTATTTCTTTGACACATCAAGAAATTTTACTTATAATTGCTCAAACTAAAACAAAGATGGATTTTTGAATGTCAAAGGTTGGGATGAAATGTTTGTCCCAACGTAATGCCATTTCCTTAGGGGAACATTTAGGAATCTATTTGCGGAACTTTGCTTATTGGAGATATTGAAGAAGTCTATAACCATGGACATGAATGACTGCCAGAGAGCTGAGCATTCCATTCAGTGAAGATAAAAATCTTACCTAGGAAGTCTGTGGTTCTGTCGGGGACACCCTAACCAGATGGTAAAAGTATTTCATCAACAGTCTCCTGTCTCTCAGCTCAGCTTTTCATATGTGTTCATTCTATCGTCATTATTGCTGCTGATCCAGGCACAAGTATCGGTCTCTATTAGCATAAGAAGACATTTGGATTCCGTTGCATAGCGTTGGCTCGGGGTAACCCACTGGCCAATCCTGTAGGGTAGAAGGGTACAGGCTTGACTTCCAAGCCAGAGGTCATGAACAGCATTGCCAAATTTAGAAGTGCTGAGGAGAATGAAAGAGGCTTCAAGAAGAATGCTTACCATGATACAGCTAAGAGCTGAGGAGAGTGGGCTGGGGAAATAACACACACCCACTTGTGAACAACCCCAGCTCTTCTCTTCCGTTATTTGATGTACCTAGGTCTTCTCATAGACCAGACATTTTATACACGTGATTCCCTTGTCTCAGATGCCTTTTCTTTGTCATGTTGTTTGTGCTTTGTGTAGGTCTATGTATAAGACCCACACATCACCTCTTCTGTGTGGCTCCCCAGTTACATGCCACTACAAAAGCCTTTTCCTCTGCACGCTCATAGCATCTTGTGCACACGCACGCAGAAGGAGTTGAACTAATTAGCACATAGAAGAGGCTGCATAATCCACTTCCTCTGGAAAATGGGAAGCACATGATGTCAGAAGAAATCAGATCCAACAACAGAGAAGCAGTCCCTTTTACTGCATGAACACAAAGCACGAGGTGTCCAGGCAGAATTTTTGGCAAGGGTGTATTGAGAATAATACGTTTGAAGATCTTGGTTTCTTGAAGTTTATCTATTTCAACCACTTCCTTACTCAGATCAGGAAACTGAGGCTGAAGTGGCTTTCTTTCCAACTCTGACAGTAAATGGTCTGAGCCACCAAAAGGAAGGACAGATTGACCCAATTCTTAACTGAGAAACCACAGCTATGCAGCTTAAACTTCCTGTTTTAAATGCCATGGCAGGAAAAAGTTGTGGTCTACACTGCCATGACTCAAAACTCTCTCTCCCTCTCCCTTTCATTCTCCCTCTTCATCTCCCTCTCTCCTCTCTCTATCCCTAACCCCTTCCTTTGCCCCCCTCCCCTTCTCTGTTCCCCATGCCCCTTCCAGGGCCCCGTGCATTGGAGCTGTGATTCACCCTCTTTGGTCTGCCTTACTCTTGTGCCCACAAAACTCTACCATTCATGACTCACTGCTTAGTGAAGGGACATAATAAATCTTGCTGGGAACTCAAAACATGCAAACAGACTGTCATGGGAACTATGGGGACTTAAAGCAAAAGGATAAAATTGATTCTTTGTGACAAACATCCTTCTATTTTTATGACAGTATCTGCATAGACATTCTCTCTGGAGCAGGTCACAATTGGTCAGGAATAGAACTGCACGAACCCTCTGATATTCAAAATGGAAAGTGGAGATTTATTTGAATTCCTGCCAGGTAATATTCAAGCACAAACATGTAGGAATGGCCACAGAAGTGATTTTATGGCAGTCCACGAGCCCCTCCTTTATCCTGTGTTTGTCATGTGTAAATTCTGCCCTGTCTCTGCGTTTAGTTTTTATAGGCTCAGCCACACTCATCACCCTCCCCTCTGCTTCCCGGTTCTATAGAATGTATCACTGTCCTTTTCAGAGATACTGCCTTCACAGCACCTTCATCCATACCGTAGACCTTTATTAGCTACCCCAGACCATCCTTGCTTGAATGAATAGATTGCAGGCCTTTCTCCAAGTGTGAGCGGAATGTGAGTTCGTCTACACTGTTGTAAGTGTGTCTAACAGTTTGCATCCGAACTGGACCAATTAATACTATGAAAAGAGAGGAACAGTGACGTGGTAAGAAGTGCCAGGGAGTGGATGTGGAGATAATGTTGTCCCTATCTGGGGAAACACGCTCTTAGAAGATGATGTGGAGACATGAACAATAGAAAGGAGGTAACCTCTGGGAACATCTGGGGATGTCTTCTCAAGTAGAAGAGGAAGAAAACATCTTGACTTATGAGAGAACTTGATATGAAGAGGCAACATGGAAAGTGGTTATGTTGTTCTTCTGGGTAGCAGAAGAGGGGAAGGGACATCTTCTCCTGACCCCAAGCACAGAGGGTTCATGACTTCGAGAGGAACAGTTTTCCAGTCATATGAGTTGTATGAAATATTCAAGTGTTTCTAATCTTTATGTATGTTAATTTTGTATATATTCATGTATATATTGTGTATGTGCTCATGTGAGTAATATTGTGTGTGTGTGTGTGTGTGTGTGTGTGCATGCGCAAATACAGGACAAAGGTCAGTGATCAGTGCTGGGTGGGTGATGTCCTCTATCACTCTTCCTGTGCTTTGAGTCAGTGTCTCTCACTTAACATAGCACGCCTGCTTTAGCAAGACTTCTAGGCCTGTGAGCTTCAAAAATCCTCCTGCCTCTGACTTTCCAGTGCTGAGATTACAGACACCAGTCGCCGTGCCTGGCTTTTTGTCTGACTTATGGAGATCTGAATTCAGATCCTCACATTTACAGGCCAATCCGTTTACCGACTGAGCTTCCATGACTTGGCTTCTAGCACTTCTCTTAACAGCCTGTCTGCACTGCAGAACTCTTGGATAGGTTACATACAAAAATAAGTTATCAACAACAGGCCTGTACAAAATGAATTAGTATGTTATTTGTTTGAGAAACATATTGGATTAATGAAATTCCTTAGTTCTTACAAGCTTTTCTTGCAAAACAACAAAACCAAAACCCCACGAAAATCCAGCAGTGATGAAAATTGAAAGAGGAATACAAATTTTATCTTCTCCCCAGCCCAGAAAGTTCTACCATAGTAGTCATCCCTGAAGCCCTGGTTCAGTGGCATCTGTATTACTAGTTTGTCTGCCAATGGCTACAGGTTCATTACTTCCTAACTGTCTTTTCTAATGATTCTTGATTTGCTACAGTCACAACTTATCTTCAGAAGGTGACTTATTGTCTCAAACTCAGATTTTAATAGTGTGAAAAAATTGCTAAAAAAATGTCGTGAGATAGTCTAAAGTGTGCTGACTTAATTCAGGGAATGGTAAATTGCTGCTGAGAGCTAAGACAGTATTTTTTAAAATATTTTTTAAAGTGGTTGATAAAAAGCCTAGGGTGCAATAGCATTCTGGGACAGATGCTCATTGTAAGAAGCTCAAGTTTCAATGGCTGTAAGTAAAGCCCTATGGTAGTCTACACTCAAACGCTTTATCTCACTGTTGCCATGGGAGGCTTACAGGCTTCAAGGGCAGAATTTGTGGTTATGAGAGCTAGCCATGACTTTCAGAACCTCACAGGAAAACTTTGGTCAAACTCATCATTCCTGCATCCAGCTTACACGTTGGTCATGGGATCAATTCTAGGCTGGTGATAGTGAGTAGAATAAACCTGGTCCTTGACCGCAAGAAAATTGCATCCATTCCCGAGAAAGACAAGTAACTGGATGATCATAACACCATGTTCGGCCTGGCGAGTTGTAGAGGGAGGAGTTGTGAGAGTGGAGTCTCTAGTTCTGGCAAGTTGAGGTCGACCTGTTGGCTGGTGGTTGGGTTAGTTAAATATCCTTGGTGTGATAAAATACTTAATCAAATCCTCTTAAAGGAAAAGAACTTATTTTGTCTCATGGGTTGGAGGTATGGTCAGTCCACTACGGTGGAGAAGGAGTGGCCACAGTAGCAGCTCTAGACTCTGATGACAGAAGCAGGAATGCTAGTCACATCGCACCCACACCCAGGAAACAAGAGTGAGATGAAAATTGTTCTGCAATCTACCTTCTGCTTCATAGTCAGTGCGGAACTCCACAGGGACTGTGCAAGCCACATTCAGGGTAAGACTTCCTTCCTCAGTAAAACCTCTCTGGAAAAATCCTCACAGATGAGGCCAGAAGTGTATCTCCCATGTGACTCCACAGCATTCAAGTTCACAATGAAGAGTGACCACCACAGTAATTCAGCCGTCCCTCTTCTGCAACACTCCCCTTCTTCTACCTTGTACTCTATTGTTCACCCATGCCAGGGGCTGGATGATACTATACTCCTGGCACAGCATTATAGGACACAGTTTAAGGAGGACATCCCACCTTCTTGCAGATGAGAGGCCTTACTTTCAGCCTTGGACGTGTCTCCCTGAGACTGGCTGTTACCATCTGGGAGGCTCTTCAGAAGCTTCCCGAAGGTTGCCAAGTACCTATTTCTGTAGTTACAGCTTCTCATTGTCAAGTACTCATCCTTTCATTTATGGTCCCTAGAAGGTTGGACCTATAGGCATCTCCCGCCTCTCCTCTAGTGCTTCTCTATAAGCATTCCCAGTGAGGCAGTCATCTTTAGATGGCGTACCTCAGGAGAGCACATGTTCAGATGTTTCCCTGTCTGTCATGCTATAAGATGATGTTCTGAGTTTCTGAACTAGGACAGAAATGAAGGAGAGGGCAATGAGGTAAGGGTTACAGATGTGCGATCTTAAAGGGGACACCCATAAAATGACAAGCTAGAGGAATACATTTTACTTCAATATTTAGAAAATCAAAACCATTACAAAGTTTAAACCAAAAGGAAAATCTGTCTAGGGGTAGTGTTGTATTCGAGGACCAAGTTAAGAAGTAGAAGAGAGAGAAAAGCCTTTTTCTGTGAATAGTTCATTCAGGAAACCCACAGGTAGGTAGAGCAGTCTTGAACCTGGGTCCATGTGGAGTTTTGGAAGGAGCATGTCCGTCTGAGCAAGATAAAGGGTTCTGGCTGGAGCTGCCTTGCTTTGTGTGTCTTTAGAAATCACCTCTTTCCCCAGGGCTCCAGATTCCTCCATGTAAATGAAAGAAAACGAATTGAGTGATATCATGGGCTTATCCTCGCTATGTGAATGTTTTATATACATACCTTTGTGCACAGAATTCTACTTGGAACCGAGTAGCAAACACACACAGCGGATGTGGGTCCTGCTCCTACTCCCAGCCAAGGTGTGACAACAGACCTTGCACAACCCTCTTTGATGCAATGCTCTTGTTTGGGGAAATGGGGGCGTGGTTGGGAACTGCCCGCCAGCCATTTCAGTCACTGGGACATGAGCTCACCATTTCCAGACAAGAAGCTTCTGAAACCATTAGGCTGCCTTGACAGCGAGGTGTTGGAGAAGAGGCTGGCCACGGAGTAGCTGTGGGGTTGACAGATGTTTCCCAGTGAGAGCTGTCACTCGGCTGTGTACAGAAAGTGCTTGCACCATCCTGTTACCGTCTGAAAGCCATGCCCTGCATCCAGCTGGCAAGTCCTAGCCTATGCAAACAAATGTGTTTAAAGATAGACTGCTCATTTTATGGCTGGTGTATGTTGAAACAGGACTCCTTGGCTTCCCATGGGGCCTAAGGGCATAGTCTGAAGTTTTAATCACAGATAAGGATATTTAAAGGGGCAAATACAGACAACCCATATCTTTTCATATGACCTAAGGGCATTGCACTTGCTACACAAATGTACATTTGCAGACTGGTTTGCTGCTCTTAAATTTAAGCTCCTCAATGTTGGCAAGTGAATGAAATTCTTTTCTGCACTCTTTGTATGTATCATAAATACAGGTACAAAACATCAGAGCTATACTAGCTGGAATTAATATGGGCTCATAAATTAATAAAAAATAAGGCATCTTAGAAACAAATCTAAAAAAAAAGAATCAGGAGCCAAATTTTCATAAACATTTAATGGAAGAAAAAGAAAAAAGGGTATAAGGCAGTTTATTATTGTTAAGTGCTAAATTCCTGAACAAGCAAATAGTGAGCTATTACCTGGTCCTAGGTAGGCTATTCCCGTTACCTGAAGGGTCATGTGAACATTGTTTAAAGTCTGAAAGATTCAAATCTATAGAAGCAGGACATTTTTTCTGTCTTTTTTTCTTCTTTTCCCCTTCATTTATTTTGCCTCTGCAGTAAAAATATATGGATTTCTATAAAGAAGCTCATGTCTAGGCAGGTCAAAATGAGCAAAGGATTGTTTTAGTGTAGGCCTGTTCATTTATGACCCAAAGCCAAGGGCAAATGACCCCCAGTCTTCTCCCTCAATAAAGCAAAAGAATTGTGTTTAATTTGACAATTCTAGAACTGCATGTTTGTAAAATTTAATATGAAGCGGCTGAGAGGCCAGAGATACAGGATTCATTTTTGAAATAAGAATCAGAGAAGGGAGCAGATGAGTAATGTGTCTAAATGCATGCCCCCATTCTCATCCGTAATGGTCCTTCCTGTCATAGCTGTCTTTCTGTCTCAATGGAAGTGAATGAGGGGCCAGATGACCTGCTGGGGCTTGCTGCATATGCCAGAGGTGAAAGGGATGGCTTTTTCCTTAGAAACAATCAAGGAGTTTCCCAAACAGGCAACCCACTAAATTATGCAACGCGTATTTCTCTTCCAATCACCCCATTCCGGTTTCAGTGACTCATAATTTAAGAATCACCTTTTCCTAGTACTCCCTAGGGGATGAGAGCATTAGCTTTGGGCGAACAAACTGCTGTAGTTTGGATCTTAAATATTCCCCCAAAGCCATGTGTTAATGTCTTGGTCTCTGACCTCTGAAGCTGTTGGGAAGTGGGAGCTTCAGAAGGTGGAGGTTAGTGGAACTTAGGTTATTGGGGATGTGTCGTCGAGAGGGATCTAGGGATCTACTCATTTTCGCCTTACTCTTTGCTTCCAAGCTGGTGTGAGGTAAGAAAATTGGTCTGCCCTGGGATCCTGCCTTGATGTGCTACTTTGCTCCAGATTTGAAACAGCAGAGCCAAGCAACAGACACTGGACAAAGACTGCAACACAGTGAGAAAAAAAAAAACCTCAAACCTTTCTTATCAGCAGCACTTTACTTTGTGAATGATTGAAAGCTAGAGCCAATCATGCCAAAGCAACCTCAGCCTAAAGAGTTTCCTTCCATCTTTCTGTTCTTTTCCCTTTCTCTCTTCTTCCCCTTCCCTTCTCCTCCCCACACCTCCCTTCTGCTGATTAAGGTTTCTGTCCTGCCCGGTCCCACAGCTGTTTAGCTCCAAAGAAACACACAGAGGCCTACATTAATTATAAACTGATTGGCCTATTAGCTCAGGCTTCTTATTAACTCTTATAACTTACATTAGCCCATAATTCTTGTCTTTGTTAGCCATGTGACTTGGTACCTTTTATCAGTGAGGCATTCTCATCTTGCTTCCTCTGTGTCTGGATGATGACTACAAACTGACCCTTTCTTCTTCCCAAAATTCTGTTCTTGTCACCCCGCCTCTTCCTCCTACCTGGTCACCCCACCTATACTTTCTGCCTGGCTACTGGCTAATCAGCAATCAGCATTTTATTAAAACAATACAAGACTAATATCCCACAGTGATGTGGGGTTACCCTCTGTATGCTGTGAAAACCACTGGTTAGTAAAGAAATTGTCCTAGGCCTGTGCAGAGCAGAATATGGGTAGGCGGGGAAAACTAAACTGAATGCTGGGAGAAAGAAGGCAGAGTTAGTGAGAAGCCATGTAGCCCCTCCATAGACAAATGCTGGAATGTTACCTAGTAAGCCACAGCCTTGTGGTGATACACAGATTACTAGAAATTGGTTAAATTAAGATGTAAGAGTTAGCCAATAAGAAGCTAGAACTAATGGGCCAAGCAGTGATTTAATTAATACAATTTTTGTATGGTTATTTTGAGAGTCTGGGCAGCTGGGAAATGAACAAGTGACCAAGCAGCCGTCATACAACACAACAGCACCCTTCTTTTTCCCTTCCTCCCTCATTTCCTTTCCTTCCTTTCCTTCTTCCCTCCCTTCCTCCATTCCTCCTTTGCTTTCTCCTTTGTATAGCATATGCATCAGTTGGATAGATGAACTCTACATTGTTTCAGTTCATAGAACTCCCTCAGGACTAGAAATGGGTTAGCTTAAAATATTACTGATTCATCGATGAACTTTGTGTTTCCTAGAGGATGTACACTCCAAAGGATGGATTCATAACAAACAGTGGTAGCTCTGTGAAGAACACTAAGCTCATGGAATCTCTCCACTGTCGTTCCCCTGACTAGATGTGAAGCCATTGTTCTGCCAATATCCTCAGACAACTGCGACTGATCCCTTCCCTATTGATGACCAAAGAAGGCAAGGAAATGAAGAGTCTGCCTTTGGAACACAGGCATGGTTAGAAACATACATGGATTGGATCTGTCGTGCCGTGGTTAGATTTCACTATGAAAGGTTATCAGAAGCCCAATCTCCTCCTATAGCTTTATAGTGGTTTGCGTATCCACACCCCCTCCCCATTCTCAAAAGGCAAGGCCCTGTGCTGAAGTTATTCATCTAGTACTTGGAAGGATCTTGTCCCACTGCTCACAGTCTCCTCCTATAGCTCTCTCTGTATCCCACTTTGACCAAAGTACCAGGTCTTGATTATCAGTACAAGGTCTCCATTCCTGCTCTCTTCCTCTCCAGTCTATTTTCCTTTTTGTACCTTGAACCCACAGATCTTTTCCTGTACTAGGAGTCTTCGGGTTTCTGGCAGTGAACATCCTCTGATCTCATGTTGGCTCGCTCGCTCTGAACACTGTGTAGCGTCCAGTGCCACAGCCTTGATCTCAACACTCTAGCGACTGCTCTTGCCTCTTTGTCCCATACCTTGAATGCTGCTCATGTTTCATTAACTCTGTATTAGTTTCCTTACTTGGCACCACCTGCCATCATGTGTTTATATCTGCTTCTTCTTTGTCCCCTGTCACTAGAATAAAATTATCTTGGGAGCGGGGCTTTTTGCTCTCTCTACAGCCTTATCTTTAGCTCCAAGAACTTTCCTTATAAAGCAGTTTCTCAATTGTTTTCAATAGATGAATTTGATATCAAGGCTCAAAGAGGGGTCATCAACTGGAGAATATAAGTAGAGTTGGAGGGATTAATCCATCTTCCTAAAATACCACCTCCCCAAATCCCACGTCTGAAGTCGTGGGCCACCATTTTCCCCCGTTAAGCATACATCAGGTCGAGCCTCTCCTGCCTGTCTGTCAGAGAGAAGAGTGACCTTTCCTTGGACAGAGAAAACTTGTGTTCAAAATAACTAGGGTCACAGCCTTCCCTGGACCTTCTTCCTTTCTGTAAGGCCCGAGGTTGTTCCCATAGCTATTCCCGGGAGAATGTGCCGTGTATCCGAGGGTCCCTGGGAAGACAAGGGCTCACATTCCTAAGAGCATGTAGCAGTGCAGTCCCAGGGTCTGTCCTTCCTGATCAGAGGAAGTGACTGTCTAGCTGATATTTCGAGAAGGGTGGGTCATGGGAGTTGTGTCACTGCCTGGCTCTGGCTGCTGCTGGCTGCCAGGACACTGGTGGGAAGAAACACAAAGAGCAGCACCCACTGTCAATCTATGGAGGGTTCCTGCCAGAGTTCTCTCCCTGTTCCAGGGCTGCTCTGGCCTCCTTAAACTCCTGATTCTCTCAGACACTGTCTACTTTGCACTCCTGCTCCACTTGGCTTCACATGGGGAAAGTATCCTGGCACTTCTATTTCTATATGAGTAATGGTGACTTGATGCCTATCTCCAACAACTTCACAACCACACAACACAATGCAACACAGCAACAGTGATAGAAAGAGATGCCTGGAACTCACTCACTGTGATGCAGAATATAAGAGAATCAGATGATAAAAGCTGGGTACCAGGCCCCAGAGACTGAAATCTGATTCTCACTCCTCTCTCTTCTACAGATGGGAAACTAGGCTCAGTGAGCATCCTATTTGGTGATCTAGAAGTGTGAGCTGATGGTGCTGCTGTGCCTGCTGGGTGGATGTCTCCTGTATCTAGTTTGACTCAATGGATAGCTTTCTCTGCAGGTCCTGATGTGGGGATGATTTCTGGTCTAACGGAATGACGTTAATGCTTTATTCCCATTTGGTGTTCCTGTTTGGGAAGGTAGTGTAACCTCCCTGGAGGAAATACATCATGAGAGGAAGGCTTTGAAAGTTCCTAGCGTCACTCTGCTCCTCTGTTTCATATCTGTCATCGAGGGTGTGATCTTCCAGCTTCCTCCTGTTGCCACTATGCCTGCAGTTTTGCCATGTCTTCCTGTTGTGACAGATGCTTATCTCTCTGCAAACATAAGCCGAAAGAAAGTCTCTCTTCTATAACTTGTTTTCAGTTGTGGTGTTTTAGAAAAGCAATAGAAAAGTAATTAATCACTTTTCTGTTACCACAGACCTTGATAGATAGACCTTCCATTTCATGGGGAATGGTAGTAACTCTGTTGTTTATCGGAGAGTCCCAGCTGTGGAAGCCACAAACTCCTCCCCATTGCCAAGTCCAAGCCCCACATGCTAGAGACAGGAAGGCTCAGGATGGCAGGGCAGTCCCACCAGCAGCTAGACCTACTGCTAAAGCAAAGAGCATTCAATGTACATGCACACCTGAGTTTCCCGCTTTTCCCTAGTCTGTTTTAGTTCCTGTTCTTAAGAACTCGGGGGTGGAGGGAATCTAAGAGCAATGAGAAGCAGCAATGGCTCCTGCCAAAGACTGTTACAGAAGAAGAAAGGGCTTCCTGTCATCTTTCCCTCCTCTGAGCTTTTCCGGGTATGAAACAGATTCACCTTTGGCTCCTCATTGCCAGAGAGAACTGTAGTTTAAGCTGCCAATTATGTGGTGCTGAATAGAAGAGTATCATTGTTCATTTGATTGCAAACTTCTAGAGGGAGGGTTTAGATGATGCACTAATCTCAGGTCTTCTGATGTGACTTCAACAGTTTTATGCAGTCTAGATTGGAGACCAAAGAGCAAGATGTTGATGGGAGCAAGTGTTGACAAGCTATACTATCTACAGTGCTACACGTATTTTCTGTGTACACATGTCATTTGCAAGGCTAAATTTCCAGAAGCTTCTTCAAAAGTGTGCCACAATTTTTACCCATTATTCCTGCACTGAAGATTTTACTTAGGCATATAGAAGGTAACCGAAGGCTGCCGATGCCCATACAAGGCTCTTTTAGTTCTGTGAAGTTAGAGACCGTCACGTGAGAGTCATAGTGTTTATTTCCACAATATTTGTGGTCCAGATGGGAAATGAAAACACATTTGTTTTAAGTTTGGTCATTTGTTTGGGCCACCTGGGGCTTTGTGTTGAGTCTGAAGTCATATGTCAACTCAGTTGGGAAGGGTGTCATCATCACTCAGTAATGCTGGCCATGGGTGGGTGGAAGGACAGGAGAAAAAGAGTGTCCAAGAGTCAAAGGGTTGCCATGCCTGGCTTCCTCTAATCACACTGGATTAAACTCAAGGGTTAGACAGGAGCAGAAAACTGATCCATGGCGTGGGGATGCTAGAGAACCTTGTTGAGGAATTCCGGCATAGTGTAAGTGGGCAGCCATGTGAACACTCAGAAGTTAGAATTCACGAATAACCACAGTGAGTCCAGCCATACAATGTTTGCAAGATATTTAGAACTGAACTACATCATCACTTAATCTATGGGACCCAAACAGAGAGAACGTGCACCCTCATACTCAAACGGCTTCCCAGGTGAGGGGATGGCAGCTTCCTATTGGTCGGTATTTGGATCTATCATGTATAGATACACAATTCCTGAAAAAAGATCTGCCCCAAACCAATGTGGGCTGTTGTGTTCCTCTCTTCCACCAGCCTTCTACAACTCTTCTCCCTGCAAACTAAAACATGCGCTTCCTGAATCATTTTATGGTTCATTTTCCTGAAGTATACAAATATTCCCAATCAACACCAAAGGATTTAAAAATACATCTCTCCAAAGGGAGACTCCTTTAGACAACACAAAGGGAGACTCTAGCTAAGTGACAAGCTTAAGGAATTTAGGAACCAGATTGATAGTGAGCCCTGATGTTTCTCTAACCTGCGTTCCTATCTCTCTCTTAGTACTTCTCTAGCTATCATTTATATCTGTCATCTATCATGTATTTTCAGCCTATTGTCTGTCTGTTTGTCTATCTTTTCAACTTCTAGCTGTCTATCAGTCATCACAGTATGTAAGTGTGCAAGGTTATAGGTATATATGCATGTGTCAATCTATTACCTATGTATGTATTATTAACTAGTTATCATCTATTTATACATATGTGTATCTATATCTATCTATCTATCTATCTATCTATCTATCTATCTATCTATCATCTCTATCATCTGTCCACCTATCTATCACCTATTAATCAGCTAACATATGTTTATCATCTTTCTATATACCTATTTATCTATCATCCATCAATCTATATGTACTTATTTTCCTTCTCTTTCTCTTTTTTTCTTAGATTAACAATTCAAAATATGTTTGATAGAAATGAATATGATCATCCAGGCAAATCTGGATGTGTATGGATGTATCTGGAAGTTAAAAGTGGCTTTCCCTCTCTGCATAAACAAAGGGGACTTCTTCTACAAGTCCAGAGGGTTGGATACCTGCTCCTTCTCAAGAGGGTGGCAGAGTTGTGGATAGGATGACTTGAACTTATTGAAAACATATTCACAACAGAGAGGCAATTTGAGTCTTGTAGAACATGTGGCAGCTACTTATAGGAATGGATGCCCTTGGCATTAGAGGCATTAATTGTAGAGACAGTAAGAATTGATCTAAATATCTCATAAAGGCATCAGGTACTGTACAGGTCCAGTTAAGGACGAAATAAATAAATAAATCAGGCCTGTCTGCTTGCTGGGTGAAGTCTTGCTTCTTCGTGCCATCCAAAAGGTTCCAATCGTTGTAAAGACAAAGCGAAACAAGCTGCCAAATTGCAGCTACCAGCTTCATTGCCTTTGTCACTGATGTTGATAATGGACTTGGCAGTGAGATTGATGGCATGTTGTGTTCAAACATTGTTATACATTCTTCACAAGAGGTGTGGTTTTCACCATCACTGGATATCAGGAAGGATGCTTCCATAATACAGACGCAGAATCCTAATGCAGAGACATGGTATAAGGTAGGATGCTGGGCAAAGTCACTTTTTAATGGGCTGTGTGCCTATAACCAAAGACAGTCAGTGGCATAAGCTTTGAACTCAGTTCAATTTCTACTCTAAAGCCCTTCTTTTTATTTATTATTGTTTTATGGAATCAGATATTCTGTTTTTACCATACTACCATTTTTATGAAAAGTGAGGAGGACATGAGATTTGAAGAGAAACAACAGGTTTTGATTCTTTCTAGGCATGTGAGCATCACAAAAGAGAGCTTGTGAAATATTGCACTCACATAGAGAAAGAATTCTACGAAGGTGGGAATGAGAGAAGGCTTGGGGTGTTGACAAGGAGCTCTAGGATGATGTGAGCCTGAGGGAGGATTTAATATTGACAAGGCTGGGGATAGAAGACAGCCACTGGTATCCCTGGAGAAGCATTTTACTGAGACAGCTGCAAGAGCAGTTGAGACCATCTGTGGCTCAGAATCTCTTTGTCTAATGTTGGATTTCGCCTGGACGTTTGTTTTAGGTCACTTTCAGGGAAAAAGGACTCCACACATGTGCAACAGAGAATGAGAGCAATGAATACCCCAGCCAGCTGAAGTGACATTTGTGTTGGCTGTTTACAAGGAATAAAGGGTGGCCCAGGCTCTTGGGTGCTGATGTGTCCAGAAGTCCCCATTGGGTCTGCCTTTCTCTGCTACAGCAAAGGAGGATAAAGCTATTTGTCTCACAGCTGTGACAAAGTACATGGCAAAGGCAATTTATGAAAGGAAGGGTTCCTTGTGACTCTCAATTCTACGGAGTAATTCTATCCTGGGGAAGGGGGATGCTATGGCAGTAGTGAGGGGTTCTAACTGGTCCTATCTACCCAAATTATAGAAGCAGAAAGAAATGAGTGCTCCTGCTTAGGTGATCTCCATCTTTCTGCTTACCCCAGGACCCCAGGGTACAGAATTGTGCTGTTCACATTTAGGGAGGGGCTTCCCATGTCAATTAACCAAGTCTAGAAACTCTTTCCCTGACAGCCCCCAAAGTTTATCTCCATGGTGTTGCTAGGTCCTATCAAGATGTACGTAACATGACCCATCCTAAGTGGCTTCTTTCCATGTGTTCACAGAGGTCAGGAGCTCGCTACCTTACAGAAGATGGCAGAGATGTGGGGAGGACTGCCTTGACTTCTTGCTCACACATTTGCAGTAGGAAGCTCATTCCAAGCTTGTGGAGAGTGGTGGTCTGTAGGAATGGACACAGACAGGATGAGGCAGGATGGTGTTCTGTTCTCTGACAGATGGGGCAGTAGCAGTGATAGACTCTCCTTTATTCTATGCAAGGTATTTTTGTGTTTTATTTCCAATCTCCCACTCTCTACATCTACCTCCAGGTTTCTTTGTAGATTCAGATTTTTACAGTAAGCAGGGATTAGCTTCTGCTAGCTTCTGGTGATTGACAGATTGTTTTAATTAATTGTGTTTTTAAAAAGAAAGGCTTTAAGAGCACCACGAAGGTGATGGATGTTGAGTGGACTCAGGTCTCTATTGCTCTGCTGGCACCCGGCCTCTGCCTCTTCAGGCTCCCCATTTTCTTCTTTTTTCATAGTCTTTTTTATCTTTCCTTTTTATGATTTTTAGAGCAAGTATATATTCTACTAGTTTTCAGCAGCCTAACATCTGCAAAAGAATATAAACCCTAATATCGTCCATGAACCTGATTTAGGCCCTGTCTGATTGATAGGTAATTTGTGGCACCTACAACAGACAGAAGTAACATAGCTCCCATTAACAGCTCATACAGGAGGTCCCTCATGCCTGTACAGCCTTGCTCTCTGAACTTGGCCCTGGAATCTAGGAAGTAGTATTGGAGAGACAGTTTTTGACATGAAGCTAGGCAGAGAACCACTGTTGGACTCTCTGTTCTTGATTACATCTCTGCCATACACCAAAACCCATGGTTCAAATATCCAAGGAACAGTTTTGGAAATTCTATACAAAACTTTGGTGGCCTTTAAAGGCTGAGTAAGTCATGCAGTAACTAAGCACATATTCCTTCTCCTGGTGAGGCCCTAAGAACTCGACAGGGGCTAACCAGGAGCACCTGAATGGACTTTTATTAATCTTTTACAACAGTATTATATTGGGCTCTTAACTCGATTTGAAAATCATAGCTGTTAAAAATCATCCAAGGACATAAAGCTGGCCAAAGTTAGGTCCCCACTTAAATCTAGAATTCTTTTGTGGTTCAGAAGGTGTGTTTGTGTGTGTGTGTGTGTGTGTAAAAAGAGAGAGAGAGAGAGAGAGAGAGAGAGACAGAGACAGAGACAGAGAAAGAGACAGAGATAGAGAGAGAAAAACACAGAGCAAGACAGAGACCCCAGCCAGGTTCCATCCGAAGATCAGGCTGAGGTGACTATCTAGGAAGAAGATCAGAATAAGCAGACACATGTGACTCATCTGTGACATGAGTGTCATGCCCATGCTTCCCAGATTATTCAGAAATGCTCCCAAAGAAACAGAAGTCATTCTGAGTTTCTGTCTGGATTTGGTAAGCCCAGCATAGGGGAAGGGGTTTAAAGCTGTACTTGCTCACGACTGTTTAGAAAGGAGAATGAGCAGGATCCAACTGTTGGGCCCACATAGATGAAGTCTTAAACACGGTAGCTATTAATGTTTCTTTACAGCGCACATTTTAGAGATGTAGTTACATTTAAAAATGACAGAGAGGAAATTATCTGATGACTTTACTAAGAGAGAACCAGAGGAAATGAAAAGTCAGAGAGGGCAAGGTCACGTGAGGCGGGAATGTCCCATCTCCACTGTCATCACTAAGTTGGAAATGCGTGAACTGGATGCAGCTATCAGTTACGTTTTCTGGAATGCCCACCAGATTTAGTTCGTAAAGATTGGAAGCAGGGAATGGAGGAAAGTAACTAACCACGGGGAACGCCCTGCCTCCCTGTGTTCTTCTGGTACCACTTCTTTCTACTGTCATCAGTGGTGGGTGATCTTGATTTACAGAATGTGAGAGGTAGTGAGATTTCTGGGTGTGAGCCTTGGCGGCACGATATTTAAGTTAACACAATGGGAAGTTTATTTCTCAGAATATCTTCATGTGAAATGTGATAGTCAGCTGGCACGGCTGGTTTAAAGGGACGGAGACTCATCCCAGAGACCCACCTCTGCGTGTGTCTAAAAGGATGCTATCGGAGACAGGAGGGAAGGCTAATCCTAGGCATGAGCAGGTGCACAGCCTGAGTAAAGGAAGAGGGAAGCCTGGCCGCGAGGTTTCGTCTCTCTGCTTCTGACAGCAGGTATAACACGACATGCCGTTTCCGGCCTCTGCTACCACAGCCAGTGTCATTCTTGTCTCCACACGCTCCTCATTTTGACGAACTCTACCCTCAAACTGTACACAAATAAACTCCCTTAAGTTGTTTTGTCAGATGTTTTGGCTTCAACCACGAGAAGAGCAACTAATCACATTGGCATAAGGTCTTTTGGTGACTCTGAATCACTTCTTTTATCAGTCAGTGGTCAAAGAAGGTGGACATGCTGGGGTTGGCTTAGAAGACCATGATTTGGAAAGAGAGAAGACAGTTAAGGAAAGAGATTGCTGCATTAGATCTGAATTGGGGACTGAATGGCTCACCCCCTCTCTTCAAACTAAACTTTGATGCTCCAGCTCCCAATGTGACTGCACTTGGAGATGAGGTCTTAGTAGAGAGGTAATCTCAGTGAAGTTATATGAATGGGGTATTAAATTAATGCCCTGGGTATCAGAGTGAGAAGCGGGCAGGAGTTTAGGAACGTTCCATGAGGATGTAACGCAGAGAAGTCCCATCAGTATCCAGTATCTATCACCAACACCTTGATGGGTGGCATCTGGCTCACCACTGGCAAGTACACCTCCGCTCCATGCCTTGTGTTCCAGTTTGCAATTGCTTCCTGTGGTGACAAACAGGAACAGTGTCCCAGGTACCACCATAGTCTTGATTCATTGTGCGGTAGCGTACAGTGATGAGAAGGGGTACCAGAACCACTGCAAAGCTTTGCTGGTAGCTGGGGTTGTGGGCATGGCTCTGGGCTCTCCCATGTAATGCGTTGATGCAGGAATAGAAGAGGGTAGGGAATGGCATGGAATCTTGGGAGACTGTGGGTGTGGATACAAATCTCACGGAAGGCATCAAAGCTCCCCACACACTGGGAGCTTGTGGCAGGCGGGACTTTCTGGTGTCAGTCCACTATGCCATTCACGGTATTTTTTTTTGTCATTTTTAGATTTCTTTTTGTCAGACACTAGCTGTCTTGGCAGTGTCTCATACACTTCTGCCTTAGTTTCCCATTTTTGCACAGTAGCAATGCCACTCCGTTCCTCCCAGTGCTAGATATAGAAGTCTGAGGATAGTTGTGTTCTGAACCTGGGGCTCGTAAAATAACTGGAGGGAAATCTAGGGAACGAGCAAGATTATTATTAATGAATTTTGGGGATCCATTATGCTCTCTTGCTAATAGCATATGTGTGTCTGTCTTAGCCAAAAGGCCTTGAATATGAAGCCAAAGGGTTTGAAAGTGAAAAGTCACAAAGACACCCGTGCGGAACTGTTCTTTCCTGACTTGTGATTCTATTTTGGGAAATGGTAGAAGTTTCAAATGGTAAAGTCTAGCTGGAATGTTAATCCTGGTTCTCCATCCCTTTCACCCTCTGCTTCTCATTACTCTGAGGTGAGCATCCCCTGGTTCATGGTAGAGCTGCGCTAGGCACTGCATCACCTGAGACGAGGCATCAGTACATCCAAAGACCAGGAGCTGAACCCTTTGAGACTATGCGCTAAAACAGAGTGTTTCATTTCAAGTCATTCTGTCAGGTATTTCATCACAGCTGTTTAAAACAAAACATCTGATGGGCAGAGGCATACCCTGTGGGCATTCTCATCAAGGAAATGTCTTTTAGCAACAAGTAGATGAATTGTCACAGAATCAAGATGATTTGCCATCAAAAATCAAACTCTTGCCCCATTTTTGTTAAGAAAAAAAAGGTGAAATTAGAGATCTTGTCTTCTTGGGACTTGGCTTTTCTTTCTTGCTGGAATGTGCACTCTGATAAAATTTATGACTTTCTCCATAGCTGGGTGTCCTCAGCATCCTTGGTCACAGCTCTGTCCTCTTTGCTGCACTTAGCATGTAGCTGGCCACGCGTCCCTGGCTTCTCCTTTACGTGCTCTCTCTCAGACTCGTCCCCTCTTGCCGTTCCATCTCTCCAGGGAACGGGCAGTTCTATTTCTTCTCCTCCTCTGACGCCTGCATATTACTTACTATTTAGATTTATAAGCCAAGCCCGTTTGCAATAAAGTCACTTGAGGGCACACACGCAAGGTTAAAAGCTTTAGGTCAAATACACAGAGCTATAAAAATAAACAGCCCAAGCACACAGTAGAAATATTATTGATGGCGGAGCAGGGACTTCAACATAGAGGCTCTTTCAGTGAGAGCCATTCGCAGAAAGATGCAAAGATGAATGAATTACATGGTGACTTCCAGTTGTTTAATTAAGGAATTGGAAAAAAAATAACCCACCCCTCAGAATTTTGCTTCCAAATTATAGTTGAGCCAAATGAGACAGCCAACCAGCCCTTCACCAAATGTTCATTAATGTTTCTCAAAACAACAGTGTGCAAGAAAAGCCAGATATGCCGGAAAGCCAGGAGCCAGCGTTCTCCAATGCTACCTTGTTCCGGCCCTCTGGAGAAACAGTATTGGAAACGCTGTGGAATTTGTACCTTACAGAGGTCAGCTGGGAAGGCTGTATTGGAGATGATATTTGAACAATGAGCCACTGAAATCTTTCTTGGCTCTTCAGTCAGGACATACCACTCTTCTTGGCCTGCCACTGCTTCCTCAACAGAGTCTCTCGCAGAATGAAGGACTTGTTTTCACTGTCATCCATGTGTGTGTGTCCTCGGCTAGGTCTGAGCATCATACAAAAGAGACTGGTCCATACTGAGTCTACGTACAGCTCAAAGCCCAATTGCCCTCCGTAAGTGTTTATTACATAATTGAACAGACAGAGACTGGATGTGGGCCCTCTTCCACCAGTGACGATTTCTGCGAAGCTAAAATTATTAGCTAGTATGTTTATGCTTTTAGAAGCTGGGATGCTTTGAAAACAGGAACTCACTCAAGAGGGTTTGAAGCAGCCCCAAACTGTAGCTGTTTGCATGTGGGTTTAACCAAGTGTCCAGCCGCGTTCCCAAAGTTTAAAGAGAAAATGCAGCACAGGAGCTGAGACTAACCCAAGGCTTCCCCAGGGGACCAGGTGCTCTCCACCATCTCCTTTCTCTGGGCCCCACATCTGACAGCGTGCTGCCTTTGAGCTTCCCCTTCTTCCGGTGAATAATTTGTGAGTTCCAGGACATCTATTCAACAAAGGGGCATTCATACACCCTGGCTGAGTGCAAAGACTGGGAAACTGAAGGAAGGCCAGGTTCCTGCCTCTCGAAATCAAAGTAGCTAACAGTGTTCCTTTTGAAGCCCACTGCCTTGGCTTCCTCTTTGCTTTACATTTATTAACAATGGCTTTTGGGTAAGACATCGAGTTCCTCAGAGTCCGTATGTGCCAAACAAGCATCACCTTTGTCCTCTTCATACCTCAGCAGACGTTAGTAGATTTATGGAAGATAAGGCGGTGATAGTAAGTGTACATTTTTGCTTTTATTTTTAGGTCTGTGTCTAACTTTCTATAGTTCTTTAAAAATCTTATTTTCCCTTTATTTATGTTTGTGCATATCTCTGTGTGTGAGTGTGTACATATGTGTGCCAGTGCCTCCAGAGAGTAAAAAGGGGGCCTATATACTCATATATATTACTATATACTACTCTACATACTTGTAGGGATAAGTCCCGCCCCTTAGGGGGCGTGTTCGTCTTGGGCTAAAGTTTGCCTATAAATTTGGCGACCGTGCTCCCAGACGCTTGCTTCTGCTTTCCTGGTCTCCGCGGGAACGGTGGTTCTGTAAGTCTATTTCCCCATTAAAGCTGTCTGCATTCGTTACAATCTGTCTGCATTCGCTTATGCTGTTACATTTTTTTTTTGCCCCCGACTCAAGCGCATAGCCCGCTAGCTAACACAGCACGCTCCCGGGTGCCATTTTTTAGTTCGTGACTCGGGCCCCAGTGCTGAGTCCGCAATACACTCAGCCACACAGGCCCATTCTGCTCTGCCTGCTCGCAGGAGCAATTAACCCTTCCCTGCCTGCCTTGGCTAGGTTTGCAGCGGAGCCCTGCTGCCTGAATTAGTAGAAGCTCAGGTACCTGCGGTTTTGCAACAAAAGCCGCCACAGCGGCAGATTTGGTCTGATACAAAGTGACTTGGCCGGTTCTGGTGGCACAGACTGGTAGGATTTGCTGAAAGAGGCAGAGGCAGGCAGATCTCTGTGAGTTCGAGGCCGGCCAGGCGGTGGTGGTGCACGCCTTTAATCCCAGCACTCGGGAGGCAGAGACAGGCGGATCTCTGTGAGTTCGAGGCCAGCCTGGTCTACAAGAGCTACTGGCAGGAACCGGTCATTGCAGGTAAAAAAAAATTTTCTTTTATAAAAAAAAATGTCTGAACACGTTACCATTCAAGAATTTAACAGTTTTTTTAATTGTACCATGTGGGAGATTTTACAAGAGGTGTCTATCACCCCACATCTATGGATCCTTCTGGGATTCGTAGTTTTCCTTGGCACTAAATGGTTTGATAGAAATATAATAAAGTCTTTACAAGACGAATCCAGGATTCTTAAGGCAGAGGTGGAATGCTTAAAAACAATTGAGAATAGAAATATGATAAAGTCTTTACAAGATGAATCCAGGATTCTTAAGGCAGAGGTTGAATGTTTAAAAACAATTGAGAATGACAACAATCTTCTCAAGAATCAGTTTGAAGTTCTCCAGGAAGAGAACAGATCTTTATATAATATGACTCAGTTAACTGAGCAAAATTTAGAAAAGGTACAGGCTAATGTTAAGGAGAAATTCATTACTATGGAAGAAGGAACAGCTGATTTGGATCGTAAGCTTCAGTCCCTTTCTGCAGGAACTGAAACAGTAGTGGCTAATATTAAGGAGAAATTCATTACTATGGAAGAGGGAACAGCTGATTTGGATCGTAAGCTTCAGTCCCTTTCTGTAGGAAGTGAAACATTAACTGAGAGAATCAAAACTGCTGAATGTGACAATAGGATTTTGTCTAAAACTTATGACAGATTGGCGGAAAGATTGTCAATACAAGAAGGCACGGTTTATGCCATAAAAATTATGTCCAAAGATGAGATGTTATCTCTTATGGACAAACTTCATACTCTAGAATTCTCAATGAAGGCTTTGGAACATAATTCTGGACAGGAGATTCAGACATTGCAGAAGGCAATGGTGAATAGAATTGAAAAGATTGAGGAATTTCTAAATTCTGATGAAGAAGAGCAAAGGGTAGAAGGGCAAATTTTAACTACATCTGTGGGTAAATCTCTCCGGGACAATTTCCACAAAGCTCTACCTACAGCTCTACCTGCCTTTCCAGTAATAACAACAGAGAAGGTGATTGGTTCCAGAAACCTTAGGGTCATCAAGGAAGATACATGGGAGCCTGTCCGTATGAATGATCTCAAAGAAATTAAACAGGCTGTCATGACTTTTGGGATGCACTCCTCTTTTGTTAAAGAGATGCTAAAATCTTGGGCCACGACAAGCAGAGCAACCCCTTTGGACTGGCTCCAGCTGAGCTCTGCGGTACTTGAGAGTGGACCGCAACTGAAATGGAAATGCTTATTCAGGCAAGAGGCTAGACTTTTAGAACAGCAGGAAAAAGCGAAGGGAATTGACATTTCCCTAGATAAAATTCTAGGTGAAGGGCTCTTTTCTGACCCTCAGGAACAAGCTAATTTGGATGAAAACACACTCTCCATGTGTACTACAGCAGCCTTAAGGGCTTGGGAAAGGGTACAAGACCCAGGACAGCGAATGGAATCATTTGTCACAGTTAAACAGGGTCAGAGAGAACCCTTTAGTGACTTTTTACAAAGACTAACTAAGGCTGTACAAATAGGGATATCTGACCCAGAAGCAAGGAATGAAATCTGGCAGACGGATGTGTTCCACTTTGCAGAATTTGGCAAATTAAAATATGTTCATCACACCATTGACACTTATTCAGGCTTTCAGTGGGCAACTGCTTTAAGTTCAGAAAAAGCTGATTCAGTAATCACTCATTTATTAGAAGTCATGGCTATCATGGGTATACCTACACAAATAAAGACGGATAATGGTCCTGCTTATGTCTCTAGGAAAATGAAACGGTTTTTTGATTATTACAATATCAAGCATGTTACAGGTATACCATACAATCCTACAGGTCAAGCAGTCATAGAAAGATCAAATCGAACTATAAAGGATATGTTGAACAAACAGAAAGGGGTGGAAAACACCCCCAGAAATAGGTTACATAATGCTTTGTTAACCTTGAATTTTCTCAACGCTAATGAGAAGGGAACAATGGCTTCAGAAAGACATTGGATAATGGAAAAGTCTACTGAACTAAATCAACCAGTTTATTTCAAGGATGTGCTGACCTCACAATGGAAGCCGGAAGATGTGCTGCGAAGGGGTTTTGCTCTTATTTCCACAGGTGAGGAAAAATTGTGGATACTGTCAAAATTAATAAAGGTTCAGTTTGAAGAAGAGAAGCCACTTGGAAAAGATAAATAACAATTCATTCACAAGGATGGCGAGCATACTGATGGTAAGAAATATAGATAGGTTGGGGGCAGGGTTCTTTTCTTATCTCCACAGGAAAATACTCATCTTCAAAGAAATTAAGGGACCCTGAATATTTAATTACTGATGGATGGACACATTTTGTAAGTATTAATTTATATATATATATATGTCTTATTAAACATTTCTTTATAAATATGTAGAGCTGGTTTTGAAGTTGGACTCTGGCTCAGTCCCTCTCCAATTCCAAGCCTGTTAGTAAGAGAAAAACCCAGAGTTTCTGGAGTTTCTGTCTCATGTCAAGAGCCATGATATGGGACAGAAAGAAATATGAGTTTAGAAAACATCTTTGCTTTTCTTCATATCTATCATACTTTTCATTGAATATATCTATCATGCCTTTCATTGAATATATATGTGTATGTCTATATATGTCTATATGATTAATGTTTAAGTTTTTCACAATGAACAATGAGTTTTTCCTGAAGTGACATTTGAAGTTTCCTGGAAGAAGACGGGGCCCCACAACAACAACTCTACCTGGTTATTATGACATCATGATACCGATAGCACTACTACAAGACCTGCTTTGGGTACCAGCTGCACAAGACGATCCCAACTTGGTTAGCTGAAATGGTGCACATCTTGTACAACATTCTGGCCAGACCTCCACAAAATACTCAGAGACTATTTGCAATTTTAAAAGATATTGATCTTGAAATTCAACCATCATTTTACTTTCACAGGATCCCCCAGAAAGAACGTCGCCCCCATGACAACTGGAAGTAATTCTAGAGGACAACGTCCCCTCTCCCAGTAAAGTTTGCCCCTGGGTTTAGGGACATCATTTAGGGGTTGGGAGGTTGGGGGAGGAATTTTATAAGCTCAGGGATCATTTTGAATAAAAAAAAAGAAAAGAGGGAATGATGGGATAATAGATTTATAATTGTGAGTTACTGTTTTTAGACAAATATATTGGTATTGATTCTTGTATATTGATAAAAAGTTAAATTATATTGACTATTGTATGCATGCTTGTTTCTACCTCTGTTTAAAACAATTTTTATGAATTGACATATATTGTATTGATATATATATATATATATTGTATATATTTATCATATTGCAATGTATATTTGTACAGTGTTTATATTTGGAGGTCATTATCCTCATTTGTTACACAGTTGTTTATTGTCTTAGTCTTTAAGTTAGATAGATATTGAGAATTATATAGATTAATAATCGTCTAAGTTTGTCATTTATAATTAGACTAATCAGGTTCTTTAGATATATAGAGATTATACTCAGTATAGATAGATAATCTTCAGCCTCTTCAAAGAGCTGTAGAAAATGGCCTTTAATCTAACTCAGAGTTTCATGATAGTGAGACACAATTGCTTCTGGCAACACCGCTCTATTCCCGAGAGAATGTTGAGCACCAAAGACACTCCACCTGGAGCCTTTCTTTTTGGCAGAACTGGCCTTTGGGCAAAGAAATGTCCATACCTCAACCACTGACAGAGATACAGAGCATGCATCAATGGATAAAACAGGACTGTCATATCCTGCCAAGACAGGGTAAGATAGTTTTGAAAACTTCCTTGCCTTTAATAATGGTATGCCAGTTATGTTAGGCCTTAGCCAAAGTTGGTTGACTCAACATTGCAAACGAGAGTTTGGGTGATTGCCCAGGTAGTCAGTTGTCTCTGTCAATTGTTGCACATTTTGGATATATCTTGTTTGTTAAGTAATATTTATTCCCTTCTCAGATCTTTGATGGAGTTGAAGATTATATAATTGTAGTTACTCTCTACATTATTTAGACTCCTTGAGATAGAATGTTTAGCAAAACTTTTGATTCTCAATATTGTTCGTTATATTTATTAGTTGTTATTATTGTATATAGTTGTATTTGGTTTAGTTCTGTCTTATTTAGACAAAAGGGGGAGATGTAGGGATAAGTCCCGCCCCTTAGGGGGTGTGTTCATCTCGGGTTAATGTTTGCCTATAAATTTGGCAAGCGTGCTCCCAGATGCTTGCTTCTGCTTTCCTGGTCTCCACGGGAATGGTGGTTCTGTAAGTCTATTTCCCCATTAAAGCTGTCTGCATTCGTTACAATCTGTCTGCATTCGCTTACGCTGTTACACATACTCTAGAAGCTGGAGTTATAGGCAGTTGTGATCTGCCCAGAGTAGGTGCTGGGAATGAACTCCATCCCTTTGCAAAACTAGCAAGTACTCTTAACTGCTGAACCATCTCTCTAGCCCTAAGAGTAACTTTAATTAAATGCTTGTGATGATGATGATGGTCAGGCAATCACTTTAAAATCACTGTAAAGCTACCCTATTTTGCAGATTCCTTAAGATATTCTCTGACATCAAGATTGCTTATAGATATTGGTGTCATTGTTCCTATTTTTCAGATAATGAATAGTTTCTGTATTAAAAGGTAAGCTTCCTAGGCCCGTGTTTACTGCGAGAGGAGATGGCCATTAGCTGAGGCTTGTGACACAGGCTCTCGGCTACAGGCCATAGCCTTTTCTTCCCGTGGTCTTTTTGTATCTCTGATGACTGCTCTCTGTGAATCTTGAGAGTGGGTTTACAGATGGCAGTAGGTCTGTATCCATTTCTTGAGATTCACTGAAAGACACACATTCCTGAAACAAATTGATGGCAGATTTGGAGACCTCTGAGCTTTGAGGAAACCAGATTAAGCACTTCCCAATAACCACCTACCACAACCAGAGAGAGCTTACATAGAGAAGCTGGGAGAATGAGAACACGTGATATTTGTATTCTGATTAGAAGGTTATGGGGGATGTCAATGTCCATAGGTATCTTCTCATGCTACTAAAGGGATCATACAAAGAGAAACTGTAGAGTTTTTGTGAGGGGTATAAGAACCAGTTTTGAGGGTAGAGCCTAAACTTCAGCCAGTGGGAAAAGGCTTTGAACAATATTTGTGGAGAAGATTGTGTGTTGAGGTACTATGAATCCACACCTTGGTAAAAGAGGCATGATTCAATTGATTCTTTTTGTAGGGTTGATTATGTTGGCTGTGAAAGTGGAGGGCTAACAGCTGTGGAGAACAGATGTTGTAAGAGTCCACACTGTGAGGGCATTATCTTTTATGTACAGTCCAACATGGGCCCACATGTCTTTCATTTCAAAGGGAATGGCTTTAGTGGGGCAGTAAAGGCCTTATATGATTGTTCAAGACCTTAATATTTCTGTGCCTATGGTGGTTTCTAGTCACAGATGCTTCTGAAATACCCATGTTCATTTTCTAATTGGAAACATGTAGGCAACTATAGTATAGTTGTAGTCTTTGTTGTAGGCAAGATTTTCCCAAAGATCAGCACCAAGGGAGTATATTAAGGAGGGGGTTTACCACAGTAGCTTACGATTGGTTGGGGATGGGAAGTACAACAGTGGCTATCTATACTCTAGAAAAGTCTCCTCAGTCCACTAAGCGGATGCCTCAGAAATTCCAGGCTAATGCTAAAAGCCTGGAAGATTCCTGAAGACTTACTGGTCTTCAGTCTCTATTAGAAGGTTGAGGAAACCACAGTGAAGGGTGGTGGCTAGAGCAACTGTATCAACAACAGAAGCAGCAGCTGCTGCTACCACTGCAGAGAAAGATGCACTTACCAACATGGAGTGAAGACAAGCAGGCAAGCAACATTGCTTATTCCTCAGACTTCTTTATATACCTGAGTTACCTGCTAGGAGGAATTGCCTACTGAATCTTTCTTAAAAATTCCTTCATAACACTCCCCCCAAAACATGAATTAGAAGCCTGCTTCTTAGTTAATTCTAGGTCTTCCCAAGTTGGCAACAAAAGTTATCATAATTAAATTCTCACGGTGTCACTCTGGAATTGAATCTAAGACTTTATCTATCTATCTATCTATCTATCTATCTATCTATCTATCTATCTATCTATCTATCTATTTTTAGGGTAAAATACCTATAATGTTATCTAATGTGTGTGAGTTGTCTCTGTGAGTTCATGAACCTGTACTTCACAGTTTACACCATTAATGTGCTATATTACTCCTAACATTAATGTAGTATGTTTCTCCATCCCAGAACCAGAGATAAGAGCTAAATGAACTCATCCAAAACCTCACGGCAAAGTAATGACTAAGGAGGGGTGACAATGCAGATTATTTGGGGGCTAATGTTATGGCCCCCAATATAATTGTTATTGTTGGAGACATGAAAGCACCAGGAATAGACTAGGTGTTCAGAAGTCAGTGAGTCCATGTCTCTGGGTTAGGCAATGGATACTTACTTCTCCAGAAAGCCACGGGATTCCACAGAGAATTTATTTCATGTGATTCAGGGCAGCTATTCAAAAGTGCAGACTCGGCGGAGCTCAACACAGCCCTTTTATCTTGGGCCTGCCTCTTACACTTGTTCCCATTTATTTTGCCACTTATCAGTAGACACTGGAGATTAGAGAGCACACAGTCTGCTTCTCAGTAATTACCTGCCCCGATTATCTTAAAAGACTCTCCAACTGCTAGGCATTTTTTTTTGCCTGAGCAGTGGTGGGTGGGATAATCGGCCCCGACTTTACTAAGTGTTATCCTGTTAGAAATAACAAGACCCAAACAGCAATTTTTGTGCCTCTGATGGAACATTAGTCATTCCAAGAAACAAACTCAAAACGTGAAGCCTTTTGCCTGACAACAGTTGTGTGGGCTGCAGAATCATTTAGTGGATCGGATGCCTCTGTGTGTCTCTAGCTGTAGAGAAAACATCTAATTCTTTTTCCAACGGAAAACCAATGCAAGGTTGAAACGAACAGGTCCCCGCATGCCCGTGAAACCTGTGGCATGGGGGAAGGCATGACTGCAGGACACATCTAAAGGTGTGTGGCACCAGAAACCTGTGTTTCCATCTCTAAGCCCCCATTCTGCCGAAGAGGAGGAAACCTACCTATGTTGGTTAGTATTTACCATCAGCTGCGAACAACCAAGAGTTACAAGGGATGATAACCGCAGTTGAGGGAGTGTCTAGATCAGATCGGTCTATGTCTGTGCATAAGGAAGTGTTTTGATTGTTAATTGGCCCATCCCATTGTGTGCAGCATCATTCCCTCAGCAGAGGATTCTTTCTGAACTGTACAGGACAGGTGGGGGCTTGATGAATGGGTGCAAGCGCTTCTCTAGGTTCTATGGCTATAATGTGACAAGCCATCTCAAGCACCTGCTTCTGTGGCTTCTCTCTAATGATGGAGCAGTGAGCCAAATAAATCCTCTCCTTCCCTATGCTGAAACTAAATGAAACAAGAGGACTACTTATGTTCTATATGACAGAAGAGAGCTTGAATGAAAAGCAGTAAGTACCTCCAAGCCAAGACCATGGTGCCCCAATCTCCCTTTCATTCTTTTCTCCATTTTCTTTCTTTTGTAAAATTTCAATTTGAAGTGATTACAGAATGATCAGATAGAAGATTGGAGAATCAATATTGTGCCTTGGCAAATGCCCTTTGCATACTTTCTCCTCGTAGCAATGTCTGGAATAACTGCTAAGCAATGTGACAAGCAGGACATTGGGAGACTGACACAGACCTTATCAACCATTATCAGGTATTACCTACCCTTTTGTGTGTGCTAATATACACACATGTATGGTTGCACGTATATGTTTCCTGTATCTTTTTGTCATGTGTATATGTTCTTAGAAGATACCTCAAAAATCTTCCTCCTCCTACATCTTTATATGTACACTCAATTCACCCTTGCCCTTGGTCCTCATCTCTAACTTCCATTCACCTGCTTGTTCTCTCTATTGGAGCCAGACTAGAGGTTGGAGAAATGCTATGCTCTTGCTGAAAACTCTGTGTACAGTTCTCCGCCCCCACATCAGGTGGCTCACAACTTCCTGTAACTCCAGCTCCAGATAGCCAATGCCCTTCTGTGGTCTCTACAGGCAACTGTATTCACACGCACATAGTCCCAGAAAAATGCACCTACATATACATAATACATATACATAATTAAAAGCCAATCATTAAAAAATGCAATCTAACTCAATGAATTAAAAGGTCACCTCCATTTCCCAAGTGTTCCACAATTTCGGCTTGGTTTCTTCTCTCATGGAAGAATTAAATGTGAGGATTGCATCAAAGGGGATGTGCCTTTCCTTCCAGCCCTCCAGACTCATGGTTCTCTCCTATACTAACTGTTGCTAAAGATGTGTTTTAAACAGTTTTGTGTGTGTGTGTGTGTGTGTGTGTGTGATTCTTCTCTGAGTACAGGGTTCGTTGGTTCTGGGCAAATACTCAGAAGTTTCACTAGAAAGTGTGTTATGAAACCAAATATGAGTGAGTACATCCCATAAATAAAGGACATTGAGCCTATAATTAGTGATCCTAGAGAAGCTAAATAAGAAGGAGAACCCAAAGAAAAACATATAGGCATCTTCCTGAATATTAACCTTCATCAGGCGATGAAAGGAGATAGAGACCCACATTGGAGCACCGGACAGAAATCTCAAGGTCCAAATCAGGAGCAGAAGGAGAGAGAGCACGAGCAAGGAACTCAGGACCGCGAGGGGTACACCCACACACCGAGACAATGGGGATGTTCTATTTGGAACTTACCAAGGCCAGCTGGCCTGGGTCTGAAAAAGCTTGGGATAAAACCGGACTCGCTGAACATAGCGGACAATGATGACTACTGAGACCTCAAGAACAATGGCAATGGGTTTTTGATCCTACTGCACGTACTGGCTTTGTGGGGAGCCTAGGCAGTTTGGATGCTCACCTTACTAGACCTGGATGGAGGTGGGTGGTCCTTGGACTTCCCACAGGGCAGGGAACCCTGATTGCTCTTTGGGCTGAGGATGGAGGGGGACTTGATTGGGGGAGGGGGAGGGAAATGGGAGGCGGTGGCAGGGAAGAGACAGAAATCTTTAATAAATAAATAAATTAATAAAAAATGAATGAAAAAAAAGAAAGTGTGTTATGTCTTTCTTTATGTTCCAGCGTGTTTCTAAGGTGACTATCATTTCAGATTCTTATCATTACTCTGCACAGTGTCTCTGTACTGTCACCAGTACTGACGTCTACCTATTTTGGTGCCTTTATCGTGATAGACCGGGATTCCCCCCATCCCTGTAAAGACTTATTATGTAGACAGTGCTCTTCTGCCTGCATATATCCCTGCATGCCAGAAGATGGCACTAGATCTCATAGATGGTTGTGAGCCACGATATGGTTGCTGGGAATTGAACTCAGGACCTTGGGAAGAGCAGCCAGGACTCTTAACCTTTGAGCCATCTCTCCAGCCCTAGACTGGGATTCTTAATTTGGATTTTGATGCTAGCTCATATTTTATGCATTTATCATTTTAGTCAATTATCTATACCATCCAACAATTATTTATCCAAGCATTTTTCTTATAATTGGTTTTTACTTTTTATTTCTGAAATTTGAGAGGTTTTAAAAATTCATTTATTTTATTTTGATATGCAGTCTCATTGTGTTGGCCCGACTGGCCTGGTACTCACTGTGTAGACAAGGTTGGGCTTAGACTCACTGAGATCCTCCTGCCTCTGCCTCCTTAAAGCTGAGATTAAAGGCGTGTGTTGCTATACCCACAGAATAACTCTTTTTTTTTTCATCCTAGATCCAAAACTTTCCACGAACATTTGGCTTATAGCATTGGTTTTAGAACCGACAAAAGAGAAACACATCAAATTTGATCTTTGCCTTCTTTCTGCCCCTGTCCTCCCTTCTTCTCTTACCAAGAAAATTCCTTCTCTTTGTGGTTTTATGTGTTTATGTATTGGACAGCACAGGGAGGTCTGGTGTTTGGAATTTCACACATCAGCCAAGGAATCTGGAACAGAATCCATCCTCATTATCCCACTTTCAGGAACACAGAATACACACAGACACATTTGCTTTACAGCATAACCAAATATGGGTCGTCAGATAATTGGTGGTGGCTTCTCTGACCTTTTGGATCTCAGGAGCATTAACATGGCTCAAAGCATTAGGAATGTTACACTACCAGCTGGACAAGTGATCATATTTGTAATCCTGCCCATCCATATTTTACTGTTTCTAATCTCTCCTCAAACCAAACCAAGCTGTAACAAACTGCGAACCTCCTTGGCTGTAAAGGACGGTTTCTAGGCCCTGACGTGTCTGCTTAAGACAATTGGAAGGGGTACTTTTGGTGGCAGTTGAGAGCGGTTTCCTGGCCTCATCTTCTGAGCTCGCCATTGCTCAGGCAGAGGGAGAGCGTGGTCTCTGGGATGCTGGTTGAGGGTTGGAAACTGGAAACTCGAGGGATGGGACAGCATTACACAAGGACCAAGGTGATTTTGACCAACAGGGACTTTATTTCCTCCAACTATGGACAGAAATTCCTATCCCTTTTTAAAACTGGTGAAATACTCCAAACCCAACACACAAAATGGCAGGCACTCATTTGTAGACATGGCCACTGTGAGCTCACACTGTGAAGTATGAGGCGTGCTGTCTCCTAGGTAGAAGCAGCTCCATAGCAAGAAATGGTGACTTGAAGCTGGGTCTAGCCATGGCCCTGCGAGAACTCAGCATCAACATTCTAGGAGAGGAGAGGAGTGCTGGAAACAGGCAGTATTTGCTTCGGAACTGAAGAACTGTGTGTCTTCTACTGCTTAGCTCTTCCTTGCCGCTTTTCTTAGTTGCTCCGCATCGTTCCCATGAAATATACTGGGTCTTCTAGGATGAAAGCTTACACGAAAAGTCTCAACGATGTGTTAGATACATTTTTAAATTAGCTACCTATGAAGTTGCATTTACATGGAGACACAAAGTTGGGACAATAACAGCTGATAAGGGCTAGGGCATCCTCAGCTCTTTGGGCTGGACATTTTGGTTTCAGATATTTGGTGCAGCTGTCTGCTGGGTCTAAATAAGGATATAGGCATGTATGAGGGCAAATGTTGATTTCTTGGAGGGCCCTTTGTATCCAAGAATGCATTATGCTTGATCACTCCTGGAGAGTCTTCATTCTACAGCCTGTTGCTCTGAGTTCAGCAACGCCACTCATTGTCGGGTGCAATCTGTGTTCAGACAATCTGACTTCTGGTTTTGGTGAAGACACCTCTACTGCTCTTTTTCCTCTTCCTGCTCCTCATCCTCATCCTTTTCCTCCTCCTCCTGCTTCTCTTTGTCCTGTTGCTTCTCCTCTTGCTTCTCCTCTTCCTGCTGCTCCTTCTCCTGTTCTTCTTCTTCTTCCTGTTGCTCCTCCTCTTTCTGTTAATCCTCTTCCTGCTTTTCCTTGTCCTCTTTCTTCTCCCTTTCTTGTTGCTCCTTCTCCTGCTCCTTTTCTTCTTTCTGTTCTTCTTCCTCTTCCTCCTTCTCCCCCTCCTTCTACTTCCCCTTCTCTTGCAATCCCTCCTCTTGTTCCTCTTCCTGCCCCTTCACCTTCCTTTTGGATTATTGTCAATCACTATCATGTTAGCATTTGAATTCAGATTTCTTCATTTGTTTTCCCTTTTTATTAATCAAGGTTTCATGATATAGACATGATTAAGTGGAGACTCACTATGCAGACCAGGGAAGACTTAAACTTTCAGAGAGTCTCCTGTCTCTGTGCTAGACTTACAGGCACATGCCTACACACTAAGCTTAGAAATAGCAATCTTCAAACAGGATGGAATGATTTTATGTGCTGCTTTGAAACAATGTGAAAATGCAATTTAATCATAAAGTTGTCTGGGAAAAAATACAGAGATGCCACTCAGAATCACAACCATCCCAATCCCATATTTAAAAGTGAAGAAGGCAGTTGATAGGATCAATTTAAGTATGAAAAATTTCTAGAGAAGTGAAGCACTTGACGTTTTGTTTTCATTGTGGTTGTAGCAAAATCCAGGGAGAATTTGAGATGCACAAAAGTCAGTGAGATGCAAAGCAGAATACAGAAGAAGTCTCCTGGGGCATAGATGCCATGGATGATTCTTAAATGATGCATCCTGGCCCACAGGCCCTGCTTGGGTCAGGTTGGACTGGAAGAGGAATTCCTTTATTTGTTTTCTGTCTTTCCATTAAATGGAATTATTCATCTATCTATCTATCTATCTATCTATCTATCTATCATCTATCTATCTATCTTTCATCTGTCTATGTATCTACTATCATCTATCTTTAGAAAGGGAGAGAGAGGGAGAGACAGAGACATTATCTATATATCTACATATTATGCATCTATCTACCAATCATCTATTTATTGATTAATTACTTATCAATCTATCAATCATCTATTTTTAGAGAGTGAAAGAAACATCATATATATATATAAAATCTATCTACCCTCTATTTATCATTTATCTATTTTCATCTACCTATATATCCTCTATTTTTATGTATGTATGTATGTATGTATGTATGTATGTATCTATCTATCTATCTATCTATCTATCTATCTATCTATCTATCTATCTAACTAACTATATGTATGTATCTTTGGTTCATCATCTACCTATCTATCATCTATCTTTACAGAGTGTGAGAGAGAGACAGAGATATTATCTATCTACTTTACTATCATCTATTCTTGTGAAGTCAAAGCAAAGATATCATATATAGTTTATCTATCCATCTATCAACCTACCCAACTATCTATGATTTATCTCTCAAAATCTATCTATCTATCTATCTATCTATCTATCTATCTATCTATCTATCTATCTATCATTTATATGTCTGTTATCTATTTATCATCTATTTTTAGAGAATGAGTCAGAAACAACACCTACATATCTACATATTATCTATCTACTTTTCTATCTACTATCTATCATCTATCTTCTATGTATTTATCTATATATCTATGTATATATCTATGTGTCATCTATATGTCTATCTATATCATCTATATATCTATCATATATCATCTGCCATCTATCTATACATCCATCTATTTTTTTTATTCTTTTGCCCATTCCGTGATCATTTGCATTGATTTGATTTAAGTGGCTATTTGCACACTAGGGGACTCACAAACACACATGTCTCTTGAAGACCAGTGCTTCACAGGTGGAGAAACTGAGCATCAGAGAGTAAAAGCATAGGTAGGTAGAGCACACTCTTCCAGGACACACAGAAATCTTCCCTGCTATCCTCTGAGACTGCCAGTCCCCTCCACTACCTCCTAACACATCTGAGAATTCAACTCTTCTTTATTTCTTTAACATTTTCTTTCCCTTGATGAATGAGTTTCCCCTGGGAGGAGAAATGAACTTGTTTAAGGTCTTCTTTTGCTCCAGGGTTTTTGGATTTGAATTTTAAATGTCATGCTGCTATTTAGTTCTGACACAAGAGACCAGGAAGATTTATGCTGAGCCAACAAGTCCACAGGGGCGCATTACTGAGGAGAACGCCCCCCTGGCTGTTCTTATCTGGTGGAGGGAGGAGCAGGATGGAAAATGTCTTAGGTTCACAGTCATGCCCTGCCGCCCCACTGTGTGAACAGGTTGATCTTTGCACTGATGCCCCACTGTGTGAATTGGTTGATCTTTGCCCTGCTGCCCTACTGTGTGAACTAGCTGATCTTTGCCCTGCCGCCCCACTGTGTGAATTGATTGATCTCTGCCCTGTTGCCCCACTGTGTGAACCGGTTGAACTATTCAAATTCTTTTATTTCAGGCTGCTCACAAATAGAGGAAGAATGCATGTAACCTCTAAGGTCGCCACGAGGACTGCAAACTCTGTGTCTAATGATGCAAAGTATCAAGGATGAATAAGAGGCATTACAGAAATTTGATGTGATCGAGATTATTTAGGAATGCTTTGGAGGAATACTCTCTTTACTAATGAGGGATTACATTCAAACCCTGCCTTGGAAACAAGGCCAAAGAGCCTATTTATACTCTCATCTACTGTCTATGGTTCCCAAAGCACGTGTGTTTTCAAAAGAGAGCAACCTGGGAGGACACTGAGCATCATGTGGAGGATGAGCATCGTCATTACTGCTAAGTGCTGCCCAACACTTTCTGCACTTCCGTCCCAGGTTTCATAGATGATAGTCAGATAGAGGCCATAATGAAGCTCACTGCAGACGAAAAATAGACAGCATGGTCTCTCTGGGAGCTGAGCAGAGAAGAAGCATGCAGTTTTACAGCCCGACAATCTACTGGGTCAATGTCTGGAGACAGCTGTGCATGCGTCCAGAAGCTGCATTACTTTCTTGGAAGAATCATTTGAATTGAGTGAAAATCCAGAAATTGAACTTCAGTGCAAATAAAAACAGCACCAAGACAAAATCTTTTACCTAGAACAACAGCAATGAAACATGATATCCCAAATACTAGGGAATTATAAAACATAATACATTGCTGGTGGTGACAGAGGAAGCTTGTTAAACTTGGTGAGAAGCAATAGTACAGGGCCTTGTTGCCAGAAAAATGTCCGGGACACTGCACACACTATACTTGTTTGTGAAACTAAAGAAACACTCAAAGCAAGTCATTGGACTGATAAACATATTCCTTGTGATGGGTGGGAGGCAAACATTAAGTTTTAGTTTAGGAAGACTTAGATGTGAGTCCATTTAAAAAAATTGAACCCCCTTTCTTTTGTGCCAGGATATTTACCCAATGGCAACAATTTTACATGCTTAATATTCATGAGAGCATTATCAACATGTGATTAACTTTAATTTTAAGTTATAATATGCCAATATGATATCATGGAAATTGTCTGCAAACTCAAGAGCATGAAGCTGTAAACAGAGATAAAAATTGTCCCTCCATCTCCATGCAAACAAACTCAATAAGGGAAAGAACAATCTGGAATGGAAAATATGTCACAAAAATAGTTTCAGAGATTTTGCTGTTTAAGAGTCGTTGCTAATAGCCTTTCAGATACAGTTACATAGAAATTCTAAAACCAAAATACATTTTTATTTTAGGTTTTGTGTATTATTTTACGTATTTATGTAAAGAGCTTACCTGTATAACTGAGTGGGTAAGTACCAATAGGTATATCCAGATATTCTGAATTTGTATAACCCTAACTGTCACAAGATAAACAGAAAGACAGTGGTGATTTGCTTGGGTTTCCTCTTATTGTCACAAGTTCTTTTTACACATTATTTTTATAGGCAATGGCTTATTTTTATTTTCTTAATCATTACACCTTTTCATTCATCTTAGGTTCATTTACCTGGCCAGTGGTAGTGATTTCAATGTATTAAAGGCCAGGATAAATGAAGCTAAAAAGAGGCAAAGCTAAAATCTCTACTTTAAGAGGTGTCAAATATGTGTAGACATGCATATGGATTATGGCATGTACATAGTGACAAGATGGAAATTATTTTGTAGAAATGATTAATGGCAAAGAGGGCCATTAAGAAAGTTGTGGTTGCTGTCATTTGCTACAGCTTGATGGGATTAGTAGAATGAACAGTGGATGGGAACACGGACTAGACCAACCTACCCCTGGACCCAGCAATACCACTCTTGGGAATATACCCAAGAGAGGCCCTATCATACACCAAAAGTATATGCTCAACTATGTTCATAGCAGCATTGTTTGTAATAGCCAGAACCTGGAAACAACCTAGATGCCCTTCAATGGAAGAATGGATGAAGAAAGTATGGAATATATACATATTAGAGTACTACTCAGCAGTAAAAAACAATGACTTCTTGAATTTTGCATACAAATGGATGGAAATAGAAAACACTATCCTGAGTGAGGTAAGCCAGACCCAAAAAGAGGAACATGGTATGTACTCACTCATATTTGGTTTCTAGCCATAAATAAAGGACATTGAGCCTATAATTCGCGATCCCAGAGAAGCTAAATAAGGTGAACCCAAAGAAAAACATATAGGCATCCTCCTGAATATTAACCTTCATCAGGCGATGAAAGGAGACAGAGACCCACATTGGAGCACCGGACTGAAATCTCAAGGTCCAAATCAGGAGCAGAAGGAGAGAGAGCACGAGCAAGGAACTCAGGACTACAAGGGGTGCACCCACACACTGAGACAATGGGCATGTTCTATTGGGAACTCACCAAGGCCAGCTGGCCTGGGTCTGAAAAAGCCTGGGATAAAACCGGACTTGCTGAATGTAGTGGACAATGAGGACTACTGAGAACTCAAGAACAATGGCAATGGATTTTTGATCCTACTGCACGTACTGGCTTTGTGGGAGCCTAGGCAGTTTGGATGCTCACCTTACTAGACCTGGATGGAAGTTGGTGGTCCTTGGACTTCCCACAGGGCAGGGAACCCTGATTGCTCTTTGGGCTGATGAGGGAGGGGGACTTGATCAGGAGAGGGGGAGGGAAATGGGATGCGGTGGCGGGGAGGAGGTAGAAATCTTTAAGAAAGAAAGAAAGAAAGAAAGAAAGAAAGAAAGAAAGAAAGAAAGAAAGAAAGA
>JABTXL010007734.1:16553308-16577183 GCA_025134845.1 Neodon shergylaensis | reverse complement strand
AGAAAGAAAGAAAGAAAGAAAGAAAGAAAGAAAGAAAGAAAGAAAGACAGAAAGAAAGAAAGTTGTGGTTGCTGTCATTTGCTACAGCTTGATGGGGTTAGTAGAATGAACAGTGGATGGGAACACGGTCTAGACTGAGGTTGGGAAATCTGGCACTTCCTTCCAACAGTCTGAGCAGGTGACTTACTATGTCAGCATTAATTCCTTCCTGTGTGCTGATTCATTTGTTCTCTCTCCCGTCCTGTGGAGCGCGTGTGTTACATGTGAGACATAACATTGGATACCACGGGGCTTGAGTGAGTAAGCTGTGATTGCAGGAACTTCTCCCTCCAGCAAGGACAAATGGGATGTTCAAAGGAAAAGGTGTAGCAGAGAATTTGAAAAGTGTGGTGTCCGTGAAACAACTGAGCAGCAGCTAAGTGGGCTTCAGTTTCCTCACAAGGACAACAATGTCTAGTCGCTAGGAGAAGAAAAGAAGGTAATAAACACAGCTGGATATTCCTGTGAAAATCAAGTTACCACCTTGACAAGCTATATAACTGAGGATCTGCATTTCCAGATCAAAGAGGGTACAACTGCCCTCTTCTCTCATATCCTCCAGTATCTTACTGAACATGAGCTATGACCCCCCAACAATTGTGAAACTACACTGATAGAATGCAGGTGACAATTTTGTCTGAAAGATTAGAAATAACTCACCTTTAACTATTCCACGCTAGTGTCCATACCTATAAGTCATCACCATCTTCATCCTCTCCTCCTCTTCCTCATCACTATCCTCATCATTATCATTATTCCTTTTCTGGAGAGGAAACTCAGGACCCTGCACACTGTACAGGAGCTCTGTATGTCTGTACATCCCTCCCCTTCCACAATGCTGTAGTTATGATACTATGACTCTGTCGTGATGAGAATAGTCTTATCTAAAATGCCCAGCTTTTTTTTTTAAAACATCTTTCAGATACTGGAAACAGAAAATAATTTAGAGCTTATATCCTGGCCAGTTGGTTACCTTTGAATAAATAAGCTGAATCTCACTTGAGTTTAGAAAAAGAACATTGACTTGGAAGAAAACCATCTCAATGATTCTGACACTCATTATCAGAATAAAATTAAATCTGTGGTATTTCCACGCTGGCAATACTCCGAACTCACTAGCCCCAGTCATGGGCTTGGATCCATATCTTTGCCACTGGTATTTGTAGGAATCTTTTCTTGTGTGGCTATGGTCTTGTGGATTCTTAAATGGCTAGACTGTTAGGTTGGGATCAAAATTGCCACTGGAGACGTATTTTGCTAAGCGCATAGTGCTCCACAGAACAGCGTTAAATAAGTACCAAACTTCTGATCCCACAATCACCTTGTTTTTCACAGTTTAAATAGAAAGGTGGAGCTTTGATCCATCTGCACACATAGCAGCCTCCACACATAGTCATTACAGGAAGAGTTAGACATAAGCTTCTTAGACTGTCTTAACAGGTAAACTTGGGATTTAGATTTCTTTCTTCAAAATTAAACTCTCGAAAAAGAACACATATATCTTCATAACATATAAGGTGTTCTTGGCATCACACAGTAGCTAAGAATAGCAGGCTGATATAACCGAGTTTCTTGGTGTTCAACTGCCATAATGGGGGGTATACTAACATGGGCAAAGGGATATAAAAGGACAGTCTTTTGTCCCTTGTCTTCCAATGTCAATAAAAAACAAGGTGTTTTTTGGAAAGATTTGTTTATTTATATGTAGTTGAGTGTGCCTGAATGCATGCATTTGTAACCTGTGCATGCGGATTCCCATAGAGATAAGAGGCAGGGGTTAGGATTCCTTGCAACTTGAGTTTCCTGTGGTTAGGAGCTGAAGATGTGTTCTCTGCAAGAGCAGCCCGTGCTCTTTACTGCTGATTTTTCTCTCCGGCCCTTAGGGTATTTACGCTTTTCTGCCGTTTGAAGAAAAAATAAATTATATTGTGTGTTGATACTCAAATCCTCCTAACAAAAGCATTTGGCATTTATCTTTCCGAACGCACTAATATGTTTCCAGTGTGTTCTCTTTCTTCCTGTGTCGTTCAAATGCCAAAAAGTCGAGTTTAATAGAAACTATCTAAATAGTTCCCCAGTTTCCCATTATTGCCATGACCCGCTGGCTATTTCATAATGTCCTGAAGTTTGGCCGCATGCAGTGCCTTCAAACTTTTGTTGTTTTGGACATTCCAAAGTTGATGACTTAGGAGTTAAAAGCTTTAGCTATAGCTCTAGTGATTTCTTTGGGACTAACTCTCACAAAGGAGAGCATCATGACTACATTATGGATATTTTGGGGTACTTCGTATATATTTACAAACTCTCAGCAAAAGAACCTGACCCTTATTTTTCCCCAAGAAGGACCTGATGTCCCAGGCTTACAAACAGCAGGAGGTGAAGGGATGGCTAGAGGCCTTTTGGCCCTGAGGAGAAGAGAGTGTTTACAGGGGTTTGCACACACAGCATTTCAAAAGCTCCAGTCTAACAAAAATATGATGACAAATTGGGAATGGCTTCAAAAGGAGTCCAGGAGATGAGGTTATTGACATTTTTTTCCACTTCTGAGCCCCCTGAGAGCAGAAGTGATTTCAAAGACAAGAATGCCCGATGAATTCAAAGTAAGGGAGAATTCTGTTTAAGAGTTCTGGACTCATCAGCAATGTGATTTGTTCATTGGTAGACAAGGGTCATACTATGACATCTCTGAAAATATCCAAGAGGAGAAGCTATATGGACAATTCTTGGGCAAGTTTTGAAGGACACACTCATCGCAGCTGAGTGAACCAACTCCAAGTGACATAAAGTCACTTCTCACTTGTACCACGTTGTTAGCCTCACGCCTGGCATATATTAACATAATATTCACCTTCCCCACTAGCCATGCTTTTCAAGTTTTACTAAAACCACAATAATAATAAGAGTCTAATGATACTGTTTAGCTTTCTCTTCCCTGAGGCTCTTTGCTATCTCATATCGGGCATGTGAGGGGTGCCATAGTGCATCATGGCAGTGACGCAGATTAGAGGAGACCTGTTAGCTTCTTTTTAACCTAGGAGTAAAGAGAGACTAAGGGGCCAGGGCTTTCCTATCTAACTCCGTCAAGGCATTCCCCCGTGACTTGACTTCATGACGATTCTACTTTTTAATGTGCTGCCACTAACCAGAAGCTCCGTGGGGACAAGCCCTTTAGCACCCCAGCCTTTGGAAGATACAGCACATCCAAAATACAGTAATAAGGGATGAAGATGCAAAGGTCAGTGGATGTGTGAGTCGGAGCAAGCAGGATGGATTGAAGGACACAGACACAGGTGTTCCAGCCCATCTGAACAAGGCATGCTCCAATTCCCTAGTCTTGGCAATGAGCTCCATCCCTGTTCCTTTCTCATGCCAACATGCCCTCTTATATTTATGTTGATTGTCCTTCCCTCTCACCTCCCACCTAACTTGCCCAAGCATGTACTAGAGTCCTCTTATTTGACATAGGAGTACAGGGACCTTCAGATGACAGTGTGAGAAGTTATCCGAGGGGGGTCAATTTGCCTTGATGAATATGGCATTGGATGGAAGAGGTGGGCAGGAAACACTGCTTTTTTTGAGCAAATTCAAGAACGTTTAGAGATGGGGTGGAAACATTTCTATTTCTGCCCCCATGGAGAAAAATGAACAGAAATGACTAAAGGAGATTCTAATGGGAAACCCAACTGCTATGGAGTATGCCACTCGGTAGGTCCTGAGGTTTATGTGCATATTGTAACTCACGAAAGGACTAGATGCTCTGTGTCTTAGAAGCTGGAAGTAGGTCAGCCCAGGCCATTAAATAGTCTAGTTATAAGATATAATTAGAAATAAGGACCATTTGAATCCACACCAGACCCAGAAAACAGGTATATGATCCCCAGTTGCAATTGTTACTTAGTTGGATGCAGACTTAGAAATGACCAGAAATAATTCTATTCAACGGGACATCTAAAAGGGAGACCATTCCCTCAGAGCACATTTTCTAATCGGCTTGGCTGTCCCCTTTAGGCTCAGTAAAACAAACTCATGCAGTGTAAGTATGTTCAGCAATTGGGCTTGTTCCCAGCTTGTGAGACATTCAGCAAAAATCCAGAGTTATTATTAGATCCGCACGCAGGCTTTTGTCAAAAGGCCTCTTGAACTGTTAGGAAATCAGAGTGCAAATTGATAATGACACACTACACATCTCTGACTTGGCAGCACTCTCAAGGCCGCTGAGATACCCCAGGACCGGCTTCCATGGTTTCATGCCAGCAGCCTGCTGCTCAGCACTTGTCCCTTTCCTAAGCCAGTGTGACAACTGCATTCTTCTCCTGCCTAGAAGAGGCAAAGGGAGATGGATTAAGGAGGATGTTTGAGCTGAGACTATTAATTTCCTTTTAGTGTGCATTCAAGTCAGAGCCCTTTATAAGAGAACCTTTTGTGGTTTCATGAAATTACAACGTTGGCTACTGGGCTGCCTTTTCCAAAGCACAAATTTGGATTCTAAAGAAAACGTACGTACTCCGTGTGAAGAAAGGGGAGAAATGAGTGTGCGGTTATCTTAAATACATTCATTTCATGTAATCATTCTGTTACCACAGAAACAATTACAGTATTAGCCCCTTATTAATAAAAGGTATCATAAAGCACAGGGTTCCTAAAATCTCACGAGGTTTCTTTGATAATCCTATGAAAAACAATAATAAAAAAATAACTTGCCTTAACAATGTATACATGATTGAAAGGCTTTTGTAAGCTGTCTGGTTTAAGCACATAGTATTTATCCTGTGTCTACTATTGTGGTAGTACTTTTTAATAATTTGTCAGGGGTTAGGCAAGAGTTCCATGTATGTGTGTGACATTTTCCAGGGAAGTTGGAAAGAGAATTCTCGTTGACTTGTCTTAATGTTCCAGGTCCCAATAGCACCTTTCAAGAGAGCTTGGAAGCCGTGTTCATGGAAGACTGCTCACGAATGGCGAGTTATTTTAGACTTGACTTAGAGCCTGCAAAGTTCTGCTCTGTCACATATAAGAGGAAGTCTTAGACAGGTCACCTGGGAGAAGGAGGCTTGTTTGAAGACTTTTCACTTAGTCTAAAAGGACAGAAAATCAAACTCAATCTCAGGTCCAAGGCAGACTGACAGCTTGTTACGATATCCCCGGTTCGGGGGACAGACTGCCTACAAGGATCACAGAGATCTGTGCCTACCTCTGTTATCTGCCACCCTGGCTCGAAGCTATGTGCAGTGTGTGCTCCTCACCCACTTTCTTTCCTTCTGACTTCGCTTTCCTCTATGAGGTCAGTGGTTGCCCGCCATTGCAACACAGCCACCAAAGGCCCCGTGCTGGCAACTCCCACGCAGAAGCCAGATTCATTAATGACAACGTATGTGGTCCAGGTGTGTGTTTTAAACAAGCTCTGCAATGATTTAGACCAAGATGGCTGGAAATCAGTGTCACAGATCTACTCTTCTCAGATGTTAGTGGGGGCAGGAATGGCCTCGGCTCTTCTAAACAAGTGGGTCGTTCTGCAATAAGTGTCCCTCTACAAGCTAGCTGTACTGCACCTGGACTAGAAGGACCTATCATTCTGAAGACTGAGGAACACAGACTCCCAGGCCCTATCCGAGGCTCCTAGGGTCGGACCCACCACTGTTGAAATATGAGCAGCCGGGGCTGTGTCCCCAGCACCCCGGCTGCCTGCTCGGCTAGCTTATGCCCCGAAATAACAACATACAAACTGTATTCATTTAAATACTGCTTGGCCCATTTCTATCTAGCCTCTTCTCGGCTAACTCTCACACCTGGACTAGCCCATTTCCTATATTCTGTGTAGCACCCAAAATAGGCATACAAATAAACATGCCTGACAATAAATCATAAAGTGCATTTTAAAATAGTTCATAGACACACATATGACTATGATTGCATTTTTACTGAAGACAAAAGCAAACTGATATAGTAATTATAAGAATGTGCTTATGTTTTTTTGCATAAGGGCAGATCTTGGATGAGTATTTGGTACTGCAGGACACAGCATTCTCAGGGCTTTGTAGGCTTATCAAGTGATTGTATAAATGCTGAGAATGTCACTTTCCATAAACACACATGAAAAACTGTAGAAGTAAGTTTAGGGGTCTTTCTGAAATGGTTAGAACTCCTGTCTTAATCCAAAGGCAAAGTTCATTTTACAAGTATTTCTGAGACTCAATTCAGCAACTCAAATGATGAACTAATTTGATCTATACCAAGGAATGATGATAGGAAAATATTAAGCCTTTGTTTCCCATAATTAAGCCATTATGTTCCTCTGAGAGCACAGTTGAAAAAAAAAAGAAACACTGCAGCTCATTATGTACAAGTCTCTAATCTGAGCCGAGGCGTTTCCCAGGGCATTCACTGGTGGCTTGATGCAACGGCGTATGCCTCACAAAGCATACACCTTGAATATTTAGAACCAAAGCTGAAGGCTGGCAAAGCCACGCACATGGACAAACCCCATCAGAACAACTTGAATTCACTGCACACTTGGCTTTGAATCAAGGTTAACTTTATTTTGGTTTTGATTTTCTTTGTGTGTTCCTGCTTCTATGTATTTGCACAGGAGGCCATAAGTGAGCATCAGATTCCCTAGAAATGGAGTTCCAGGTAGTTGTGCGAGGCCAAATGTGGGTGCTGGGAACCAAACCCTGGTCCTCTGCGGGACCAACAAATGCCGAGTCCTTGCCCCAGCCCCTAATTTTGAATCAACTTTTGATGGCTCCCTGTTTAGAAAACTTATCCTATTAACAACTTTTTGGTGACTTCTTACATTCATACATGTGATTCCCCCTAAAAAGACATGTTTAACAGCTTAAGAAAAGGGGACTGCTTGCTTATAATTGCACCCTGGTTGGAGTACATATAACCAATTAGCAATGATCTCTGCTTCCTGCTTCTCATTTCCTTCTAGTCTCTTTGGCTCCCCTGGGATGGATGGATCCACTTGTTAGGGTGTGAGCGTGTCTTGTCAGATTATGCACCTATGTTCTGCAGATTGTATTCTTCCCGTCTACTGAAAGGTCCCCCCACTTTACCCTGCATGGCTACCTGTCTTTCCAGATGTACGTGCATTGAAGGAGCTGTGGGTCACTGTTTCCATCAACCGCCCACGCCAAGTAATGTGTTTATCTTCCGTGCATCTATCCCTTAACATTTCACGACTAAATTACAGTTGTCTAGATGCTCACTTCATGGCCCCTATAAATTCCTGACCTGACAAATCTGGGTCTGATTTAGTTTATTCTCACCTTTGTCAAGCTTCGTGCTCTAAAGTACTCTCTTATCACAGCTTCTGGCTGGTATGGGGAACACAAGCCCTTTGCAACAACTCTGTAGTTTCTATTGCGGCTGAATGGCCAAGCCCTATGACAACACAAGGTAATGCCCTGCTAGAGCCCGGTGCTAGCTCTCTCTTTTAATGTCTTAGGGTAGGTTGGGACATGAGAACACTGGTCCCAGGACTCCAGGCTGAAGCAGCTTTGGGGGCTATCTTCAGAATAGTAATGGGAAAAAATGAAAAGGACATCTATTTTCATTATTTCTGGGATCCTGATAACTGTGACATTTAGCAAGCTGACACTCTTTCTCAATGGCTAAGGGTGCAAAAGTGAGGGAAATCATCTCCATAAGCCTGGAGATCGTTGAGCTCTTTCCCAGGCTGCCTGAGAACAGTTTGCATCCTGTTCGGATCCTACTGCTGCTGGTTGTTAAAGACAGACACATGGGGATTGCCAAAGCCGTGTGAGATCTGTACTTAGTGCATGCAGTATGACTTGATGGATGTGAGACTGTGGGAGGTTTGATTGCTTTTCCTTCCTATGGCTGATACTGGATGCTGCAGCCCCTTTCATAACATAGTTTGGGGCTTCCATTATGTACCAGTACAAAAACTAGTGGGCATCTCTTAGGTGTTCCCTGTGGATGAGGTGCCCTGTGACGTGCTAAGAAGAGTGGCTTTAGTGAGTGACAGATTACATCGTTAAAGGTCGCCCGAGGACCTCAAAGACATGGCTATTACCCTGAAGAAAGAGGCAACAGAGAAGAGGGAAGTATGAAACAGATGAGAAAGAAATCTTTAAACAGTAAATAATCACACAAGAAAAAAGTTTTGAATTTTTTCCTTTCTTTGTGCGAACATAACAAGTCTCAAGTCAAGACGGTAAAATACTGCCTTAGCTGTGTTATAGCATTAGAATTGAGTTTGATAGTATCTCACATTAAATGTACACATTCCTTCATTCAAACATAAGCTCGAATCTTTCCATCAGATCATCATTCAGGGACGATCTGTGTAAGGCAGTGGTGTGTTGGAACCTCCACGAAAATGCTGGGGTAAAAAGAAACTGCCATTGCAGTATAATCCCACTCGACTTTATCACCCTTGAGGGAACTGCAGCCAAGATGATGGGTGGTAGTAAGCTGAACCTAGAAGTAAGACAGACGAGGAATCTAAGTTGTCAGGAAGAGGGCCTAGCAACTAGCCAGTTCTATGACAATGTACTGATAATACAGTTAATATGAATTTTTAAAGAAACAGGGAAGGTAAGGGAGGAAAGAGGAAGAGAGGGAAGATTAGAAAAAAAAACATCCTCACAAAATTTTAAAGGAATGATAATAAAAAGGTGCCAGAGTTATTAGTCAAACAGGATGTTGAAGTACAATGGAATCTCTCTCTCTCTCTCTCTCTGTCTCTCTCTCTCTTTCTCTTTTCCTGCCCCCCTTCTCGGTTTTTCAAGACAGGGTTTCTCTGTGTATCTTTGGAGCCTGTTCTGATACTTGCTCTGTAGACCAGGCTGGCCTTGAACTCACAGAGATACACCTGCCTCTGCCTCCCAAATGCTGGGATTAAAGGCGTGCGCCACCACCACCTGGTGTAATTGTCTCATGAAAATTTTGATTTCTTATGAAGATACTGTATTTATGGGTAGCCATAGATATTTTTTTAAAATTTTTCTTTATTTTGGGTTCTGAAGGTGGAGCCTAGGGCCACGTGCACGGTGTGCTCATGTCCCTCCACTGAGCTTACAACCCCAGGTCAATACTAGGATTCTTGAGTCATTTGATAAGCAAGAATACAATGAGGAAAATCCCCCTTTTTCCCCTTGGTTGCAGAATCATCATTAGTTTAATTCAGTCATGATACAACCTCTCTTGGCATGTATTATTTGGTGTATAAGATTATATTGTACTTCTAACTAAGAAGTCTTTAACTGCTTCTGAGAAAGACTTTTGTTTTCTTGATGAGTAAGATAAAGATACAGAGGGAGGTATCTTTTCCTCCTGCACCCCCTTTCCTTCCTCTAACCCAGCCGGCTGAAGTTATTATGTTTGGATTGGGTAGGGACTAGTCAGCACACTGTGGATGGCCAAGTTGAACCTCGGTCACTGATAACATTGTTTAGCCACTGTCCAAGCAGGGTGCTGCCCACCTCCAGACTTCCTATGATGTGATGCAATTAAGCATCTTTAATGGCATGGGCCATAAAGAGAGTTATGAATGATCCAGGGCCAAATGATCTCCTAGGTACAAGAAATAATTGCACCATCATCAGCTCACCACAAAGAAGTCGGTTCTTTATTTCGCACTGGTAGAATTTTAGGGCTACACCTAAGGAAGTTTTTCCTCAGTAATTTGAGGGAAACAAGGAAGGAAAAATCACTTTTGTCCAAAGAAACATTACAGGAAGTGCTGGGATGGCTTCCCGAAGCCGGGAGTTCATGAAGAGACAGGCAAAGAGAAGAAAGGACCCCATCTGTGGATCCAGAGAGGAGAAGGCACAGCTGGGTAATGTGCTAAAAGCCGGAGGCATCATTCTACTGGTCAGTTGCTTACTATGATACATAGGGCCCCGAATTTGTTGCCCTGCATATGTGAGTCTTGAGTCAAAGGAAAGGTGAAAAATTAATGACAAAGGTTGGGTGGGCTGTGAAGATGGCTCAGTGGGTAAATAAATTACAGTGCAAGCGTGATCTCCAAAACCAATGTGAAAGAAAAAAAACCACCTGGTGCCTATGCTTGTATTCCTAGTGCCAGGGAGGCAGAGAGAGTCACATTTTTAGGGCTCACTGACCAGTCAGCCAACTAATTAGCAACCCCAAGGCCAGTGAGACCCAGTCTCAAAAACAAAAGGCACCAGAGCAACAACACTTGGCACCACACACACATGAACACACATATACAGGCATACATGCATACATGCACAACACAAAACAGAAGCCTTGGCGAAACAATGAAGACCTTGTGCTGATGTGATATGGACTATGTTATCATGTGATAATAAGTGTGGTAAATTAAAGAAAGTCACTCGATCATAGTAGGAAAAATGTAAGTCTTGACGTGGCATTCATTTAATTTTAACAATGAAGCACACTAAAGCAGTTTTAATTTTTACATATAAATAGAGGTTATAAAATCGTGTAAATGTGAATGACTTTCTAGACAAAGATGCTTGTTTGTAGTGGTATGACCAAGTACAGCTATTAGTCACATTGATAATGGAAACTTGGAGCCAACATGAAGCATGAATTTATACCAGTATTGTTCACTTAAAAACTAATAATTATCATGGCACACTGGTCAGCAGAGATGGGATAAGAAAGATTAAACATGGAGCTGGGTGGTGGTGGCCCATGCCTTTAATCCCAGCACTCGGGAGACAGAGGCAGCGGGATGTGAGTTCAGAGAGATCCAGCCTGGTCTACAAGAGCTAGTTCAAGGAAAGGCTCCAAAATTACAGAGAAACAAACCCTGTCTCAAAAAATTAAACATGTTTTTTAATGTTAAAAGTACTTAATATAAGGATTAGAAATGAAGTGTGAAATATTTTGGTAATTGGTGGAGACAAAGTCTGTAGATAGCAAACATTTTGCTATGAAAGGATTGGATTATTTCCTCCCTGAAATCTGATTGAGTAAATTTTAAAAATATATTTCCTGAATTTATTTTGTGGAAGGGGAGCAGGGGGTGTATGTGTGTGCATGTCTATATGTGTCAAAGTCAGAGGACAGTCTTAGGGAGTCTTTTCTCTCCTTCCACCATGTATGGCCCTAGGATTGAACTCAGGTCATTAGACTTGGTGCTGATCACCATCACCCACTGGGCCACCCTGCTCACCCCTCTGCCACATTCTTTGTAAACATTTCCAGATCCTGCCTCTTTCTCAGGCTCTTTTGTAGATGCTAACATATTAAGACACATATGAACTTTCTTCATGTGAACTGGTGCTTTATAGTGAGCAAGAGAGGCAAGATCTGATTATGAGATTAAATGAGGAATTACAGCTGGGTCGGGGGCTTTGAGGGACACATGTTAGAGCTGGAGTGTAGAGATCCACACACGGGGACCTAGTTTGGGGATTTGGCTCCTCTTGGAATATAACAGACGGTTACTAGGGCCCAGGAACAGATGTGAAGCAAAGGGCAAAGCATGCTATGGGCTGTGATGCAAGGTACAGAGACAAATGCCTCTGTCTTAGTCACTTGTCCTTGTGTGGTGACAAAAGCAACTTAAAGAAAGAAGGGCTTATTTGAGTTGACAGTTTGAGGGAGTCCCCAAATCACAGTAAGGAAGTCATGGATTTCTTGATGCATTTAATTAGGAAACAGAGAGGACCCCATTGCACTGAGATGCAGAGAATGAGGAGGAAAGGAGGATACTGGAGGTTCTGGGTCTGCATTGTTAGAGACAAAGATTCTCAATAATGAGAGCACTGCACTTAAAAAAGCATAAATACACTACACAAAACTATTAGTATCAACCTGTGAAACAGAGAGCCTTATAAGCAAAGCAAAGACGATTATTGCTTTTGTACTGGTGCCTGCTATTTAGAAATCCATCTGTATAGTCTCTGTCATCCCTGACTGTGGAGTATGAGCTATTTGGGACACAGACATACTCAGCTTGCCCTGTTTTACCCCTCCATAAGTATATCATTGGTACAAAGACTAATGGATTGATTGCTTCTGTACTGCTCACTTCACAAACCATCTAGTTAAGCTGCTACCTCAATCGATTTGGCAATGAAGGTCAAAGGACTTTAAGAGACCTCTCCCAGCCTGAGCACATTAGCATACCATCCCCGCATCCTCATATTCCAGACCAGCAACTTAGCATCCCACCCCAGCATCCAAAAATACCACACTGATATACTAGCATCCATACAGCATCCCACGCTGGAACCTTAGCATCCCACCGCAGCATCCTAACATTCCACCCTCGCATCCAAGCATCCAATCCCAGCATCCTAGCATCCTGCCCTAGCATCCACCCGTTCCATATTGGCATCCTAGCACCCACATAGCATCCTAACATCCCACCACACCATCCTAGTGTTCACACAGCACCTCCAATGTGGCTACTCAGTCATGTCCAGTTGCTCCTACTCTGCCTCAGTTGCCTAAATTGGTCTAGAAATAAGCAACAGTGTGAACATGAGAAGAACCTGGAAACTGGAGCTAGACATCTACTTAGAGAGTCAGACGTTTGTGGTTAGTTGTGATGACTCATTTGTATTGAAACATGCCTGGGAGCTTAGTCTAAATCTGTCCTAATCATCTCTACAGAGCAGAAGTTAATATATGGTCATAACAAGTCAGTCCTAATGATGCTCCTCTTTGTAGCAAGCTTTGGTGATCTTGGGAGGAATTCCACCTCGGGGTCAGAGGTGCAGAAGCTCTGCATTGCTGTCCCATCTGCCAGCTCACCTATCCTATTAAGAGGCTGGAAACATAATTAAGAGACAAGCATCACAGATGCTGCCGTTTATAACATCCCGAGGAAGCCGTCAGAACGGGTAGGACATGAAAGGATAATTTTGCTTATACAAAATAGCAGACTGCAAACTAACACCAAGAAAAACAAACAGGCAGATGGAAGGAGTGGAGAAAGACATTGGCACAGCTGTGTGCAGGATTTAGACACCCAGATGCAGCGTAATTTGGAGAGGGGGGATGGGAGATGAAGAGAAACCGAATGAAAAATCCAGAAACAGAGCCAAACAAACATGCTGAAGAGTAACGAGGTCCTCTTCTTCCCACACACAGGTTGGACTCTCACAGGCATCTATCTTCTGATAGCCTGGTGGGGAAGGGTCATTTCCTGGGGGACGGATGCAGAGGCCTCAAGGACAGGCAAGATAGATAGGCATCCATGCTAGCAGGGGAAGCCATGGTAGTAAAATCAACAGCTGTGATTGCCATGGAAGAAGGAAAATGGAATGCTATACAGAGGAGAGCGAACAGCAGGGGTCAGAGCTGTTATCAGCTGCTCTCTTCACATAGCTCCCCGTGTGCATGGCTGCATTCTTTTTCGGGGGGGGGGAGAGAGGAGCCCCTCAGGCTTGAAGAGGGCCAGGAAGTGCATCACCCACGGAGAGTTTCCACTACACCTATGCTGCTGGGATGGAGCCAGTAAATATCTCTTCATTAATGTTTGCTTTTTTTTAAATGACAGCAAATTGACAATAATAACAAAACGCTCACAAACGCACCATCCTTAGTTATCTCCAGGAGCTAGGAAGCTGAAGTTGTAGGGGAGGAACCAGGATTGAACCTGAGGTCTTTGTTAAACCCTACAGAATATGTTCCAACCATGAGAAGGATCAGATCCATTATTTCTGCTATGTAAAGCCAAACATAGCACCCAAAGGGAGCAGCAACAGTTGTTTGGGAAACTGAGTCAGAGAGATGTTCTGTGATGCAAAGGAACCTCATAGAAGGTGCATTGGCTCTTTTGATTCATCCTAACAGGTTGTTCTTTGCTTTCTTGAATTCATATTCTCTCTCTCTGTCTTTCTCTCTCTCTCTCTCACACACACTGCTTCTCAACCAGGCTGTAGGATGTCTCACTTGTAGGGTGTCAACCTGCTTAACAGAGCAAGCTCCAAATACATGATGATAAGGAGGGGGTCCGACCTCTGCCAGCCAGTCTCTGAGAAGTCCCCCATCAGAGCTGGCTCTTTCTTCCCTTGGGTCTCAGGATATTATTTGGCACTTCCCTATCTCCACCTCATGTGCAGGATGGTGATGGTATCCATCCCCAGAGCTATTTATGCTGCTGTATGTTTTCCTCTCCCCTTCCTTGAAGTGTCCTGGCTGTGCACTTATTTTAAACAAAATACCATGTTTCTTTCTAAACTACGATTTCTGCATCTGTGAAGCATGACTCTGAGAGCCTCTTGTACATGCAGTGGATGCTAGGGAATGTTGTTTCCTTTACCATCTATTCTGCTTTCACCAGGTTCGGGGAACAGCACAAAAGTGTGGCACAGTGAGAGTGGGCTCCTCTGGGGCGGGAATATTTGCTTCTCCATGGGTCCCCTGCCTGAAGCTGCAGTGGGGGAGGCAGAGCTCTTCCAACTCAGAGTCTGTGTCTTTTCGTGGGAAGCCAGACAATATAACTTCTGCATTCCAGTTCCCGGGTTCTTCACAGCAGCTATTCTGGGGAAGGGGAAGGAAAATCTCACAGCACTTTCCCTAGAGAAGAGATGCCAATGTCAACCGTTAAAAAACGTCATTAAAGCAAATGAGAAACGGGTTGAGGACATTTTTATGGGCCTAGAATACTGTGCTTGGAAGTTTTATGGAGACCACAGGAAGCCAGAGAGACAATCACACCCATAACCTTTTTTTAGAGTCTGGTGGTGATCAATCTTTGCACTCAACAAGAGTGTGTTTTGGAAAGGGGAAGTTACCATCGGGGACCATGTAGACTTTTTCACAGAGCTTGTGGACCCAATAGAAAGAGAACGCCCCAAGTTAAGTTACTGTGGGATCCTTATCCAAATCCTTCCAGAAATGCAGCAAGAACCTTTCTTTGTGATCTTGGAGCACACCAAGAACTAGCCTTTTGAGACTGTGTTCTCTGCTAAAATCCCAGGGTTTGCCATGTGACACTGGCGATCTCTGCCTGCTAGCTTTGTTATTTCTTCACGTGACAAAATGAAGCTTGGAAAGTCCAATGCCTTTGGACAGATGCAGAAATAAGAAGGGAAGGAATCTTAATGGGGCTCAGCAAACTCTTATTAATCATGCTGACTCTCTACCCAGCTCCGGAGATGCAGATTTATAGCAGAAATGTAAAACAAAACTATGCTTAGAGAATTTTCCCCAAAGCACATCCCATGGGCTTATATTTAGGGTTATAATGAGCAAAGATACTCTTCTCCATAAAGCAGGAGTTGTTTTTAGTGCATTCCCACCCAGGGAGGTGAATGCATTTCTAAGGGCTTGCTTTCCGGCTTTACAGTCTTACAAATGTGTTTTCCTTAGAGCCTCAGAAGATGATTCAGAATATTCTTGAAACGTTTCACTTCTATTTACACTGACATCTCGTGGTAGCATCCTGTGACTGCAGTCTGCATTGTCTCAGGAGTCAAACTTGGCATTTCATCACCAATTGTTTAATGCATTAATTGAACTAGAAGTTATTAAGTACTTAGTAGGTACCAGGAATTGTGCTGTGCACCAGACAACAGTAGAACACAATCGTAGAAAGACCGTAGGAAAAACCAAATAAGAAACTATTGTAGGAACTCAGGACTCATAAATACAAGAACGACAATCTAATCTGCATGCTTTATGGGTTATGCTGTGGGTTTACTAATGATTGTACCATTTGTTGGGAATTTTCTGTCTTTGCAGGGACTATAGATCATGAGAGGCATCACTCAGATTTCAGATTTGAGACAAACTGAAGCTGTGAAAACTTATTGAAAGCCTCCCATTTTGAAACACAAGAATAGGCGTAGAGTTTGAACCTTAATTTTCTCCAGTTATCAAAGTCAGAAGTTTACCTCTTGTGCACAGGTAACACTAAAAGATTAATTAAAATGATTGGGCAGGATGGGAGGCTGCTTTAAGCCCACGGACTAGTTGGCTTTAATCCCATCATGCAAATCCCTTTGGAATCCCTGGGAATGCCAGCAGTGGGGCTGGGTTAGTCATGGGCTCCCATAGAATTCTGCAGTAACAATTACTCTTTGGGGCTGAGGGTGTAGCTCTGTCTGTAGAGTTCTTATTCAGTACATGTGAAACCATTTCTATCACCCCATAGATCTGCAACCACAGTTATTCATTCCTGTGGTCCCAGACCTCTGAAGGTAGTAGAGACAGGAAGATCAGAAGTTCAATGACATCTTCAGCTACATGGTAAGGTCAAGGCCAGCCTAGGATACTAGAGACACTGTCTCAAACAAATCAATAAACAAACAAACAAAAGCTATTATTCCTTCAGTAAATGCATATGAAGAGACTACTGTTTGCTAGATTCTAACCACAGCACTACTCTTCATTCACAGAGCTGATGCGCTAATGCTGTTGGAAGATGTGTTCTCTACCTCGCATCGAGAAAGCCTGCTGCCTTCCCACTTGTCCAGTTCATTTCACAAAGGCGCTGTCATGAGGACCCATCCTGGTCCTCACCTATCTTTCTGACACGCCTCACTTCAGAGACTGCCTGACAATCTCCTCCATCAGCTGCATTACCCAGGCTCTCCCCTGCCTCACATTCCTGCATTTCTCCACCCTGTCTCTTTACTCTTTCATTCCAGCTTCCCGTGCTAGGGACCTAACACCTGCCTCATCTTCAAGACTCAACTCTGACATCATCTCTTTCAAGAAGTAGTCTCTAGATCCTGCTTTCCCAAACACAGGGAGAGCACGTTAATGACAATTTTCCATTTTCTTCCGCGGCCACTGTCATCTCCTCCAAGGATGCCACCATGCTCTGATGGTGTCTGATAAAAACACATTTTCTGACAGCAAGGCATAAGGGAATTCACAGTGCCTCTTGAGCAACAATCAAAGAACAATCTAATAGTCTGTGTTTTCGTATGCTCTAATGCCTAGTTAAATTTCTATCACACCCCTGCTTTCAGCTCTGCCCACCCTTCCCTCCTGTGTGGACTTTTCTCATTTATCATCTTCTTTGATCACAGCCGCAAGACAGTTTGACCTTTGCTATGGAGGATAGACAATATTCCCTGTCAGGATAGTTTTTGTACTAGTTAATCACAGTGCGGGATGGGGAAATTCTTCTCTTATTGGTAATTTGGGAATCTCAAAACTAAAAGTAGGATCTCTTTTACGTTCCTAGCTGTAAAAGAGTATCTTTGCTACTGATTTCACATGCACAACTCAACTGCTTTCTGGAGCTCAGGAACTGCAGTTCCTGGGAGAGAAGAAGGAATTTTCATTGAAAGTGCTTTGCCTGGCTCTGCAGACCCCTCTGAAATTAACTTCACGTGTTATCCAGGCCACTCTATGTTGCCATGGAAACCAACATGTCAGCTCAGCAAAAAATAAGATAAAGATTGGTAAGAAACCACAGACACTACAACCTTTTTTTACAAACAATTTCTCTCTTGTCCTTGCACAGGTGTGTGTGTGTGAGTGTGTGATGTGTTTGTAGGCATATGAGCATGCTTCTAAGCATGAGTGAGAACTATTTGTCTATCAAACCCTACATTGTTCCTTGCTCCTCAGGGTGTGTGATATATGAGTGTGTATGCCTGTGAGATTTACATTTTCTTATCTTAGAGCGGGGACCCTCCAGCCTGCCTTCACAATTGTGGGGACTCCTTTAGACAGTTGGTCCTGCCTGTGGGACCAAAGAGAGAAACTTTTCTCTTAATATCTAGATGACACATTAATAATAATAATAATAATACAACATAAGAAATGGTTATGTAAGGAGCAAAGCCCACTATTGGCCTGAGGACTAAGTCGCATTTCACAGAAAAGAAAACAGAAAGCTGTGGTCAGTGTTTTGCTAATGACTCTGTAGTTAGGCCAGGTCTGCAGGCCAGAGCCAGGGAAAACATTTCACTGGGTTCTCAGAGCGTCCTGTAAAAGGTCCCTGTTTCAGTCTTGTCGGGGAGTTGCTCACCCAGACAGAGCAGTGGGAAAATGTTCCCAATGTTGGAAGCTCCAGCTGCATGTAGCAGTCAGCTTACACTTCAGTTTGAAGAAAGGTCTGCTAAAAAGGCCAATGGCTGCCTTATTGTCACTGAGAAAGGTGTCTGTTCAAGAGGGTGGCAAGATGAGAGACTCCGAGTCCCCGAGTGAGAAGTACCCATCTGGAAGTGCGTGCCTGCAGGTGAGGCCTGGAGGTTCAGTCCCTTAAAGAATTAAGCAGAGCGTGAATGAGGACCCATTACTGACCTGAATGTTTTACGCATGTGATCTAAAACTCATTTAGCTTTCATAATTAACGTGCATGCTCAGTGTTACCTGAGACTTTCAGACACAGACCTGTGATGTGAGATTTCCCTGCGTATGCTATGATTATGTTTTATTGCCATTAATTAGTAAAGAAGCTGCTTTTGGACAATGGTTTAATAGAATATAGCCAGACTGGAAATGATATATATAGAGAAACTAGGTGGAGTCAGGGAGAAGCCATGTAGCTGCCTGCAGGAGAAAGACACACTGAAATCTTGCCAGTAAGCCACAGCCATGTGGCAATACACAGATTAATAGAACTGAGTTACCTGAAGACTGATATCAGAGTTAGCCAGAAATATGCTTAAGCTATTGGGCAAACAGCATTGCAATGAATACAGATTTCTGTGTGATTATTTCAGGTCAGGGTGGCAGGAAATGAACTAGTGGTGGGAAACTAACTAGCAGCCTCCTCCAACAAACCTGAAACAGAATGAGAGTCAAAGATGGGGTCACAGAATAGAGTGTGGTATGAGCCTGCTGGGCAGCACACTTTGGGTTTCTTTCTGCTGCTTTCATTGTGCTGTATCTGCTACTAGCGGGCATACAGCCTTGTTTAAATGCCCTACGTTATGCTCTGCAATTCCTGCCTACTATTAACATATACTAATGATTTCAGAAGGAACCAGTAGAGAAAGAGTCAGCGGCTCCATGAAGGGTTGTCTTGTCTACTGGGCACATTAACTACCCATTGAAGATGAGGCATGGGGAGAGAATTAAGATGCAATTCCTCATTTTCTCCATTTCTTCTCCTTCCATTCTTCCTTTCCAATATTCCCTTTTAATTTAATAAATAATTTTTGAAAATTTATTCTGTTTCAGCTTCTGCATTTAACACAGTGTTAAAAGTACAACCTCCCAGACTTTAAATTACCTTTTTTACTCATCCTGTTGATATAACTGTGTGAGAGAAAGAGAGAGAGAGAGAGAGAGAGAGAGAGAGAGAGAGAGAGAGAGAGAGAAGGAGGGAGAGGGACGGAAGAAGAGAGAGAGAGAGACTGTATGATGCATGGTTCTTAATTTTCTCTTAGCAAAATTAATCAGAATGCTCTTTCCTTCTTCCGTGGTGATGTTAGAGGTTTAACATATGACATGGCACATCATCAGATGAGGGCCCTTCATCCTTCTTAAGCACTGCACAACACTCTAGTTTTTAATTTTTTAAGTCCTTTTTTTCTTCCTCTAAAGGAAAACTCATCTTGTGTCTCAAGGCCTCTTACTGAATGTACCAAGGGAGTTCTATTGCTTTAAAGCTTCTATTTGTTAGTGTGTGCATGTATACGCATGTGTGTGAGTGCTGGAGAGGCCAGAAGAGGGCGTTGGATCACAGACAGCACAAAGCACCTGGTGTGGGACTGTTGGAGTTGACTCCAGTCCTTTGTAAGAGCAACATGCATTCTTTGCCAAAGAGCTGTCTCTCTCTGGCTCCAAGTTTTAAAGTTTTGCTTCTCAGATGTTAAGCCTTTACCCCATAGAAACTTGATGTTGACTGGTATTCAGGAGTAATTCAGTATCTCTTCTTTCCACTCAACATGAATATAGACACTTCTAGCTTCATCTGTGGAGTCCTTCACATCCTCGCTGATCTGATGGACTGGGCGGCACATGTTCCTGGCCGGGGTTCTACAGACTTCATCCAATATCTTATTTATCCTCATCCAATATCTCATTACCTTACATGGCTTTGTGTAGCACCATCATGATTTAGTTTTTTCATTCTTTCACCATTGAGCAGTTGATTCCAGATGTTTACTTAATAAATGTTTTATGCCATTAATTTCCCAAATTCTTTTTGATACAACATCATTGAAAACAGGGCTTTGCTGCCTTAAAACATTAAGGAATTATTTTATGGTCTTTAAACATAAATTCTCACTGTAGAGTTTTCTCTTTTTTTCAATGATGCCTTTCTTGAAATCAGTAGGATTCTGCACTCATCCGTTCAAAATGACACTGTTTGTGCTTTTGCTTTCTGTGTTTTTTTTTTAATGCATCACCACATATGCATTAGTATACTTAACCCTTGCTCATTATTTCCAGACTTATATCTAAGGGGTTTTATTGTGTCAGCAGTGTGTGTGTTTGTGGCGTACATTCTCCCATCCTTGTACTTCCATAAGTCATGAAATTCCTAGCTGGTAAACTGTTCTAACCCGTGTCACAATCCACTCCTTTAACTAAGTGTGGAGTAATGCTTTTCAAATATTTCACTGAGTTTCAAATATTTATTTATAATTTCTCATTTTCCAATTTGTGCTTTTTGAAATCTATTAAGTATTTGTCATCTCTGTTTGAGTAATTCTGCTTTTTCTCATTGTCACTGACTAACGGATGGTTTCTTTTTTAGTTTTATGTTATTCCCAGTACATGTTTTCCACACTATTTTTGGTGATTCTCTGAGACATTGATTAATTATGTCTCTAAATTTTAATCTTTCCTTATATTGGGGAAATAGTGGATTCTAACAGTACTATTCAAACTTCTGTGGATTTGGAGTAATTTCTTTTTTCTTTGCTTTCTATGTCTGTGTGAGGTCAAAACCCAGGGTTCATCAGGGTCCTGAATTCCCCTAGAATGGTTTTTCTTTCCCGTTTCACCCAAAGGTGATAGCTGCCACTGCTATGAGAGTAAACCTCCCCTAGTTTCTGTGTTATTCAGTCTTCTCCTCAAGTTCCTTTTCACAGGAGGCCTCAGAACTTCCTCTGCTCTTCTGAGACAATCATGTACCCCATACCATGTTCTTTTTTTTTTTGTTGGTTCATCCTTAGCAGACTTCCCTTTGTGGTAGCTTAACTTTGCATATTTATATGTGTATGAGTATTCATCCCTGATTTAGTTTCTCCTTCCTTGGCAATTTGCTGCAAAGTTTCCATTTTGCCTGTGCCTTGTATCAGATGCTGCTTCCAGCCCTCATAGGAGCTAACGTTCCTACTCCTGGCCCTGTGAAGCAATGCTACCATCACGATTGCCCTAGGGTTCTAATCATCAAAGTAAGTAGTATGTAACCTTTGAGAGGTGAAGGCAGAAGGATCCAGAGCTCAGAATCATCCTTTGGCTCAATGCATAAAAAGGTTTGCCACCAAAACTAATCATTTAGTTTGATTACCAAGACCCACTGGATAGAAGAGACCCCTGAAAGTCGTTCTACCTCCATACGCTTCCCACCCTGCCACATCATAAGAAAACAAACACAATAATTTACCAGCCATGGTGGTGATTGTCTTTAATCACCTCAGGAGGCAGAGGCAGATCCGTCTCTGAAAACTGGGGTCCAGTTTTGTCTACTCAGCAAGTTTCCAGCTAACCAGAGTTAATAGTGAAATGCTGTCTAAAAACATTAAAATATAAACAATGTGGAAAGATTATGTGAACAGAACTTGATTTTACATGCATTCTTCCCTGTTTTCACTATAGGATAACATCATTACATATCAAAAGCATAAACAATGAAAGTGACAGAATGAGTCCTGGTCATGTGCAATTTCTCCCTCACATACATTGTCCCTGTCCTTGTCAATGCTATAAAAGTCAAACATTCCTACAGACTTCTACCTCTGTCCAATTACGTATAAAGCTGTAAAGGGAATCTTTATCCAGATGGGTTAATTGATGGAAAAAACACAAAGAGAAGCTGGAGAGATGGCTCAGCCATTAAAAGTGCATAAGGATCTTCCAGAAGGATTGAGATGAGTTCCTATCTCACATCTTTTGTATGTGTGTATGTATGTATAAAACAATCTTTTCTTATTTTTTATGTCCATTCCAGTTCCCACTTCCTCCCCTCTTCTTACTACTCCTACCTTCTCCCATCCAACCCCCATTTACTACTAAGAGAGGGTAAGGCTTCCCATGGAGAGTCAACAAAGTCTGACACATCATTTTGAGGCAGGACCAAGACCCTCCTCCCTTTGTCTAGGCTGAGCAAAGTATCCCTCTAAAGAGAATAGGCTCCAAAAAGCCAATACAAACACTTGGGTAAATCCTGATCTCACTGCCAGTGGCCCCACAGACTGCCCCAGTCATACAACTGTCATCCATATTCAGAAGACCTAGTTTGGTCCTATGCTGGTTTCTCCGCTGTCAGTCCAGAGTCACTGAGCTCCCACTAGCTCAGGTCAGCTGTATCTGAGGGTATCCCCATCATGATCTTTTCTTTTAAGATTTATTTATTTATTATTTATTTATTATTTTGTTATGTATACAGTGATCTGTCTGCATTTATCTATGCAGGCCAGAAGAGGATACCATATCTCATTATAGATGGTTATGAGCCACCATGTGGTTGCTGGGAATTAAACTCAGTACCTCTCTGGAAGAGCAGACAGTGGTCTTAACCTCTGAGCCATCTCTCCAGCCCCCTCCCCCATCATTATCTTGACCCCTTTGCTCATATTATCACCACTCCCTGTCTTTGACTGGACTCAGGGAGCTCAGTACAGTGCTTAGCTATGGATCTCTGCAACTGCTTCCATCAGTTGCTGGATGAAGGTTCTATGATGATAATTAAGGTAGTCATCAATCTGATTACAGGGGAAGGTCAGTCCAGACACCCTCTCCACTATTGCTTGTTGTCTTAGCTGGGGTCATGCTTGTGGATTCCTGGGAATTTCCCTAGTTCCAGGTTTCTCGTTAGTTCCATACTTGCTTTCTCAATCAAGATGTCTCTTTACTTGCTCTCCTTCTCTGTCCTTCCCCCATTTCGACCATTCTGTACCCTCACATTCTCTTCCCCCCTCCACTTCTGCCCTCCTTTCTCCCCTACCACACTCTCAATTTTCTCAGGAGATCTTATCTGTTTTCCCTTCCTGGGGAATTCCTATATATCTCTCTTATGGTTTTCCTTGTTATGTAACTTCTCTAGGGTTATGGATTATAGACTGATTATCCCTCGCTTTATGTCTACTATCCATTTATGAATTAGTATATACAATGTTTGTCTTTCTTGGTCTGGGTTACCTCTTTCAGGATTTTTTTTCCTAGTTCTATCCATTTGCCTGAATATTTCAAGATGTCCTTTTTTTCCCCCATGGAGTAGTACTATATTGTGTAAATGTATCACATTTTTAAAGTCAGTTCTTCAGCTGAGGTGCATCTAGGTCGTTACCAGGTTCTGGCTATTACAAATAATGCTGCTATGAACACAGTTGAGCAAATGTGGTATGAGTGTATATCCTTTAGATATATGCCCAAGAGTGGTATTGCTGGGTCTTGAGGTAGATGAATTCCTAATTTTCTGAGAAATTATCATGCTGGTTTTCAAAACAGCTGTACAAATTTGCACTCCCATTAGCAATGGAGGAGTGTTTCCCTTAGTCTGCATGCTCTCCAGCAAAAGCTATCATTGCTGTTTTTGATCTTAGCCATTCTGAGAGGTGTAAGATGATACCTCAGAGCCATTTTGATTTGCATTTCCCTGATTGCTAAGGATATTGAGCAATTCCTTAAGTGTCTTTCAGCCATTTGAATTCTTCAGTTGAGAATTCTGTTTAGATCTGTACCTCATTTTTAAATTGGATTATTTGCTATTTTGATGTCCAATTTCTTGAGTTCTTTGTATATTTTGTATATCAACCCTCTGCCAGATGTGGGGTTA
>JABTXL010007734.1:16542484-16553298 GCA_025134845.1 Neodon shergylaensis | reverse complement strand
GTTCTTTGTATATTTTGTATATCAACCCTCTGCCAGATGTGGGGTTAGTGAAGATCTTTTCCCATTTTGTATGCTGTCATTTTGTCTTATTGACTGTGCCTACTATAGTAGAGCTACAGTAGAGTCAGGGATGGTGATGCCTCCAAAAGTTCCTTTCTTGTACAGGATTGTTTTGTCTATTCTGTTTTTTTTTTCCATATGAAGTTGAGTATTATTCTTTCAAGGTCTGTGAACAATTGTGTTGGGATTTTTGATGGGGATTGCATTTAATCTGTAGATTGCTTTTGGTAAGATTGCCATTTTTATTTTCCAAGAACACAGGAGAGCTGACAACCCTCCTCTGGCCTCCACAAGCAGCAATGCACATGTGCACATATCCATCAGCAGATAGACATCTATACCAATAATTAAAATGAAAAAGATGTATATAACAAATAAGCTTCATTGCATAAGGTCTTTAACTCCAGTACTCAGGAGACAAAGGCAGAAGAAAATAGTTCTAGGCTAGCTCTGACTATATATCAAATTTCACACTAATCTGAGCTTTGAGAAACTGGAGGCATAGAGAGGACATAGTATATATGTATGTATGTATATATGTATACATGTATGTATAAGTATATTATGTGTGTGTGTGTGTGTGTGTGTGTGTGTATGTGTGTGTATCTATATATCCATATATCTATATATAGATAGGCCAGTCTGGACGACTCAGCAAATTTTAGGCTAACCAGGGTTAACAGTGAAATACAATCTAAAATATTTTTTTATTCACTATTCATTATCTATTTATCATCTAACTATCTGTCTATCTATTTATCTATCTATCTATCTTTCTTTCTTTCTTTCTTTCTTTCTTTTTTTCTATCTACCTATAGCTATATAATTATATATATATTATATACATGTTCAAACACACACATATACATATAGAGAGAACACAAAAACAGCAAAATTGCCAAATTTTATAGAAAGAAAAATACCATCCTCGCATACTCAATTTGTCCTTTTGTTACTCATCAATGTCTCCAGTGAAAAGCCACAGGCAAAAAAAAAGAAAAAGAAAAAAAAACAGAAAGGGAAAATTCAGCATGCTGCCTGAAATTAGAAACTCATTTCTACATCCAAGAAAACAAGTATCAAATGTCAGAAGTCATGACCTTTCATATCTGGTGATAAGGCGCAGACATGAAAATATTTTTCCACTCATGGGCAGGAGAATGGGCGGACATGCAAAGCTGGAGGGAACTCTAGGGTGTGCAAGAGCAGACATGAGCATCAGAACTACTTTTAGCCATTCTGCACAGCAGCATCTCCCCATCCCTGAATAGGGGATGATTTTAGGGTCTTTTCAGTTGCCCCTTAGAAGCAGAACCCCATCTCCAAGGCAGTGCTCCTGTAAGTGCCTGTGTACAAGCATCCACTATCTCTTCCAGTGAGTGACACAGAATGATGCTGTGGGCCATGGGAGGAATCTGTAACGACATTTCTGAAATAAACCTCAGGCTTATGTCTGCGTCACAGCTCTTCTAGTACCAGCAAATCAAGAACTTCTCCAAGGGTCCTGTGCCCAGCACAAGCCTGTCTCTTGTCACTCAACTTACATCCCCCAGTCCCTAGAATTTGAGCTTTAGAGGGGAAATAATCACACATTTCTCCTTGAATTGTTTTCTTTGCAGGGAATAGAACTTCACATATTGGTGTTGCGTACACACCTGTTGATTGCGGAGCATAAGATGTGACTGACTGCGTCACACAAATGGGTTTCCTGGCATTCTCGGACACAACATTACCTTGTAATGAGGAACTCACCATGAGTTGGGCTAAGTTAAGGTACCACTTACTAAGGTGATTATTTAGTTTTCTCCAGACTCTCACACTTTCTATCAATGGCCAAGAAGGCCAAGTAAAAATCTGTGTAACTGCTAGCTAACTTGAGAAATTCTGAATTTGAGAGAACATACAAATAAACATTTCAGACGACAACCTATCTGAAAATCCTTAGCGATTCTACATAAGTGTAATTATATATAATAGCTACATCTCTACTAAGAGGGATTCTGCTGGTAACTTCTAATTTCTTTCTGTTCAGTCCACACCTTCTCGTTCAGCTGTGATTTTGTTTCTGTAGCCACAGGGTGATTGCAAAGGTGTTGGAGACTATTGCTATGGGTGACAGGAATTATTACATTGCTGGTGTCTAATAGAGGCCACATGTGCTGCTGCATATGGTGCTGATATGATATGCAAGGCAGCCTCCTACATTGAAGTCTTGCCTGATCCAAGGCATTAGTACTGATAAAAGCCTTCACCAAACATGGCTATCTTCATATCTGTCTTCCTACCCAGTCAAAGGCACTGCTTCTGTGAGTGTTGGCCTTGACTTCTAGCTTGTGTTGTTTCCTGATTCTCTTTCTCTTACACACACACACACACACACACACACACACTCTGATTTGGTGATTACAAAATCAAGAAGCCAGCTCATTGCTGGTTTTGGTGTTATTCTTTGGAGCTCAGATGACCTTTCTCTTTGCAATGGGAACAATATTATTTGTGAAATCTTGCCAAATTCTTTGTTATCTGTCACTTCACTTCACCTCATCTTATTTGCTTTTTAGTGTCTGACTCCTCACTTATTTTTAGAACTCTGACTTACTGTTCATTCCATGGACTCTTCAATTTCCTCAGCTATAAATTAGAGTGACTTAATAAGATATATCTAAGTAATCGATTGTCCTTTGATGAAATTCATTACCTGTAGTCTCTTCATCCTCCACACTCACACATGGGACTAATTGTTAGCCTCCCCCAATCAATGATCCGCAGCACATAGCGACAATATCAAGAGTGTCAGCATTCACATTCCAGAAACACACTAACACATGTGTTCTTTAAATCAGAGGATGTCTGACTGTGTGGTCCACACATAATTGCACAACTGAAACACACTTATGGGCACAGGTAGACTCTAAGAGTTAATGAAATCTATTCAGATCCATCTTCCCTTTCTTTGACACCATCCACAGTGCTTTAAGTTTGTTAGTTAACTGTAAGTTTATTATTTACATTGAATAGTTGAGCTGCGTAGAATGGATTCAGATCTGCTCTGATAGGTGGCAGCTCCATACTTGTTAGGTGTGGCAGGTGACACTTGACAACTTTCTAAGTGTGGGGCCGATCAGGATGTCAGGCACCAGCCTTCCAGGTCTGTCTGACATCCCACACTAAATGATTTGGTAAACTGTCTATTTGGTTACCAACAGTGAGGAATTCCCAGAGGGGAGGATGGGAGACACAAACTACTGTTGCCCTCCATAAATACTGCAGTGAGAAGCTACACTATTGTACAAGGTACATTTTAGAGCCGTGCATGCGCGATGGTAATTCAGAGGGCAGTGCACCCGGTGACACACCAGCTGTGGTGTCCTGGCTCTTGGATTCCTTATGAGAAGTGGGTGAGACAGAGAGGACAAAAAGCTCTGTGCAGCTTTGTCGCATTTCAGTCTGACAAAACGCCCACATCAAGCCATCATCCAACAGGTAGGAGATATTATGTGGAAACCCAAATCACCTCTTTCTACCTCCCAGACATTGCCCCGCAAAAAAGAAGAATGCCCTTCTGTTTTTTTTTGTTTTGTTTTGTTTTTGTTTTTTGAGACAGGGTTTTTCTGTGGCTTTGGAGCCTGTCTTGGAACTAGCTCTGTAGACCAGGCTGGTCTCGAACTCACAGAGATCCGCCTGCCTCTGCCTCCCGAGTGCTGGGATTAAAGGCGTGCGCCACCACAGCCCGGCTCCTTCTGGTCTTTTGTATAAGAGGTTAGTTTCACGTCCCTTAAACTTATTAAAAATATAAATAAGCCACTTTCCAGTCACCATGCTGTTTTTAATAGCATTTGTGTATGACCAGAGCGCATTCTTTTGCAAATGGTCATAGTAACACCTTTCTGTTTGCCTCTTGTTGTTTTGACTGGGTTTTGTGTTGGTTCTACTTTGGGGGGCTTTGAAATAACACTTGATATATTCTAGGATGGTCTTTTGTTGCAAGTAAGTAACAATATTTTTTTGTTTATTAAGATCAAACAATGAATAAACAAACAGGATACTGGCTATTCAAAGGTTCAACCTTAGTAGGCACTGCCAAATAGTTTTCCATTGTGTTTGTACCGATTTTTATTATAAGGAACATAGCTATATTGTCTTATCAATTTGAGCATTCAGGTTAGGTCTTTTAATTGCATTCCTGGCATCATTTAGATGTTCAGGCTGAGTCAATCGTTTCTTGTCTATGCATTGTATGAATGTATTATTTTTTATTGGTTGCCTTCTTTATATATATAGTGACTCGGTATTACTGACATCTAATTTACTATCTTTGTTGTTTATGGTTATATATATCATACTGTCTTCACAAAACTCTGAGTAAATGTAGTTATTCATTCATAGCCATTATATTCCTTACCACTGCGGCATTATATTTGTCCTTTAACATTTTATCTATAATCCATCTGGCCTCTGTTTCTGTATGGAGAGTGAAGTCTATCATAGATTTTATTCAATAGGGCTCTGCAATTAACCTGATTCACTGTTAAAAAGCCAACTATTTCCTGTATCAGAACCCAAGGTTCTTTGTTCACAAATTAGTTACCGTGGATGTGTTAGGCTATGCCGGGGCTCTCCTTTCTGTTCCATTGCTCTCTTAGTCAGCTCTTATTCAGTTGCTGTCTTGGTTAATTACAGCAGCTGTGTAAAACTGTCAACATCTGGAAAGGCACCCAACTCAATCTTTCTGGACATTTAGCCCAAAAGTATTTTTTGTTCTTGGTCATTTCCATTCTCTTACTCTGCTCGAGTCAGCTCATCCCTTTTCATAAAACATCTGCTGGTACATTGCTTGGGATTGCATTGAGTCCATAGGCCAATTGTAACATGAAGGGCCTGCTTGTTGGGGTTTCTGTACCATCCGATACCCCACAGCCGGCAAGTCCCAAATAAAATCACACACAGGTCTACATAAGTTATAAACTGATTAGCCCATTATCTCAGGCTTCTTATTAGCTCTTGTAACTTATATCAACCCATTATTCTTATCTATGTTAGCCACATGGCTCGGTACCTTTCTCAGCAGGGCAGATCACATCTTGCTTCTTTGGTGGTCTGGGCTGGACTGCAGAAGGAGCTTCCTGCTTCCCAGAATTCTCCTATTCTCATCGCCCCTCCTCTACTTCCTGTCTGGTTGACCCACCTATACTTACTACCTGGCCAATCAGCACTTATTTAAAACGTGATTGAGGGGCTGGAGAGATGGCTCAGTGGTTAAGAGCATTGCCTGCTCTTCCAAAGGTCCTGAGTTCAATTCCCAGCAACCACATGGTGGCTCACAACCATCTGTAATGAGGTCTGGTGCCCTCTTCTGGCCTGCAGACATACACACGGACAGAATATTGTATAAATAATAAATAAAGAAATATTAAAAAAAACATGATTGACAGAATACAGACAATTCTGCACCAGCCAATGCTAGGTATTTGAAATGCTTCTTGAGTGATTTTATTTTAAAATTTTATTGTCCAATTTTGAAGCTGATATAGGGAACCAGATCCTCTTTTAGTTTCTTTCCTACCCTCTCCCCGCTTTCTTCCATTCCCATCATCTCCTCTGGCTGCTGTTCTCTGTCCTCTCCTGTCTTTTCTTTATTCCACTCCCCCACCCCAAAGCCTGAGAACAGAAACTAGGGCTTCAGCAGTTTAGCCATGCTGCCTGCCACCGAACTACACCTCAGGCCCAGACACTAGTCTTTGTTAGTAAATATCTGTCCATAAAAATGGTGAGATTCAGCCGGGTGGTGGTGGCGTACGCCTTTAATCCTAGCACTCGGGAGGCAGAGGCTGTGAGTTCAAGGCCAGTCTGGTCTACAAGAGCTAGCTCCAGGACAAGCTCTAAAACTATAGTGAAACCCTGTCTCAGAAACCAAAATAAATACGTAAATAAATAAATAAATATGTGATGAGATTCAATGACTCCTTCTAGTCATTTAACAGTCCTCCTTTGGATGTCCACACATCAGGAAGATGGTAGCATCTTTACTTCCTCACTTCCAATCTTTAATCTTTATTACCTAGACTTCCTTTTATATCAGAATGGGATCTACAACTTGATTTTTTAAATAATTTAAAAAATATATTTATTTATTTTATATCCCGACAGAGATTTCTCCTCCCTTCCACCTTCAGTTTCCCCCTCCCACTTGAGCAGACTCCTCAGTCAGACTACTAAGTCCTAAGCACCTACAATGGTGATACAGACTGATCATTCCATCCTGGAAGATGACCCCATGTTCAGTTCAGCCTCGAAACAGTGTGCTTCTATGGCATAGCATCAGTGAGACATTTGCTTTCGTTGTGTTTTAAGATGTGTTTAATGACATGTAGCACCACTAGGACAGAATGGCAAATGATAAAATACAGACTACAGAACAGAAAACACACATGTGTCTCACACTCTGATGCAGGTCTGTTAGTTTGGGTTAGAGACATATTTGAAGAGCTATGAAACAGAAACCCAAAATTCTATTCTTTCTTAAGGTTAGGAGTTGTGATTTTAGTTGCTTTTAATATGTATTTTCCTACTGTATTGTGGGAATACTGTAACTTTTATAAATTTCTGCTGTATTAAAGGTCACCACTAGTTTCAATAGTGTAAAGATACTATTTTTTCCCATTTGAAAGTTGAGTAGTGGCTCGTGACATTTCTAACTGCTGGTGTCATGTTCTAGTGGATGTGCTTTAGGTCTTTGCTTCATTGCTTGAAAAAAAAGCAGCCATATGAATTTATTTTATTGTGATTTAAATTAAAAAAATGATTAAGATCTTGTCAACTGACTCGGTAGATAGAATGCTTACCTAGCATGTTTGATTACCAGTATTGTATTAGGGAAGATGGTATAGTCCTATAATCCCAGTAATCTTGAAGGAAGGAAAGAGGACCTGATGAATAAATTTAAACAATTTTTACATTGTAAATTTGGCTTTCCACTTGTATTATTTTCTTTGTTAGTCTAAATATGGCGATTGATGATGACCACAATGATGCTGAATGAAGCATGACGGTTATTGGTATTCACAGCTTTCACCCAATACAGTCGTTGACATCCTCTTCCCTTCCTGGTCATCCATGATTATTCTCAAAGACCAGTGATCATGTGGTTTTACAATGGCATCTAGTGTAGTTTGTACAAAGTCAAGTTACTAATAGCCTCATCAATGGAAAACATGTAATTCTTCTTAATCCAGTGCTACTCAATTCAAGCTAAAATGACATTCTGAGCATCATTTATATAGTCCATCATTTGCTGTGACTAGGTGTTGAAGTCGGAGAGGTACAGGTCTGGATTGAGCCCTTCAGAATCTCTTGGGTATCTAGCAATACAATTAACAACCACAGAATAGTTCACAGGCAATTTCACATTAGCCCGAGAGCCGATGACAGCAGCAAATGACTTTAAATCAGATCTCTGAGGCACTGGCTACACACATTGACACTCTCTAACTGAATTGCTGTGGAGAATTCTCTCATGTATAAAATGTGGATTTAAAAATTCCTCAGGAGATTAGCTTCTGGATCAAAGGAAATGCTACCTTAAGAGTCCATTTTGATTGCATGTGAGCCTCGGAGCTTGGGCTGTCCTATAGGATTAAATTCAATGTGCAGGTCGTTTCCTCCTCCACGTGATGCTTTTCACTCATGCATTTAGTTAGAGGCTAAAATCTCTCCAGAGAATAGAAAGAGCCATAACCTTGATTTCTGAAGCCCAAAGGCAAAAAGTAAGGAGATTGCAATGGATTGCTACTGTATAATTCATACATCTTAGGAAGGGAAAACTCCAGGCGTGGGATGACTGGAACATGTTTAGATTGAGCAATCTTGGTGATATTCCCTAAAGGAAATGGGTAACTTGTGCTGAAGCCATTTTAAGATGGGGATTAGATTCGTAACATCTGGATCATGAAAGAAGTGGGTATTTTGTGTCTAACTTCGAGGAGCCATAATGTCCTGGCTCATTTAGGGTTGTTTTATGCGCCCCACCTTCCAACAGAAAATATGTTGGCTTAGCAATCCCCAGACCAAAGCAGGAGGGAGACAAGACCTAGAACTTATAGAACTTAAAAATTCTTGGTGAGACAGATTTCATTTGTGTGGATTTGTATATCATGGTCACCATTATCATCAGCTCTATTAGAATGCAAACTCTACCATCACTGAAGATGGTGACAACAGCCTCAGTGCCCCCCCCCCCCCTTCAGGTGCTCGCTGGCTATGTGGCAATGCCAAGGTCAGCACAGTTTCCTGCTAGTCAGCAGTCAGGTGTCTTTGCTCTGCTCCAGGGGATCAAATATGATGATGACAGCTTTTCCTTATCACTATTATAGACAGATTTCCCTGAGCCCTGTAGAAATGCTGTATTCAAGTAACCTTTGAAAACCTGGTGAATTTATATTGATAGGTAGAAAAAAAATCACAGTTTGAAGTGATACTACGAGTAAGACAGAAATAATTAGTTCACACATAGAAGTGAAATAATAAACATTAAGGATTGCATGAGGGTGAGCCAGGTGTTAGCTGAAAGCCATATTACATGGAATTCTCCTTGGGAATCATTGCCGCCATGAACCAGGTCAGATGCATCCCCAAGAGAATTTTCTCCGATAGCAAATCAACAATGGTAGCAGTCATATTTTCTCTGTCCAAGAGACTAGGGTAGATGTCAGGTTTTCCTCCTTCCCATGGGCTGTTTACAGAACACACTGCCTTGGGCTGCAGGACCTCCCACAGGCAAATATGTTGGTCTGCTCTGGACCTTTCAGAGTTATTTAAACACATATCAAGGTGGCTGAAAACCAGATATGGGACCCTCCCCTGAGAGTCTAGAGCATTGTTCCTGCAGATGGATGATTCAGATAGACCTTGATGAAGTGCGTCCCTCTCCACTTTCATTCTTCCTTTGTCATTTATTTCTCCTTTTCTCTCAAGCCCCCTTTCTCTTCTTTATCTAGTCTCTTTTTCTCTTTCTCTCCTAGTCAACCTCACTTGAGACTTAAACCCTGAGTTTTATTTTCTCTTTTAAATCATCTCTGTTCCCTTACCCAGATTAGTAGTCATTTGGTCTTAGGCATGCAGATTTTCTATGTCATGTATTGACCCCGTCTTTCCTCTCAGGCATGCCCTTAGAGGGTCATCAGTGCTAAAGTTGATCTGAGCTCAGACCCCGCCTTGGTCTGAGAGCTCGGGTGGATTTGCCAATGGGTCCTGTGGGGTTGAATTCATGTTATCAAGAGTGATGCTAATATGTCTTTGGAAGGTGTGGATTATTCACTATGTCATAGTCACAATTGTTAGCTGTGCAAGTGGAAGGCAGTCAGTTTCTTAAATGAAATTAAGTTTACGGGGGAGCATTTGGGTTGGAGCATTTCCTGGTTCATTCTTCCTTTCATCTTAAAAGTCCTTTCAGCTCTAGGATGTGCTCATTTACATTCACTACCTACCTCTGTGTGTCAGGCTGGATGGACTTTGATGAAAGCTACTGCCGCCTTTATCTTCCAGAGCCGGCTGAGTCCAGGGGAGGGTCAGTGGATGAATTTTTAGAGGCCATCAGAAGACTTGTTGTTACTTTGACCCCGTTGTGTTGTTTTGCTTCCCATCTTTGAGAAGTTTCTGATCTTATAATGACCCTATTACAATGCTTAGTCAAATGCACTTCAAAATTAATGTTATATACTTAGTATTTTACTTATAAAAAATTCTACTGAACATGGAGATCAGGTTAAGTGGTAATCTCTACTGGATGGAAAGAGTTAACAAGTGAATATGAACATTAATGAAGAACTATGAGAATAAAGAATGAGTACTTGGAAGTGTAACTCAGTGGGCTGCATGGAAGACTGTAAGAGGGGGCTTTTGTACTTTATTGTAGACCGGGGAATCTCTCTGAAAGAGTGAAAATGAAGGTGAAATTTGCAGACAATAATCCAATGCAAATCATGCTGCAGCAAGGCATGCATTGCTCCCTTGCCAGGAAGATCAGACTTTTTCAAACCAATTCATGGTTCCCAGGGAGTTGTGTGCTTCTGACGGATTCACCTAATTAGAGATTTGATAGTTCCGTAGTAGCCAACTCTTGCTTTGCACAGGCCACATATAAACCCAGGTTCTACTTCAGGACAAGCTGTATGCTTCAGACTTAAACCACCAGGGAGAGGGATTGCCCTGTCTGAAGCACCTGCAGAATCATGGTTGTAGAGTACATTCAGTTTTCTGCCAAGAGAGGCATCTGGTTGACCAGGACTGAGATATGTGGTCAGAGCATCACTAATGACTGACACTTGACTTACACTTCTGCTTTATTTTTTGAATTAGAATATTTAAAAAGATGCTCAAACTGTGGTAATTGAATGAGCAGGTACAGTTGAGCCCACACATACCCAGGGACCAGGCAGGGTCCACTCTTATCTTATGCAAGCTGGTCTGTGATTGAGCACAGGGCTCTGATGTTATGGAGTTTACTGTGTCTTTGATGTTATCATGAGTTCACATCATTGTCCTTAAGTTCCCACTGCAACTGTTGATATTCATACAGGGCTTGCTCTTTGTATTGCTTACTGGCTCTGTGTGGAAGTAGTCTGTCTCTCTGTCTCTGTCTGTCTGTCTCTCTCCCTAAGCCAAAATTTTCATTTTCCTGGAGGACTAGGAGGAAAATTTCAAAACCATTATTAAAGGAAAGTATTGCTTCAGAAGGTGTCTCTGGAATAAAATGTGTG
>JABTXL010007734.1:16524609-16542474 GCA_025134845.1 Neodon shergylaensis | reverse complement strand
GGCTCTGTGTCATCTGGGCTATATTAGTGACAGTCAGAACACCCCAATCAATGACTGCATCCTGTGCATCTTTGGCCATCTTTAGGCCAGATGACATTGCGCTATCTAAGTCTGATGTGGTGCAGATGCAAATCAAGCATCTGGGAGCTGTGAAATTCCAGATGACAGACGTTTGTCCTGCACGAGAACAGGGGTTACGACTGAGAAAAAATTTCAACAGCAGCTCTGTAGCCACAACAGTGAGTGCAAACACAGTAACTGCGGCCTCGGGTGTGAAGGCTGGCCCTTACCACATAGATCAGCGCCAAGAATGCCGAGGGGACAGATGGGCCCGAGGAAGCTCGGGAGATAGCTGATTCACACTGAGACACTTCTTTCTCAAACTCAAGCCAATTGCCCAAGTTAGGGAAAGAAATGGCTGTTCCTCTCGTATTTTCCCTTCAGTAGTAAACACCGCTGAACTGGAACCAAAAGATGGTCTTATAACTGCCTGTGGTAGTTAATATTATCAACTTGACAGCAACAATAAGACATGCTTCTAAGCATTTCTTGGATGATTATCGTTATATCAAGTGAGGTGGGGAGACTCACTCAAAACGGGTGATGCCCTTTCCTGAGCTCCAGCCCTAGAGTGCATATAATGCCAGCTTAGTAAGGACATTTAGAGCTCTTTTCTTCTTGACTGTGACCCTGTGTGATCAGTGGCTTTAAGATTCTTCTGGCGTGGCATTCTCACCATGATAGAGAGATAATTCCTACAGATCATGCACCCAAATAAATCTTTCTCTCAGAGTAATTGCTCTTTCTGAGTATTTTATCAAAGTCATGGAAAGAATACACTACTCAATAGTTGGAACAGTTCTTCAAACTTTGCTGATTTCTTAATTGCCCCTTTCCCATGCATTAAGAAATACCTAGCCACTTTCAGCAGGAACTATGATCTGACAAATAGCAAACACAACAGACTCTGCCCATGGAAAAGAAGATTTGGGGAACTTACACTGCAAACACACATCTTTGGATTCCAGTACCCTTGCCTATAGGTGAGGGGCTGGGTTGACTCGTATATCATTTTATCGAGTATAAATAAATTAACCCATTATTCCTCCTGGCCCAGCATACTCATTCCACCAGTAAAAGCATGCATCTGAAAGATGTTGAATGACTTTATCATTTAAACCTCTAGTCACAGAGAGGAGATGGGACATAAATATATCATGTGTCTGGCAGTTCAGTATGCTTAGCGAGCCTGGCACTGTTTAATTAGCCTTTAAGCTGTCCCTGTCCATCACTCCGAGTCAGCACGCACAATGCCGTAGTGATGTATGCTGTAATATTTTCCATTTCCAGAATGAAGCTCTTCCATTTCTTTCCTTCATCCCGAAGAGAGAGGTCTTGCGAATTAGTAGGGAGGATGATGTCTATTTGGTACCCGTTAGCCCTTTCTTTAAACCTTAGTATCTCAATATGATGCAGGGAGACAAGACTATTTGTATCTTTTAGCCCGAGTTTCTTCTTCTCTACAATAATGATCTACTCGCATTTAGGTCTTGTGACAGCTATCAATTGAGATGAAATATTAAAGACTGACTATAAATACATATTTCCTAGTTCCATTTCACTCTTCTTCCAAGATGCCCCCAAGGGAGATATCAGATTAGGTCTTTTTAAGTTTGGCTTTGAAATGTCATTTTGCTATTAAAAAAAGAAAACAACAGAAAGCAGTCTTAGATCATCCTTCCTTTCTTCTGAATCCTTTCATCTCTGTACAGTCAATCAACATGTCTTCCAGCTTTTAGGTACTCCCCACCTGTCACTGGCTTCTGCCATCAGCAAGCCAGACTTCCCTGACGGTGGAGGCGGCCATTCATTCATAGCTTCCATCACTGATTCAGTAAGCAAATGGGTATTGATTCCCTGAGAAGCACAGATAAATGAGGACCCTCAGCATAAGTGGATGTATCTAGTGAAGGGTGGATGGTAAGGAGTTTAGAATAGTGTCACAAATGCTAGACCCGAGACGCAATTGCTTCTTCCTAACCAGCAACCTACAGAGTTAGAAATGGGCATTTGCTTTATTAGTCTCAGTATTTTTTTCTTAGTAGTGAAAAATCTGAGCTAATACATAAAGGTCATTCTCTCCTGGCGGCAATTGCTTAGAGCACACTGCTCACGTATCTGTTTTCTGGGAACTGCGTGAACGGATAATCAAGATCAGAGGGCGTAATGCATGGGCTGCTTCGTTGGTGGTGAACAGATGACGGATGAATGATGGAGAGAGGAGTCATGGATTTGCCCACAGAATCGAATCCCTGTGTTGTGAAATACCAACCTCAGAGACTACAAATGAGAAGTTATGACCCCCTCAGGAATAAGCGGCCTTTGTAGAGTGAGCTGATTAAACCACATAATGATGGTTACATTAATTAAAATCATATAAGTTCCAGGGTGGTGTGCACTTATAATCTTAGCACTTGAGAGAATATGTGTGTGTGTGTATGTGTGTGTGTATGTGTGTGTGTGTGTGTGTGTGTGTGTGTGTGTAGGGTGTCATGAATTTAAGTACGCCCTAGGTTATATCCTATGACTCTGTCTCAAAATAAAGTGACCCAGGCCAGGCGGTAGTGACACACACCTTTAATTCCAGCACTCAGGAGGCAGAGGCAGGTGGATCTCTGTGCATTTGAGGCCAATCTGGTTTATAAGAGCTAGTTCCTGGAGAGCCAGGGCTGTTACACAGAAATACCTTGTCTTGAAAAGCCAAATAAATAAACAAATAGGTAAATAAATAAATAAGTAAAGTGACTCCCCCCAAAATATAAGTTAGATAAACACAGTAAAAGCTAAACTATTTCAATTTGCCATGGCCCCTGCTTTTCTTATGAAAGTCCACGGAGGAAGCACATAACCCACACTGTCTAGAACCTGACCTTAATTGTCTAGTTACTCCTCTCTCCTGCCCATGATGCCTGGGCAATGCACTGACACACAGCTGCACTTTTTCAGGGCAGATATAGGATGAATCAATGCATATCAGCGATCCTCAGGTCCAAGCAATATTCAAACTCGTTTCTCTGGGAGCTTTGCCTACCAAAGACTTCCACACTTAGGAACCACAAGTCAGCATGTACATTAAATACAGCCTGTCAGTTCAAGGGCATATGGACCTCTTCTCCCATTATACACAGAACTACCTTAGCAGCTATGTGTGCCCACCCCCACCTTCTTGCATGTACTCCTCTCTTTGCTCTGACTGCTTCCTGTAAAATATTGGACAAAAACATTTCTCATCCCAAGAGCATACATTTTTTTGGCATATTTGTTCTGATTTTATTGCACTGTTAACTTTGCCTCAGGCTCTCAAAACACTGGAATTCTCAAGAATGTCAAATTCTTTTTTTTTTTTTTTTTTTGTCTAGAGAAGAGAAAATGACTTATTTCCAATACTGGGAGATTGTGTTTTGTATTCCTGAGCTAAAATGTAATTTCAAGTCACAGGGAATTATGGTGACATTGGAGAGGTGAATGAGACGCTGGTTTTCTGTTCGGGTCATTGCCTTGGTCTTACTTTTTGTTGTGGAAGTATTTAACATTTCCACCCCATCTACAATGGTAGCAAAGCCTCTTGAAAAATCTGTGCCAAATGACTTGCTTACAATTAAAAGCATATGTCTAAACTCCAGGCTCCGGAAATATATATCTTACATTTTATATTTTTCTATATGGCTCTTCTCCAGAGATTCAAATATTAAGGCCATAAATTTTCAACAGTTTCAGAATGATAGCAGTGGCTGGAAGTAAGTGAATGGTCACATTGCTGGAGCTTGGCCGTCTCTGATGCCTGGACCATCCGTGTGCAGCCTTGGGGACTTGACATGTGGCTGAAAGAAAAGTTAGGCCGACGTGGAAGCTATACAATCATGTTTGGGGGACAGTATCGGTCTTAGTGTCCATCATGGGTGTCTTAGAGAACACGATTTGATTGTCTCCTTGCTTTTGCCTTTATCTAGATTTGTTTCCTTTTTTCCCCTCAGTCCAAGTTCAATTGGTACTATAGAAGATTAAGAAGCTGATGCCTTGCTACTACTGGTATACCAGATGATTTGCACACGAAACAACGCAGGCTGTTTCCAGTACAAGGAGTGGGGTGAACTCCCACCTCCCTGAAGGGAAAGTATGTCTTGAATCACAGCACACCTTGTGTTTAAGAAGTACAAAATATGCTCTTTTTTCAAGATGCCAGTGCAGTCTGGCATAAAACAACAGCTAGGGCTCGCTTCTGTTTGGAGAAAATACTCTTTGCTTTTCTTGACATCAAAGTCAGTGTTATCCCTGGTAGATTTCCAGCCAGCTGGGTTTACTTCATCATGTGTGTCAGTGAATTGGAAGGTTTAGCCTAACTTCAGCATCTAATCTACAGAGCAGTCAGCAGGAAGAAACACTTCTAGTGATTTGGTGAAGGATAACTTTGTCATCAGTGACGAAGAGGTCCTGGAAAGAGAGACCTCCATCTGCCTTTAAGACTCCATAATCCTGAGCAGTGGTTCACTCAGGGATGGACAGTCCAAGGGTCCCGGTCCTCCTTGTTTCTTGCCTGTATTGATCTGGGCTAGATGACAGATGTGAGAATCCACAGATGAACCCATCACTGGACTGTTGAGTCTCTAAACCTTTTCTGCTCTATCATGGAAAGCAATGATCTCCATGGGCACCCAGAAGGGAAGTCAAGATCACAAAGGAAGAACTTTTCATTGAGGCTGATACCTTTGAACTTATTGTCTGGCAGCACAGCTTTGGGCTTTGAAGTAGGGGTAGGTTGCCCAATTTTGGCATTTCTAGAAGACATCTTGCTATTGGCAGAGCTTATTCATGGGTCTTAGACTAGAATAACTACAGGAAGGTGGGGAGAGGACTCTATTTGGTTTTGTTTTTATTTTCCTAAGTCCTAAGTTCTTATGCATGCTAACTATGCCCCCTACCATTGAACTACAACACAATACAACTCACAGCTTTAGTGTTTTGCCTTTATCTTTTCCTTCCTTCCTTCCTTCCTTCCTTCCTTCCTTCCTTCCTTCCTTCCTTCCTTCCTTTCTCCTTCCTACTCTCTCTTCCCTTCTTTTCTTCTTCTTCCCTCCTTTTCTTTCTTTCTTTTAGAGATATAGGGTCACTATAGCCCAAGCTAGTCTCACTATCCGACCCAAACTGATTTCCAATTCATGATACTCCAGCTTTAACCTCAAGGGTTCTGGGATTGCAACAGTGAGCTATAACCAGAGCTATTCAATTTCACACATTAAAAAAAAACTGTATTCAATCATTTCCCAAGCACTGAATGAATCCTATGTGGCAACCACTCTGGAATGGCAGGACCTCTAACAATGATGTCATGAGAAAGTAGAAAAGCCATGATTCCCCCGAAGCCTCTGATAAGCTGCTGGAAAACAAATGCATCACTTTTCTTCTCTTTATATCTTTTACCACAGGGATTCAGGTATGCACTTAAATATGAGGACAAGCCTAAAGGCTGATTTTTTTTAAAGTAAAGCTTTAAAAAGCCACCGAAGAAAGCATAGCTTACTAAGAAAGCAAAAGTAAGAAAATTGCAGGTACCTCAATATGAAGCCATGTAATGCAGGGCTCTGAGAGACTTTGCTCTGAGTAGATGTGCTAATTTGAAGGGGGTGGGCAGCTCCTTTCCCATGGGGACTTGATAGCGCTACCTTTCTGCTATCCTTTGCAGAGACATTCTGGCAGGCAGAAGCCCCAGACCTGTGCCTAGAAGGTGTTCTTTGATGTGCATCTGCAGTCGGTATCTTTGCTGAAAGAACTCCAAGTACAGGTGTGCTGTCTGGTCACACTCATTCCTAGGCAGGTCTGCTTGAGGTGGGTCTGCCCTGATTTGGGAGATGGTCCCTGGCGACCGTCCACTTCGCTCGAGCCATCCCACACAGAGAGCCTGCACTAAACACTTACTGTCTTCACTGAGGAGCACTCAACTGTTCCTCCTTGTAGGGAATTATTTTTCCTGTGCAAGTCATGTAATTTGAGCAGTAAGTCCCATTCCTGTAGGACAAAGACAGACTCCTCACTAACATGAGCGTTGCAGGCAGTGGATTTCATTTCCTAGTGGTGAATAGTCTCAACGCCAGAATCTAGAATCATCACCATTGTTCACAAACTCCCTGACACATGAAAAAAGACTTCCTGAAGTGTGACGCAAGGGTAAGGAGAAACCCAAAGAGAAAGAAGAAACAAATGCTGCTTGGTCTGCTTCTATCTGAGTTCAACACCAAATCCTAATGTGGTAATAATTATGTAAACTTCAATTTTGATTCACTTTTTATATGAATTGGAGCTGACTCATTGTCACTCAAACCTGAGACATTTCCAACTACTGTAGAGATGATCTTTGTCCCCAAATGTGGATGAAGTTGTAATACTATTGTTGGCAAAGATTCACTAGAACACATCGTTGGTAGCTCTCTTTGGGTATTGCCTATGTTCATACAGCTCTTCTACTTATATCCTATTCCTTAGACTGTGATTGTGTGACTATGTATGACTGCAAAGAGGGATGGACAATATGGTAGCTATTCTGTCCTTAGCTAAATACTGGAGATATCAAGTGGAAATGATACCTAGAGAGCTTTGTCATCTGCTCGAAGAGAGAGTAGCAAACATCTACCTCCCCCTCAAAAGCTTCTAAAAGCTGTAGAGAAAGGTAGGAATACTGCACCAAGACCGTAGTAGGATCATCTCAGCAATGCAAGGTTCATCAACATTCCAAACCCAGTTAGGTCAGAAAACGACACTAATGGGGAAAATTGTCATGCTGATGTCAGCAGCAACTTTTCTTTAAATGAGATCTAACTGAGTCCAGGTTGCCCCCACCCTCTCTCAGCAGCCGAGGATAATCTTGAACTTCTGATCCTTCTCCCTCTAGATGACAAATGCTAGGATTATAGGGATGGACCACCCCACCAAATCTATGTGACCCTAGTAATTGAACCCAGATCTTTGTGTGTGTTAGAAAGCACCCCATCAGCTGTGCCACATCCCTAGTCTTCGGGCTGTTTTTTTGAAAAGACAAATGTGTAGCAGAACTAGGAACAGTCTCAAATGATCTTAACCTTGAGAGCAATCAGCAAGGGAGACTCTTCCAAAAACACACCTGGTGGGGACCGACTAACAGGTTATAACTGAGCTTCCCATTTTAGTTTGTTCTGGAGGTCAACGGCCCTTAGAGGAAAGGGAGAAAATAGTAAAACCAACAACGTTTTCTTAAGGATTAGGTGAAGCTTTTAATGATACAGTTGTATACATAAAAACTTCAACAACGACCCCAGTGATCAATCAAAGGATCAATACAAGTTTAGCACAGCTGCTTGATAGAAATCATCCAAAAACAGTTAGTACCATGATCAACAATCAGTTAAGGAAACATTGGTGTCTGCAGTGTGAAAAAACACAAAGTATATAGAAGTAAGTCAGACAGAGATGAAGTATGGATTATTTTTAATTTGTGGTTTGACATTTGGTTCTCTTAATGAGCTCTCTAAATAAACAGAATTCTTTTGCTGAAACAATTAATTAAATTTCCGTTTCCCTACAGTAAATGCTTCTCAGTCCTTGTTTATGAAACCCTCTCCTTACTGGTAGCCATGGAAATGTTTTCAATTTTATCTGAAAAAGTTGAGAGCAATTTGCTCTCTTCTCATTAGACCGCATTTTGAATCCTCTCAGTTTATTCGGAATCATCGGCTGTTTTTCCGATGCTTTTCTCACGTACTCTCTTCTGGAGTGATTATTCTGGACCTTTCCCCATTATCTTGTTCAGGAAAATCATTCTGCTTCACCCACAAAAACTGCCATGGAATTGTTGATATTCTCTCCCACTCTGTTTCCACAGCCGTCCCGTCCAGCCTTGACAAACCACTTACAAGTTCGCCATCATGTCAGTTGGAAAACTGACATAGCTGGTAAAGACGGCTAAATCAAAAGAATAAACACTAAGTGCATCTGCCAAATGATTCTTCTGTTTTCAGAAAACAGAGCCTTTGGGAGTGAGTCAGGGTGAAGGGATACAATTTACTACAAAGTCTACATGCAAAAGAAATTGAACATGCTAAGACTGGGAGTCTTCTCATCCTAACCAGTTACTTAGAAATCATAGGGGAACTGGCAGCAATCTCTCTGGGAAGAGTTTCAAAGGTAGAAGGTACCTTACATTTCTCCAAAGTTTCAGAGTCAATATCATGAATATGTATTCCAGAGATTTATAGGATGTGAAATCTAAGGGACTTTTAGTCCATCAGAGGCCAGCTGCACCCTGAGAACCTAGAATCCAGTAGCTGCTGAATTCATGAGGCCACAAGCCTCAGCAGTCCCAGCCACGTGCTGATGGATTCCTAGAGGGGTGCTGGTCTTCAGGACCTGTTGAAAGGTCAAATCATCGAGGTTCTTCCAATGATAGCAAAGGATGCAGCATCAGCAGTGTGGCTCTGCTCGCCAGCAAGAGCAAAGCCCTGGCAAGTCAGTTCTTCCTGTGAACATAGATAGCTATGTCTGGGCTCTGAACTATGTCATGCTTTTCGGGGAGGTTCTCCCCCTCTGTTAGTGCTTTCTGCTGATATCTTTAAAGACGCCGTGGTAAGGGGGATATTCGAGATCCAATCAGATCAACAGTCAAGATCGTCATCACAGCAGCCTTTTTTGTGAAAGCAGAAAAAGATTAAGGGTGGAACTTATTAGACTTTGGCAAACTCTCTCCAGACTTTTAGTCAGAGCCCTTCTTATACCATGTTCCATAAAATCTGCCAGGCTCTGGCTTACCCAGAAGACAGAGAGCATTTGTCTATTCCCAGTGGGTAGTGGAAATAGCTGTCCTCACACCTCCACTACCCTTTGTTCCCTTCTAAGAAACATCATTTCTCCGTGATACAAATCACGTTTGATAAAGGCCAACTTAACCTTTTGCCCGGAAAAAAATATTTTAAAAACTCAATTCCCTCTACTTTTTCAGATGTGAGATCGAGCTGTGCTCTCTTTACAAAGTTATTATGTTATGTGTTTCAGTGCTTTGGATTCGCACATGTCTATACAGCCCATGGATGCCTGGTGCCTGCTGAGGCCAGAAAAGGGTTCGGATCCCCTATGACTGAAGTTACAGATGGATGTCAGCTGATATGTGGGTATTGGGACTCAAACCCAGGTCCCCTGGAAGTGCAGCCAGTGCTCTTAATCACTGAACCATCTCCCCAGCACCTGGAAAATATTCTATTTTTGGCTGCTGGGAACTTCTTGCATTTGTAATTCTTGGAGAGAATCTTGTTATTTTCTTTATGTGATACAGTCTAAGCAGTAGCTCTGGTGCTAGACTTACGATTTTGTTGTTTGCAGGCAAAGGGGATCGGCTTCCTAGAAAGATACTCTAACTTTCCCATCTCAGCCAATAGAAATATTTTATGTGTTTAAATATCATCAATGATTTCCTTTCCTGCTTTATACCCATGAACTTTATGAAGGCAGACATGGTCAACTTCGCCCAGCGATTCCATCTCTCTGTTGTCCTTTATTCTAGCACCTTTGGGATTTCTCCCCAACTCTAACCTGAAAATAAGTCCAGGTACTTCTTGGTACAGAGCCTTGTGTTGCTCTGTGTGGGCAGACAGGATGTACAAGCCTTGGGTGCATCATGATCTGGGAATAAAGGAACAAAAACTCAAAACAGTGAAGGCAAGAAAATGCATTTCTACAGGAAAATGCAGAAGTTGGAAAGTAAAAAGAAGATGGGATAAGAAAGAGACAGGGGAGGAAGAGGAAGGGGGCAAAGCTAGAAAGTGTAGGAGAGAAAGTAGGAGGGAGGGAGGGAAGGAGGGAGTGAGGGAGGAAAGGAAGAAGAGGGAGAGAGAAAGAGACTTCTGTTTTGCAATTACAGTTGGGCTCTTGGCTAAACTTCAAATTCACCACCTGAAGAGTAAAGGTGACCACACTCATAATTAAACTACATCACAGTGAGATTCTTGATATTAGAAAGTTTTCTCAAATGTGAGAGCTGTATGTTGGCTTCTGCTATTGCAAAGAGAATGTCATGGCATTTAGCATGTTACATACTATTTTTAGTATAAGACTTCTGTTCACATATACACAGTTCAAATAAAACATATTTACCTCCAGTTCTTAACATTTTAATTAAAAAGTTCATTAAAACATGTTTAAAGATATCTTATATTCAACTATAGTTCTAATTCATTAATTTTCACTTTTTCAAAAAAAAAACAAATCTTGCTTATGTATACATAGGTATGTAAACTGTGTGTGCACACATGTGTGCCACAGAAGGGGCTGTGTATACACATGTGTGTAAGCTGTGTGTACATATGTATGCCATGGGAGGGGCTGGTTATACATATGTTTGTAAACTGTATGTATGTGTGTGCCATGGAAGAGGCTGTGCATACCTGTGTGTATAAGCTGTGTGTGTATGTGTGTGCCATGGAAAGGGCTGGATGTATACATGTGTGGAAGCTGTGTGTATGTGCGTGCCATGGGAGAGGCTGTGTATACCTGTGTGTGTGAGCTGTGTGTATGTATGTGTGTGCTATTGGAAGGGCTGGGTGTCCTTCTTTACCTTATTGATATTTGTCACTCTTTTTGGTGGTTGTCATTTTAATTCAGACCTTTTTTCCCAGTTTTTTCTCCTAGAATTTTCTCTTTTGTCACTGATGGAGGAGGGTCATCTTTCTATCTGTTGTTTCATTGGTTAAGTAATAAAGAAACTGCTTGGCCTCTGATAGGACAGAAAATTAGGTAGGCAGAGTAGACAGAACAGAATGCTGGGAGAAAGAAGCTGAGTCAGGAGTCGCCATGATTCTCCCACTCCAGACAGACGCAGGTTAAGATCTTCCCTGGTAAGCCACCTCGTGGGCTATACAGATTATTAGAAATGGGTTAGATCAATATGTAAGAGCTAGCCAATAAGAGGCTAGAACTAATGGGCCAAGCAGTGTTTAAAAGAATACAGTTTCTGTGTAATTATTTCGGGGCATAAGCTAGCTGGTGGCCAGGAGCCGGGTGGCGGGAAGCAGCTGCTCATATTTCTACATGCCACCCTTTGGAATTGACGTTACTTGTATTGTAGATCATTTGAAATTGTCCCTTGGGATTTGGGTGTTCAATTATTACCATTCCCCCATCCCTTCATTCTTTCTCATATTTTAAAAATCTTCCTTTGGGATTCAGTTTGGGTTATTTTTATTGTCCTAAATTTAAGTTCCTGTAGTATGGAGGAATGGGATGCACCCTGCCGGCTGGCTAGGTTAACCCCCCAAATAACCACAAAGAAATTGTATTAATTTAATTACTTTCTGTCTCATTATATCTAGCCTCTTCTTGGCCAACTCTCACATCCTGATCTAACCCATTTCCGTTAATCTGTGCATCACCTCGTGGCTTACCAGGAAAGATTCAACATCTCTGACCTGGCGACTCCATGGCAGCTCTCCCTGTCTGCCTTCCTCCTCCCAGCATTCATTTCTGTCTTCCTGCCTATCTTAGTACTGCCCTATCAAAGGGCCAAGGCAGTTTCTTTATTTAACCAATGAAAGCAACACAAATGCAGAAGGACCTCCTACACCAAGTTCCTTATACAATTTCGATCTCACTGTTTTCTTAAACATTCTCTCTTCCTGCTGATGTTGCACATCTAATCTTTACAGCATCTACCATTTCCCCTGTAGCCGATAATATATTAATCAGTCCTACTATTTCATTTCTTGTCTGAAGTCTCCAAAACCCCCACATTGCATTTCTATTGTTGGACTCTGCCTTACTACTCTCTCTACTGCTCTGTTTTGCCTCACTTCTATTGCATGGCATGCATGGTTTTCCCCCCTCTAAGAGCCAGAAATACTGAAACGAAGAGAATGGAAGGATTCTTTTTGTCTTGAATTTGACTTTCTTTGCTTCAGCTGCACTTTCCCAGCCCCCATGTAATTGAACATAACCAAGATTCCCACTTGTGTTAACTTTAAAGCTTCAGTTTTGCATACGTGTCCCAGAGGCCTCACATCTACTGCAACACCTTGGGTTCAGGGTTTTAGAGGACAGACTAGTTTTTTTTATTGGTTTTTATTGAGCTCTACATTTTTCTCTGCTCCCCTCCCTGCCTCTTCCTTCCCCCTTTCAACCTTCCCCAAGTTTCCCATGCTCCTAATTTACTCAAGAGATCTTGTCTTTTTCTACTTCCCATGTAGATTAGATCTGTGTAAGTCTCTCCTAGTGTCCTCATTGTTGTCTAAGTTCTTTGGGGTTGTGATTTGTAGGCTGGTTTTCTTTGCTTTGTGTTTAAAAACCACTTATGAGTGAGTACATGTGATAATTGTCTTTCTGTGTCTGGGTTACCTCATTCAAAATAATGTTTTCTGGCTCCATCCATTTTCCTGCAAAATTGAAGCTGTCGTTAATTTTTTTTTGCTGTGTAGTACTCCATTGTGTAAATGTACCATATTTTTCTTTACATTCTTCAATTGAGGGGCATTTAGGTTGTTTCCAGGTTCTGGCTATAACAAACAAAGCTGCTATGAACATAGCTGAGCACATGTTCTTATGGCACGATTGAGCATCCTTTGGATATATACCCAAAAGTGGTATTACTGGGTCTTGAGGAAGGTTGTTTCCTAATTTTCTGAGAAATTGCCACACTGACATCAAAAGGGGTTATACAAGGTTGCATTCCCACCAACAATGCAGGAGTGTTCCCCTTTCCCCACAACCTCTCCAGCATAAGTTGTCATCAGTGACTTTGACTTTGGTCATTCTTACAGGTGTAAGATGGAATCTCAGAGTTCTTTTGACTTCCATTATTCTGATGACTAAGGATGTTGAACATTAGGTGTCTTTCAGCCATTTTATATTCCTCTGTTGATAGTTCTCTGTTTAGGTCTGTATTCCATTCTTTTATTGGATTATTTGTTCATTTCTTGAGTTCTTTGTATATTTTGGAGATAAGATCTCTGTTTGATGTGGGGTTGGTGAAGATCTTTTCCCATTCTGTAAGCTGTCATTTTGTCTTGTTGACCATGTCCTTTGCTTTACAGAAGCTTTTCAGTTTCAGGAGGTCTCATTTATTAATTTTTCTCTCAGTGTCTGTGCTGCTGAGGTTATATTTAGGAAGTGGTCTCATAGACATTAAGAGAGACTAGTTTTATGCTGTTTCTTGTTGGTTTTTCTTATTGACTTTTCTCAAGATACACTTCACCTTTAGCTTGTGGTATTCTCTCATGGCTCCTCTGGGAGAGCATCTGCAAGCTGGAGTGTCGCCCCTGTCCTTGTAGCAATATCCCATCTTTTCCTGTGCTCAGGATTGTCCTTCTGTGGTGATAGACCTCAGGTAAGAATTGCATCTCATGGTGCCAGCAGTGTAGACTTCTTAATCCTCTAGCACAGAAAATCCTACATGAGTCACCATTAACAAATTTGTAGCCATTGTGTGCTTCTGTTTGCCAGTTGCAAAGTGATTGCCAGTCACCTAGCTGTAACAGATCTCCCCAGTGCAGCAAAGCAGTATTAGTGATGCTTCCTTCCACTGGAAGGCTTCTGATCTTCAGGGAACATCACCCAGGTTCATGATTCTGGGTGAAGAGTTACACCTTTCTCAGGGTGGCAGCTCTTCTTCCACATCTACAACATCAGAAGCATGATTTTAAAAATAGCCCCTCATCTCTTCCATCAGTGACTGATGCACAGAATGGAGAGCAGGCAGCAAGTCATTGAATACCTCTACATACCTGAGGACAACTCTATGCCCTGCCCAACCCTCAGATGGCTTCCTGCCATGGTAAGCTTCTCTGGCTAATTCTTGCTAGTGCCCCAGAACCATACATCTTTTGCCATTCTCTACAGGTCAGGTTTCCTATGAAGACTTCAGGCTGACTGGTGATCTGTAGTGACTAGGCGAGCAGGCCTGCTTTTCATCCCATCCAGCTCTCACATGGCTAGCTTTACACCTGAAATAACAATACACAAATTATATTCATTCAAACACTGCCTGGCCCATTAGCTCTAGCCTCTTACTGGCTCTCACATCTTGATTAAACCATTTTTATTAATGTGTCTTGCCACTTGACTGTGGCTTATTGGCATGAGTCTAACCACCATCCGTCCTGGGTAAAAGAAGCATGGTGTCCGCCTGACTCTGCTTTCTTTCTCCCAGCATTCTGTTTTGTCTACTCCACCTACCTAAGGGCTGGCCTATCAAAAGGCCAAGGCAGTTTCTTTATTTTTTTTTAAAGTGGGAGAAACAATTTATTATACCAATTCATAAATGTATGACAGATAGCAATGTGATTTTTTATTTTTTTTATTTTTTTAATTTATTTATTTATTTATTTTTATTAAAGATTTCTGTCTCTTCCCCACTGCCGCCCTCCCCTTCCCTCCCCCAATCAAGTCCCCCTCCCTTGCCAGCCCAAAGAGCAGTCAGGGTTCCCTGCCCTGTGGGAAGTCCAAGGACCACCCACCTCCATGCAGGTCCAGCAAGGTGATCATCCAAACTGCCTAGGCTCCCACAAAGCCAGTAGATGCAGTAGGATCAAAAACCCATTGCCATTGTTCTTGAGGTCTCAGTAGTCCTCATTGTCCGCCATGTTCAGTGAGACCGGTTTTAACCCAGGCCTTTTCAGACCCAGGCCAGCTGGCCTTGGTGAGTTCCCGATAGAACATCCCCATTGTCTCAGTGTGTGGGTGCACCCCTCACGGTCCTGAGTTCCTTGCTCGTGCTCTCTCTCCTTCTGCTCCTGATTTGGACCTTGAGATTTCAGTCCGGTGCTCCAATGTGGGTCTCTGTCTCCTTTCATCGCCTGATGAAGGTTAATATTCAGGAGGATGCCTATATGTTTTTCTTTGGGTTCTCCTTCTTATATAGCTTCTCTAAGATCCTGAATTATAGGCTCAATGTCCTTTATTAATGGCTAGAAACCAAATATGAGTGAGTACATCCCATGTTCCTCTTTTTGGGTCTGGCTTACCTCACTCAGGATAGTGTTTTCTATTTCCATCCATTTGACTGCAAACGTCAAGAAGTCCTTGTTTTTTACTGCTGAGTAGTACTCTAAGATGTATATATTCCATATTTTCTTCATCCATTCTTCCATTGAAGGGCATCTAGGTTGATTCCAGGTTCTAGCTATTACAAACAATGCTGCTATGAACATAGTAGAGCATATACTTTTGTTGTATGATAAGGCCTCTCTTGGGTATATTCCCAAGAGTGGTATTGCTGGGTCCAGGGGTAGGTTGATCCTGAAATTCCTGAGAAACCTCCACACTGCTTTCGAGAGTGGTTGCACAAGTTTGCATTCCCACCAGCAATGGATGAGTGTACCCCTTTCTCCACAACCTCTCCAGCAAAGGCTATCATTGGTGTTTTTGATTTTAGCCATTCTGACAGGTGTAAGATGGTATCTTAAAGTTGTCTTGATTTGCATTTCCCTGATCGCTAAGGAAGTTGAGCATGACCTTAGGTGTCTTTTGCCCATTTGAACTTCTTCTGTTAAAAGATCTCTGTTCAGCTCAGTGCCCCATTTTATAATTGGGTTGATTAGCCTTTTACGGTCTAGTTTCTTGAGTTCTTTATATATTTTGGAGATCAGACCTTTGTCAGTTGCAGGGTTGGTGAAGATTTTCTCCCAGTCAGTGGGTTGCCTTTCTGTCTCAGCGGCAGTGTCCTTTGCTTTACAGAAGCTTCTCAGTCTCAGGAGGTCCCATTTATTCAATGAGGCCCTTACTGTCTGTGCTGCTGGGGTTATAGGTAGGAAGTGGACTCCTGTGCCACGTGTTGTAGAGTACTTCCCACTTTCTCTTCTGTCAGGTTCAGTGTGTTCGGACTGATATTGAGGTCTTTAATCCACTTGGACTTGAGTTTTGTGCATGGTGATAGATATGTATCTATTTTCATTCTTCTACAGATTGACATCCAGTTTTGCCAGCACACTTTGTTGAAGATGCTCTCTTTTTTCCATTGTATACTTTTAGCACCCTTATCGAAAATCAGGTGCTCATAGGTTTGTGGGTTAAAGTCAGGGTCTTCTATTCGATTCCATTGGTCGACCAAGCTGTTTTCAATACTGTAGCTCTGTAATAGAGTTTGAAGTCAGGCATGGTAATACCTCCAGAAGTTCCTTTATTGTATAAGATTGTTTTGGCTATCCTGGGTTTTTTGTTTTTCCATATAAAGTTGATTATTGTCTTCTCCAGATCTGTGAAGAATTTTGATGGGGATTGCATTGAATCTATAGATTGCTTTTGGTAGAATTGCCATTTTTACTATGTTGATCCTCCCAATACAAGAGCAAGGGAGATACTTCCATTTTCTGGTGTCCTCTTCTATTTCTTTCTTCAAAGACTTAAAGTTCTTGTCAAATAGATCTTTCACTTCCTTGGTCAGGGTTACCCCAAGATATTTTATGCTCTTTGTGGCTATCGTGAAAGGTGATGCTTCTCTGATTTCCCTCTCTGTTTCTTTATCCTTAGTGTATAGGAAGGCAACTGATTTTTTGGAGTTGATCTTGTATCCTGCCACATTACTAAAGGTGTTTTTCAGCTGTAGGAGTTCTTTGGTAGAGTTTTGGGGGTCGCTTATGTATACTATCATATCATCTGCAAATAACGAAAGCTTAACTTCTTCCTTTCCAATACGAATCTCCTTGATCCCCTTATGTTGTCTTATTGCTATTGCTAGAACTTCAAGCACTATATTGAGGAGGTATGGAGAGAGTGGACATCCTTGTCTTGTTCCTGATTTTAGTGGGATGGTTTCGAGTTTTTCTCCATTTAATTTGATGTTAGCTGTCGGCTTGCTGTAAATAGCTTTTATTATATTTAGGTATGCCCCTTGTATCCCTAGTCTCTCCAATACCTTTATCATAAAGGGTGTTGAATTTTGTCGAATGCTTTTTCAGCATCTAATGAAATGATCATATGGTTTTTTTCTTTCAGTTTATTTATATGGTGGATTACATTGATAGATTTGCGTATGTTGAACCAACCCTGCATCTCTGGGATGAAGCCTACTTGACCATAATGGATAATTTTTCTAATGTGTTCTTGAATTCGGTTTGCCAGTATTTTATTGAGAATTTTTGCGTCGATATTCATGAGTGAGATAGGCCTGTAATTCTCTTTCTTGGTTGGGTCTTTGTGTGGTTTTGGTATCAGGGTAACTGTAGCTTCATAAAGGGAATTTGGCAATGACTTTTCTGTTTCTATATTGTGAAATACATTAAGGAGTATAGGTATTAGCTCTTCTTGGAAGTTCTGGTAGAATTCTGCATTGAAGCCATTTGGTCCTGGGCTTTTTTTGGAGGGGAGATTTTTGATAACAGCTTCTAGTTCTTCGCGACTAACCGGTCTATTTAGATCGTTCACCTGGTCTTGGTTTAGCTTTGGTATATGGTACTTATCTAAAAAAATGTCCATTTCATTTGTATTTTCCAGTTTTGTGGCATACAGGCTTTTGTAGTAAGATCTAATGATTCTCTGAATTTCCTCTGTGTCTGTGGTTATGTCCCCCTTTTCATTTCTGATCTTATTTATTTGCGTGTTCTCTCTCAGTTGTTTAATTAGTTTAGATAGGGGTTTGTCGATCTTGTTGATTTTCTCCAAGAACCACCTTTTTGTTTCATTGATTTTTTGGACTGTTTTCTGTGTTTCTATTTTGTTGATTTCAGCCCTCAGTTTGATTATTTCCAGTCTTCTACTCCTCCTGGGCACGTCTGCTTCTTTTTTTTCTAAAGCTTTCAGGTGTGCTGTTAAGTCCCCGATGTATGCTTTCTCTGTTTTCTTTAAGTGGGCACTTAGTGCTATGAA
>JABTXL010007734.1:16507660-16524209 GCA_025134845.1 Neodon shergylaensis | reverse complement strand
CATTGGGTTCTGGTGTTTTCATGTTGTTTTTCAGATTATTGGGTGAACTCTTGCCTTGGCGCCTGCCCATCTCCTCCTATCGAAGCTATATAATGGGTCTTTTAAAACCAGATCAGGTTTCCCTGTTGACCAGGGGCTCCTCTTACAAAATGCTGTCGGCCTTTTTCCTGGCTCCTGCCAGGGGCCAAGTTCCCTCTCGCCCCTCAGAAGGGTCTTCAAGAACAGGACCCGGCTCCTTCCTTGCTAGGGATCTCGTCAACCAAAGGCCTACCTCTTTGCTTTAATTGTAGTGGGGCGATCTGCTCTCGGTGTTGTGCTCTGGTCCCCGCTGTCTGCCCCTGCCTGCGCCAGTCTGCCACCTGGGCCCGCGCTGGTGGTCTGCCGCCTGGGCCCGTGCCGGTGCTCTGCTGCCTGGGCCCGCGCCTGTGCTCTGCCCAGCAGTTTCTTTATTAACCAATGAAAGTAACACATAGACAGATGACCCTCCTACACCAGTGATCTGTAAGCTCAGGTTAAAGTATTAAGCAATACCATTATTTATATAGTTTTTCTTCCCTTCACTGGATGATGGTAAATTTTGTGAATATCTCTGAACTCATTATTGATTGTCAGTAACATGAACTGTGACTGATTGATAAATTATGGAGGTCAGAAAAGAAATAAGTTAACAAACTTTAATTTCAGCCGCAACCCCATGTGCTATTATCCCTTTGGTTTTTCATACAACTGTAGAATAATTTCTATCATTTGTCTTTCGTCAAAATAAAACTATGGAATGTAGCTTTTCAGCCTCTATTTTGGAATTCAGAAACTAAAACCCAATGGCTAATTGCATTTTCTAGGTCAACTAACTGATAAATACTGTAACTAGAGGATAAAATAAAATCTTTCTCATTAGGAAGACACGATGCTTGATTATTAGCATTGGAGTGGATGATTGAATTTCAAATGGAAAGGCTAAATGTCATCCTGACCCAATCAGGGACCTTTTGTTCTGATGCTATCCTTGACTTTCAACTTCAGCCAAGACATAATTACAATTTTTATCTTTTCAAGAGCTTCCAGTTTCCTGGGAAGAAGACAATTCACCTAAAAATATTTTTTTAAAATATAGTTTATGTACTTAAAAGGATAGCACTAATGTGGCATGCCTCATGTATTATTGCCCTCACCACTCCCATTTACTACCACCTCCATCACCCCACCATCACCCCACCACCCCTCGACCCTACCCACTATCAGTAACCACTGTCACACATCCTAACCTGCTGTTTAGATAAACATTGGCTAAGAATTTCAGGAGACTAGTGTAGAGAAAGAAAAGATTCATGTTGGCTTATCTTTTCCAAATGAAAGGAATCTCAAATAAATATTTATACATGGTGGGAGGTGACCCACAGGTGGGGGTAAATTTCAGAGGGGGTGCACTATCACCTGCTGAGGAGTAGAAAGTTGGTAGCTGCTCTTGCAGCAGGAGATGCTCTGTGGGGTGGTGCGGGAGAATTGTCTGTATTCTGTCAATCATGTTTTAAATAAACACTGATTGGCCAGTAGCCAGGCAGGGAGTATAGGCAAGACAACTGGACAGGAAGTAGAGGTGGGACAATGAGAACAGGAGTATTCTGGGAAGAAGGAAGCTTTCCTCTGCAGGCCTGCTCAGATCACTGAAGAAGCAGGATGTGACCTGCCCTGTTGAAAAAGGTACTGAGCCATGTGGCTAACATAGATAAGAACAATGGGTTAATATAAGCTACAAGAGCTAATACAAAGCCTGAGCTAATGGACCAATCAGTTTATAACGTATGGAAACCTCTGTGTGATTTTCTTTGGGACTTACTGGCTATGGGAACTGGGCAGGACAGAAACCCCAACAAGCCTGTTCCTCCTGTTACAGTGGGGAACACAGCCAGGGCAGCACCAAGGCTGCCAGGGGAGGCACATGGAAGAGAGTTGTGATACCACAAAGACCACAACTTTTTTTGAGACTCCTCTCATCTTCCCTTCTCTTTACCTCATCTCTCTCCTCCCCTTCCCTTCTCTCTTTTTCCAAATCCCACATTTCAAAACCTCTATTAAATTACTTCTTACCCCATGAAGCTAACACAACAGAGACTCAGGTAACTGCATGGAAGAGAACAGGACTTACCAGGAGAGCTTGGAAGAAGCAACTCATGAACAAAGCAACAGCTACAGCTTACAACAGAGCAGCATTCCCTTGGAGGAGGAGGGTTCTCATATTTCCACAGCTTTGGGAATGTCTTCCATGATTATCTAGTCAGTGTATAACTCCATCTTAGCTTTCCCTTCCTGTTTTGACAGAGCACCAAAGTCAAATATGACATCTTAGTTTTTTCTCAGATCTTTTCTGAGCATGTCAAGATTTCAGCATCCCCCTGGTACTTATCATTCCTGGTATGGGCTAGAAAATTGTGTTTAAAGTCCCACCTTCTAATGTGAGGGTCTTACAAGTATGTTCAGGAGGATGGGTCATGAGATTGGAACCTGCAGGAATGGAGTGACAATCTTCATGGTACATGAACTCTTTGACTCTTCCTGCACACTAGCTCTGCCTTGAACTTCCAAGCTACAGTTGCTTTGAAAAATACTCTATTACATAAGCCAAGCCATGCCATTTGTGGCATGCGATTCTCTCATCCTGAACCAAGACAGCTCTTCAATAAATGCAGAACTGTTTCCAAGGTTTTAATCTTGTCTACTTCCTTCCTTATATGCTTACTGAGGTTTTCAGTCTTTCCTTTGTTAGCTGCGGTAATTATCTGTGGCTCACAGGGTCTTAACCAGCCTGTATCTTTAGATGCATTTAGCTGAAAGGACTCAAGAGACTGCTCCATCCTCTCTTGTGAAGGAGACAAATAAAGGCCAACACCCAAGGGGATTCCTGTTGGCTAAAAACAGACAGCCACAGTCCTTTACTCAAGATCTCTGTCCATATTGCTCCTGGGACCAGCAAGCTGCACCAGGAAGGTGGGCTGCTGTCCGTATGTCAGTCTCCCAAAATATTACAGCACTGTGGCACAGAAATTCACATGGTATTTTTTTTTCATTAAGTACATTCCTTGGTTGTATTTTTAAACAAAGTTCTAGATGTTCCAAAAAAGTTGATTGGGTTATTTTTCTCTTTCCTGAAGCAAGAAATGCCCTATTTCTAACAGACAACAGCCTGCAATGATAGAAGCTAAACTGTGGGAGAAATTTGGGGCTGAGAATCATAAAGCAATTTTGTATGATGGAGAAAAAAAATCCCATCACACTGTGATGAAGTACTTATGGCATGGTTTAAATTGTGCTTCTCTCTAACTTCTTAGTTAGTGTTTCTATTGCTATGAAGAGACACCATGGCCATAGTAACTCTTATAAAGGAAAACATTCAATTGGGGTGGCTGATAGTTCAGAGGTTTAGTCTGTTATCATCATGGCAGGACAGGGTGGCATGCAAACAGAAATGGTGCTAGAGAAGTCCACTGACTCATTGGGCAGTATCTTGAGCATATATGATATTTCAAAGCCCATCTCCATGATGACACACTCTCCAGCAAGGCTACATCTACTCCAATAAAGCTACACTTCCTAATAGTTCCACCCACAATGAGTCAAAGGTGGTCAATTGCATTCAGTCTGCCACACTAAACAAAAACAGCAACAACAGAAATCCTTGTATTCCCAAGTTGTTATCCCTAATTCCCCAGAACACGGCTGTATTTTGAAATGTTGCCGTTTGAAAGATTATTCAGTGAAGTGGGGTCAGATGGGTGGCATTTACCCAGCTTCTCTGGTGTCCTGATAGCACTTGTTAAGACACACCACAGCCCCATCACAGAAGAACTAGCAAGGAAGCCGAAGTGAGACGTTACACTGGACAAGGAGACAAAAATAGCAACAGGAAACACGCTAAGTAAACCAAAACCATCAAAACAAAACAAAGAAGCAAACCTGCAAATTACAGAAATAACTTTCTGACATCTTGTTCTTAGACTCCTGTAAGGTAAGAAAATAACCTTTTTTATTGTTTAAATGACAAGTCTCAGGTGTAGTAGTACGGGGCGGCTGGGCTGTGTCCCCGGCACCCAGCCGCCCACATGGCTCTAACTTATGCCCGAAATAATTACACAGAAACGGTATTCATTTAAACACTGCCTGGCCTGTTATCTGTAGCCTCTTATTGGCTAGCTCTTACATATCGATCTAACCCATTTCTAGTATCCCTGTAACATCATGAGGTGCGCTTACCAGGGAGGATCTTAACCTGCGTCTGGCTGGAATGGGAGCATCATGGCGACTCTCTGACTCAGCTTCTTTCTCCCCCAATCCTGTTCTGTTTACTCCACCCATCTAAGGGTTGGCCTATCAAATGGGCCTAGGCAGTTTCTTTATTAGTTAACCAATGAAAGCAACAGATAAGATACAAGACCCACCTCCATCATTTCCCCTTTTTCTGTTTAAACAAAAAAGAAAGGCTTTAACTTTAACAGTAAAATTACATATAACAAAACAGTTATCAAGTAAGAATTACAGTTACAATATTTATATCTATTTTATCTCTTATCATAACTAAGGAAAACTATAACTATTACTAACCATTCTTCAATTCCATCAAAGACTCCAGAAGGAAATAATATTATTTAAGCAAACAAGAAATCCAAAACTCTAGAAATGACAGAGACATCTCGTTGCCTGGACAGTCACCCAAAGTTCCTCTGTACCGTTGGGGCATTCATCTTCGGCCTACAGGCCCATGGTATCCAGAGACATTTCCATGAAGCAGGAAATTTCAAAGGCAGTTCAGTCACTGTCTGTTGTGTCCTGCAGAATGTCTCGTAGACTCTTTCATGAATCAGGAACCCCGAAAGATCATCTCACCTTTAGGCAAGTTCAGCAGTCCTCTCTCTGCAGATTCTCTGTGTCCAGTTTATGCATCAGTCCAGGCAAGAGCAGTTTCTTGCCCAAATGGCTATCAAACTCCGTAAGAATCCTCTTCGATGCCCATCTTCTTCTTGAAGTAGATTGGTGCTGCCAGGAGTAGACGTGTCTCATTGTCATGAAAAGCCCTAAGTTATTAAAACATTTAAATGCCATATTCTGCAGTCTTTGAAAGATATGAAGAATGCCTATCTAACTAAAATATATCTCTATATATCTAGAAAATCTAACTAACATGACTACAAGCTTGACTATTATCCATTAACAACCTATATTTCCTAATTATACATTACATTTTAAAATGAACCATGCAATCACAATATCTTAATCAAGATCAGAAATACATATACATACAACAAAATTGACCTTAAAGTCCATACCAATGCAAATTATTCATATCTATATCATATCCCCCTTTAAATGTAAAAGCACATTTATAAACAATATTTGGGAACATGGGCGCAGTTTTTTCTCTCCAAACTGCTTCCTGCTGAATGGGGGCGCTGTTATTCAGGTCTTTTATGGTGTAACCTGTGTGCCAGGTTCATCTCAGTTGAAGTAATTTTTTGAGGGTGTTCACAGCAACCTTTCAGGAGGGCGAGGTCTATCATACCATATTGGAATAGCTAGCTCAGTCGGTAGAGCATGAGACTCTTAATCTCAGGGTCGTGGGTTCGAGCCCCACGTTGGGCGCCACTCTGTAGTAGTACGGGGCGGCTGGGCTGTGTCCCCGGCACCCAGCCACCCACATGGCTCTAACTTATGCCCGAAATAATTACACAGAAACGGTATTCATTTAAACACTGCCTGGCCCGTTATCTGTAGCCTCTTATTGGCTAGCTCTTACATATCGGTCTAACCCATTTCTAGTATCCCTGTAACATCATGAGGTGCGCTTACCAGGGAGGATCTTAACCTGTGTCTGGCTGGAATGGGAGCATCATGGCGACTCTCTGACTCAGCTTCTTTCTCCCCCAATCCTGTTCTGTTTACTCCACCCATCTAAGGGTTGGCCTATCAAATGGGCCTAGGCAGTTTCTTTATTAGTTAACCAATGAAAGCAACAGATAAGATACAAGACCCACCTCCATCACTCAGGTACTTTGTCATGACAAGGTAAGACACTTGACTACCCCAAGACAGGGACTGAGTGACTGATCACATGATAACCTTCCTAAACCACCTAGGAACAGTGTGTAAACAATAGTAAAGGGATATGCTCAAAGGGCCTGTGGGAGGCAGGGGTGAGAAATCATTAGTTCAAGGACAGATTGAGTTATATAACCAAGATCCTGTCTCAAAAGTCACCCATTTTCAACAAAAAAAAAAAGAAGAAGAAAAGGAAAAGATGGTGAGAAGAAGATGACAGCAACTTGTAATACTATAAGTATTACAGATTAAGAAAGCCCAAAGCATCCAAATTTCCACTCTAGTTACTGGTGAGGGGATTCAGAGGCCCTAGGGTTATCTTAGAAGATAAAAGAAGTTTTGAAGGGCCTCTAACAGGTTAGAACATGGTAAATATGGCTCTGGCAAGCCTTATCTTCCCCCCATTCCCTCTGGTTCTCAGAAACTGTTAATCCTCTGTCTCTTGTCTTTGTCTCTTATTCCCTGCCCTTTGTCCCCCTGGGACAAGTAAATCTCTTTGTGCTAAGAACTTAGTTTGGGGGTGTCTTGTGCCAATTCCAGTCCTTTCAGATCGGAACCTGAAATGCTGGCACAAGCCCACAGGCTCAGTGCCTGTTGCCCATCAGGTGGTGTTGTGTTGGGAGGTTATGGGAACTTGAAGAGGTAGGGCTTGCTGCGTGAAGTCACAGAGGACACGTTTTGGGGGGCTATACCTGGTAACTTGTCCCTCATTCTCTCTGTTTCCCATTTACATGAGGGAAAATTTTTCTATCAATCATAAGCCTCTGCTACCACGATGCTCTGCCCAAACTTGTGGGTCAAACAACTATGAAATGAACTGTTTAAAATTATGAATCAACATAAATCTTTCTGCCCCGTCCTTATTGGGTATTTGGTTACAACTATGTCAAAATTATCTGACACAACCAGATTAAAAACAAAGTCCCTTTTCCTATGCTTAGAAAGCATCTGAATGTGTAATACTTATCCCATTGCCTGGACTTTAATTACCTACTTCCCCATCCACCCATCATGGACCAGAGAGATTTGTTCTCTGTAGAAGTAAAGCAATGAGTCTTGTGCCTGATAGATATAGGCAGATTAGAATAATAGACAAATACAGAGATGCAGGACCCACCATCTACAATGCTGAGGTGGAGTCAAAGGGTTTGTAGTGTATAATCATCTGAGATTATAGCATCTATCGTCATGAGTGTCCATGGATGCTAAGGATGTGAGCGTCCATGGATGATAGTAAGTTTTCAAAATGTACAAGAATCAGAATTTCATTGCCTTCTCATTAATAACATTAGCTGTCAAAGTGAAAAATATAATTAAAAGTTTCTGAAGTTCATTTTCATCATGAAATTTATATACAGGCAAATTATTAACAAACTATGAAGGCAGAGTAAAGCCACTGACTCCATTCTCATTTCACGGCAGTGTTAATTGCCCTACTTTAAGGAGGCTCCTCTAGTACAACTGCAAAATGAGTATCAGAGCTTTCAATAGGAAGATATGAGTGATTAACAAATTCTGGAGCTATAAAAGCAGGCACAAATAGAATCAACTGTGGTTGGAGAGATGGCTCAGCAGTTAAGAGCAGTGACTACTCTTCCAGAACAGGGTTCGATTCCCAGCACCCATCTATCTGCTAACAACCACCTGCAACTCCAGTTTCATGGGATCTGATGCTATTTTCAGGCTTCTCCACACATTGCAAATACATGGTGCCCAGATATGCATACATGCAAAACACTGATACACAAAAAATCTAACCAAATAAATCTTTTAAAAAAGAATCAAATGAAGTTAACATTGGTTGTGTATCCCTGTGAACTGGAAAAGACTTTGAAAAAAATATACTTTAATGGAACTCTTTATACTTTCACAGCTATGTAAATATATTTATAAATATATATTTTATCTTTTAATTATGTATAAGTCCGTGTCTAAATGTAAGTATGTACAAGTGTGTATAGGGGCTAACAGGAAGCTGGCAGAGACTATCTGACTCTTTGGAAATTGAGTTAGAGGAAGTTGTGAGACGTCCTGAGGGATGCTGGGAACTGAGCTGCAGTCCTCTGGAAGAGCAGCCAGCATCCTTAGCTGCTTAGCTAACTTTCTATCCCCTGAAATACTGTTTGTATTTTTCATAAAATATTACAAATATAATATTATAAAATTAAAACTAATTCAGTATATTTACTAAAATCTGATGTCACACTGTTAGCCATGGCTGGAAGAGAATTATGTTGAGCCTATTCAAAACAATTGTCACATGACATGATCTGTAATTAAGGGACCATGCATACAGTACTGCTGTACTTGACTTTCTACCTTATTTATCTCTGAAATCCTGAAAAAGTCATTGTCCTTGCTTTATTTGAGGTTCCTAGCTCAAGAAAGAGGGAAGTTGGACTGAGAATGAAGGTCAATGGTCCTGTGCTTCCCTAGCTTGTACAAGATCCTGGGTTTGCCAGATTTCAAGTATAAAAGGCCTTGGACTGGATCCCATTCATTGCAAAACAACAACAAAAGAAAGAGAGGGAAGGGAAAAATTACTTATCCTGAAACCCTTTCAAAGAACCCTAAGATGGGGCTGGAACAATGGCTCAGTGGTCAAGAACACATACTGTTTTTTCCAGAAGACCTGAGTTTATTTCCCAGGAGCCATGGGGACGGGGATGACACACAACCACCTATAACTCCAATTCCAAGGGATCTGACACTCTCTTCTGGTCTTTGTGGGCAACTGCACATATATGTCATACACCATCAAACATATATACATAAATAAAAATAATACAAATAATTTTTTAAATTACCCAAGAGTCTCCTCCATGCACTCATAGGCAGCACTAATTTTACTGGTGTGTGTGTGTATATATATATATATATATATATATCTCAATACACATATATATCATATATACATTTATATATTATATTTGTGTGTATATATGTGTGTATATATATGTGAATGACGTGAAGTTAATAGGTTGCCACTTTTGGGTCATGGAGGAATTAGAAGGGAGAAACAGAGGCTAGATATGACCATATTTCATTGCATATGTGTATGAAATTCTCAGAATTAAAATATTTTAAATCCTTAAGGTTTTATTAATGTATTTAATAGCTGGTAAAACTTCGAAGCCATGTTATAGGGATGCTGTATTTGGGTACTCTTAGAATTTCAGCTCTAATTTTAGTCCCTCAGCACTAGCCTGCTGTTAAAGCAAACAATCTACAATAGGCTTTCAAGCTGATTTTTTGTTATGAAGAATTTGATGAAATGGAGTATTAAGAAAAAAATGAGCTTTTTTCATTTCCCCACTCTCTGTGAAAGGTCGCTATGACCTCTTTCTCCTTTACTTCTTACTGACTGATAAAGTGACCCAGCCTTTCAGAATAGGTAAAGCCACAGTTCTCAGCAGAACCAGTCTGTCAGCATGTGACAATTGGTTGGCACTTAGGCAGCAAGGCAATTTCTCATCCATAAATCTGCTCCGTGGTACCCGCGCCATAGAAGACTTGAGTAAATGCTGGGTTATAGGATCACAAAACCGCAGTATAAAGTTTGGGGCGATTTGGAAGGAAAAGGCTTCCATATTCTGGCTGTCACACTCCACTAGGGACAGACAAAACGTTTGTCCTAGAGAGCCTTGGGGACTTCCGCTGTAGATCCTTCCTCATTGGGGCTGATATAGCTGCAGATGCCTCTGCCTGCTCCCTGTCCCTTTCTCCCCTGCACTCCTCTGAACTAGTCCTTTGTCCCTGCAAGGAAATCAAAGAGAACTTGAAACTGAACTCAGGGATGCTTGCTGGCTGGAGTTAGGAATAGGGGAGCCTGGGATTTCAGATGGTTTATATGACCCTTCCTTCCTATCCGACCCTCTACTCTTAATTCAATTAATCTCGAGTTGAAACAGATTTATTTATGCTTTCCAGAACATCCTAGCGATGCTGTCTTGATTGGAGCTAGTTTCTAAGTGCTTTCTTTCTCTTTGTTTGAAAAGAAACTTGAGACTCTGGTCTCGATTAAAGAGGAAGAAAGCATCACCCTTGTCCAGCTTCCCTTCAGCTACCCTGAATCTGAGCCGACTGCATGAGTCATCTTTCCTAGAAACACAACAATGAGATCACCCTGTCTGCTTCCTTCCCACTCTTTACAGTTGAATTGGGTTCCTCTGTTCTCAGAGATTTTTTTTCAAAGCTCTGTGCCTCTTAAAATGCCAGAGGTTTGTTATATAATTGGAAGACAGCAAGAAAGAATGCTAGAGGAGATTGGTATTTTTTCCCCACCCATCTTGATTCTCATCTACAAAACTAAAATCGTGTAAGTGTGATGTATCTCAAGATTGTTTTCTTTTCTCCTGCGATGGGAGCTCACTGTGTCCAGACACAGCCACACCTGCGTTCTGCAACTCCCCATGATGGCATGCATTTGCAGAAAACAAAAACCTGATGCATGCTGCCAGCCACAGCCTTGACTTCTACCATGCTGATCTCTTTTTAAGACCCTTCGCATGCGACGGGCCACTCTTCATCCCACAACTAGATCCATGGATACAGTTCATGTCACTTTCAATGCTTAGCTCTACTGGTTGATTAATAACTTGACTTAAAGTTCAAATAAATTTGAATATCTGGTTATATATTACTGTAAATGGATATTCACTAAGCCCACCATCATACAGAAAATACCTGGACAAATACGTTTTCTAGAAATCACCAGATAGTCTGGTATTGTTGTTATACACCCAGAATACACATAGGCATTGATTATTTTTAAAAATCTATTTTCAAAATTTCTGACTCTATTGCTGAAAAATGTGATTTAAATCAAGCTAAGACGTTAATTCATGTGCAATTAAAACATGCAGTTATCATGTACCAACTTTAGCATCGATTATATGCAAACAGAATTGCCTAGGAGAAGAAAGGGGACTAACAGGAAGGGGAGAGGTGGGGAGAAAGACTAGGGTACTGGTCTACTCAAAGAATGTGCTCAGAGTATATGTCCTTGTATGAAAATGCCCCAAAATGCATTTGTACATTATAAAATATATTTATATTTTTGTCTACTTTATAATCTGTATAGTTCTGAGATACTAATGTTCAAAGACAACTCTACAAGACTTCCTCAGCTTCCTTTGAAAGAGAAGAAAATGGGTTTCCCATTGAAGCAAAATTAAATGTATGAAACAAACAGATACAAGGAAATTACAAAGAACTTTCCAGAAAATCCGAGGACCCCAAATATTACCCCAGGGGCATTCCCATGCACGAAGAGGCATAAAATGACCTTCGGCTTCTAGGGATTTCATATGGAAAAGTCCTGTTAAGTTTTCATTTGGTTGAGGGGTGCTATTGGGTCAGTTTTGAGACAGATATTAAAAGCACACACTAAAGAGTTTACAGCTGGAAAGACACAATGCATGTGTGAAGAATTTTGTTCTCCCAGCAGAGTGCATGGTTTGCTGACTGGACTCGTCTGTCATTAGCTGGACCCTGGACTGAATAGGTTTGCAATGGAGAATCATTTGAATATAGAAGATAAAGGTACCTGAGGGTTAACAACCTGGAGAAAAATCCAATAAATATGGCAGAATCTGTTGGAGGTTCTATGGTGTAAAGCATTTGTGTATTCAAAAAGGTTCATATGTAGAGGACCAAACAATCTTACTATTGAAGGATAGCCTTGGAAACTCAGATACTTTCTGCATTTTCCAATAAAACAAGGTACTTCTATTGCAGTCCCAATCCCTGGAATTTAGGTATGAACCATCTCTCCCCACTACGTCTCCATGTCATTATCTACCTAGTCTTTCTTGGTCTTCTTTCTTCCCTTTTCAAGTAGATTTATTTATTTATTATTTATTTATTTATTATGCTCTGTGCACCACGTGAATTGTCTTAGGGTTTCTACTGCTGTGAAGAGACGCCATGACCACAGCAACTATTATAAAAGAAAGTATTTAATTAAAGGTGACTTACAGGCTCAGAGGTTTAGTACATTATCACTATGGCAGGGACCATGGCGACACGCAGGTAGTAATGGTGATGGAGAGGTAGCTGAGACTTCTACATCTGGACCTGCAGGAAGCAGGAAGAGTGAGCCACTGGTCCATGATAAGTTGAAACCTCAAAGCCCACCCACAGTGACAGGCTTCTTTCAGCAAGGCCACACCTACTCCAACAAGGCCACACTTGCTAATAGAGCCACTCTCATGGGCCTATGGAGCCACTTCCATTCAAACCACCATGTGCATGCAGGTGCCATAGAAGACAAATGGTGTCGAATACTTTGGAACTGGAGTTATAGGCAGTTTGGAGCTACCTGATGTCAGTACTGAGACCAAACTCATAACTTTTGGCAAAAGCAATAACAACTCTAACTACTGTGCCTTTCCCTCCAGCTCCTGCAGCTCCTGTTTCTGCCTTTGAGATTTTTTTCCCTAGATTTTTCTGTGCAGATCCTAAAGTGTGGACACCAGTTGTCAAGTCATGCTTGAGACAACTCTCCGTTTGCCCTCCAGCAGTAAGACCTATATGAAAAGTTCTCTGGACACATCTGGGACACATTCCATTTTGACTTCAAATCTTGTTACCTTCCACAGGACGGAAAAGTAGCCAGGACTTCCCAATTCTAAAATAATTGCCATCACACCTCTGAGATGTTCCCTGAACTACTTCCGAAATACTTGCTCAGCCTCAATTCACTATTAGCTTATCACTTGTCAAAATGATCTTCACACACCCTGGATAAAGCCTCGTTCAAACAAGATGTCACCAATTCAAATTCAGCGCTGAGCTCACAGGCCGATTATGATGGGTGGCTATGAGTCAGCAAAATGGACGTGGATTCCTGCTTAGATTAGGCTGCTGAAATACTCAGCAGTCATTATGTGAACTGGAAATTCTCCCCTGCCTCCTTGGAGAACAGCTCCCTCTTATCCACATGCTCCAGGGGACAAGCAATCTCAGCAGCACTGGCTACTCTGGCTCCTGGCCCCAGTGAATGAGAGATCTGGAGGAACACTTGATGATGGAGGAGATACAGGCTGCTCCAGACACTTCCCCAGCACTCTCAGGGCTGGAGAGCCACTCTGTCTCTTGCATTCATCACTCCCAAGACGTCCTTTCTTTTGTAATTCCAACATCCCAGTGTTTCCCACCTTCACCTTCTCCAGGCCAAATAAATGCCTTCAGGTCTTTATAGTCCCTAGAGCTAGATAGATACTAAGGTTATGCCCATGGCTTGTTTTAATGCTTCTCACGTATCTGTAATGATACCATTCATTAAATACCCTTGGTTTCCACCCACACACTGAGACAATGGGTATGGTCTATCGGGAACTCACCAAGGCCAGCTGGCCTGGGTCTGAAAAAGCCTGGGATAAAACCGGACTCGCTGAACATAGCGGACAATGGGGACTACTGAGAACTCAAGAACAATGGCAATGAGTTTTTGATCCTCCTGCACGTACTGGCTTTGTGGGAGCCTAGGCAGTTTGGATGTTCACCTTACTAGACCTGGATGGAGGTGGGTGGTCCTTGGACTTCCCACAGGGCAGGGAACCCTGATTGCTCTTAGGGCTGATGAGGGAGGGGGACTTAGTTGGGGGAAGGGGAGGGAAATGGGAGGCAGTGGCGGGGAGGAGGCAGAAATCTTTAATAAATAAATAAATTAAAAAAAAATACCCTTGTTTTTTTTTCTCTCAAAGGAGCTTGTAGATACCACAAGGGTTAGAAAAGCCCATGAATATGTAGAGATGAATACATCTCATGTCTTAGGAAATGTCCTTATTTTTCTGGGACAAACACCCTTGTTTCTGTTCCTCCTACTGCTGCCAACTCGCTTTAAGATGTTCCTTCGGTTTCTTATCCTTCCAGAGATTCTTGTCTGTTTTTCGTTATCTGGAAAATGGGGAGAATACGTAGTTCAGCCTCACTGGAGAAGTGGAAGAAAATGCTTGATTGAACCACCTGCTGCTTTTTCCCGAAGTATCATCACATTAGTTTCCAAAGCATTGTGCAAGCAAATGAAGGTATGTAATCTTCTCCTGGGAAACCACCATTCCCAACAAGACTGATTTACTTCCCAGCATCTCCTGATTTACCCTTTATTTTCTTCCGTCTCCTTCAGACCCCAGAGGGTTCAATAAACAACAGTATTTGTCCCCAAAGCCTGATCTGATAGGTCCAATGTCTGCAAAGACCATCCAGGCTGGAGCTGCCTTCTTTGGGGAGAGTTATCCGTTTCCATCCACCCATCCATGGTGCCCACACACGAACCCTCTCTTTGTACTCACTTTTCCAAGATGTAGTTAACGGGCTTCAACTGTGAGCCTTGTTTAACTCTGAAACTTGCCTGTTTTCAGAGCTTTGATGGGAAAGCCTTTTCTGGTGGCCTCCGGGTTGAACTACAGAAGGGTTGTTCTTCAGAGACTGCCATCTCCACCGCTCCGCATGCACACCCTCTCTCATGTGTTCAGAAAATGCAAGGGGAGGAAGTCCAGTGACGTGTGACTGAAAACAAGGCAAGCGAAACTGCAAGTTGCAGCATGCACCAAAAGCCATTTAACAAAAACTCCCAGAAGGAAGCCAAATTGGAGAGGATAAGACCAGCACTTCCCTGTCTGAATTGGCTCTAATGACTTCAGGCCTCAGGATCCCCAATCAGGCTGACTTTTTTAACAATATAATTTGAAAGGATGAAAATAATAAGGGGAGTTTAATGGACAAGAAACTGTGACCAAGGACAATGGAACCATGTGCAGGGCCACCACATAGGAAAAAACACACAACACAGTGACCACTAGCAAGGCTTTTGGACATAGTTTAATAAACTTAAAATCATTTTGCTTCATAAAGCATTCTTGAATATGCTCTTTTTATTCGCTCCTGTTCAATGTTTGACCAATCGTAACCAACACTCTTACTAGACACTGTTTCTGAATAGTTCTATGGGTTTGCCATAAATAAGAGAATTCAAGAATCGGAATGCATCAAAATCATACATTTCAAAGCTGAAATTCTGATTTGTTCAGAATTCATGTGTGTCAGCAGACTGAGTCTGAATGTTCTGTCTCCCTTCAGGAAGCTACACAACATTGTAAAGATGAGAAGAGAGGCAGAAGTCACCACTTACAGAAAACTTTCTCAGACAGGTACTGATGTGTATACCATTCTCATTCAACCCTGAGGGTACCGATGACACAGATGTAATAATACAGCCATTAGACTTTCCATTACCAGATGAGCAAATTCAAGGTCTGGAGTTTGGCTTATCACCATGATACAGGGAGAATGATATTCCCTTTGCTCCAAGATGTATATATCCTGATTCTTTTTTTTTTTTCCAAGACAGGCTTTCTCTGTGTAGCCCTGATTGTCCTGGAATGCACTCTGGAGACCAGGCTGGCTGTGAACTCACAGAGATCCACCTGCCTCTGCCTCGTGAGTGCTGGGATTAAACGTGTACACCACCACCACCTGGCCTGGATCTTCAAGGTTGTGAATATATTACCTGAGTATCTAAAGGAGGTTTTGGACATGTGTTGACATTAAGGGTTTTGAATTGGGGAGATTAGATTATCTGAGTGGCTCAAATCTAACCTAAAGGTCCTTAGGAAAGGGAGACAGGAAGACGAGAGTTGAGAGATCATGAGATAGTGAAAGCAGAGGGCACTAACGAGACACCTACAGAAGACAGGAAAGTGAAGAGATTTTTGTGCAGTGCCTTCTGGAGGAGCATGGCCCTGGAAATTCTGAGAGTCTATCCTTTGAGGTTTGGATGTGAAGCTGTCACAGGAAGAGAATTGTGTGTGTGTGTGTGTGTGTGTGTGTGTGTGTATTTTAACATATTGTATAGCAACATTAGGAAGCTCATAAGGTAAAGGACTTAGCTGAGACCACAAAATTAGCTTAGAGATAGAAACAGCCAGTGCTAGAATTCTCATGAAGGAAACTATTTCTTCTGGGACCTTTACATTAGCATATTGCATACTACTTCTTTCTAAATTTTCTACCATATATCCAACTAATAATAATAACAGTAATGTAAAAATATAATAATAATATCTATTTCACAAAACACTAAAGATGACAAATTTTCTCAAGTCCTAAAACATATGGTAGAATAAAACCAAAAAAAAAAGGAAGTCACAAAATACGTAGTTCCTTCCTTAAAGAGACAGCATGGCCTTCCTCATTTCTTGAGCTGGGCTTTCTTGTGATACCTAGAGGCAGGAGAACATGCAAAGATGACACTGTGTGAATTTCTCATTGCTGTGCCATTTATATCTTGAGATGCCTTTTCATCCCCTTGAGCATGTTCAATCTAGTACCTGAAAACTAAAGGTCGTCTGGAGAGAACCAAGAACCAAGAGAGTTCTTATCTATGTATCTATCTATCATCTATCTATCTATCTATCTATCTATCTATCTATCTATCTATCTATCTATCTATCTATCT
>JABTXL010007734.1:16481596-16507650 GCA_025134845.1 Neodon shergylaensis | reverse complement strand
TCTATCTATCTATCTATCTATCTATCTATCTATCTATCTATCTATCTTCTATCTGGACAGGGTCTCGTTCTATAACTCAGGCTGGCCTTGGACCTCAGCCTTTTAAGTGTGTTACAAGTGTATGAAACATCATGTTCAACTTGCTACAACTAATTCTGTCATCATAGCTGCTTTACTGCGAACACATCCATAAGTGAGGGAACGGCTGGTGATGGAGCTCAGTTGGTAAAGGGCTTGCCCCTGGGTCCAGTTCCCACTGATGCCTAATTGGGTGGTTCATGCCTACAATCCAGTTACTTGGGAGGAGAAGGAAGAGGAATCAGAAGTTCAAGGTCATTCGTGGCTAAGTAGCAAATTCAAGGGTAGCCTGGGATACCGGAAGCCCTGCCTCGAGCAAGCAAACAAACAAAGAACAACAACAACAAAAACACAAAACAAGTAAAACAAAACCAGCCAAAAACCAAGTAGTACTGAACTGGTCATCTAACCCAGAGAATCATGAGAAACAAGCGACTTATCGCTAGAAGCCACTAATATTCTAGTTTTTAGCTATTAAGCAAGGGATGGTACATATGTGCAGAGTGAGACAGACCACTAGAGATAAGACAATTTACCATTCCTAGCTGAGTGGTGGTGGCACAGGCCTTTAATCCCAGCACTTGGAAGGCAGAGGCACACGTATCTCTGTGAGTTTGAGACCAGCCTGGTCTACAAGAGCTAGTTCCAGGACAGGCTCCAAAGATACAGAGAAACCCTGTCTTGAACACCCCCTCCCCCAAAAAAGACAATTTAACATTCCTAAAAAGCCAGTTTACAGAAATCCAGCAAACTGGTTTGAAACTGACTGAGATGAATCCCAGCTCCCCATTTCAATCTCTGAAAGGGTATGAGGATATTATTTTAGTGTCTATAAGAATGTCAGACATCTGCCCATTGAATTTTTTCAATAAACCAGTCAGAGTCCTTATTTTAAGATAAAAAAAAATGAGGCCCAGAAGCAGAAACTCTAGTCTAAGATTACAGAGTTAAAAATGATCAGAGAAGAACCCACAACCCAGATCTGTCTGGCACCAAAGCACATCCTTTTCCCAGCTCATCTGAAAATGTTCCTAGCAGTCCCTATAGACACAATTTTGTCCTTGTGAATGGGTCCAACTAGTTCCCCTCAGTGAGCTGGAAATGGCCAGGGCCAGATAGTCTCTGCGTACTCCCTTAGCATTCAGATCCCACTGGTAACAGTTGCCAGGCAAATGTCTTCTGCTAAAATTGCCTTTCTTATGAGAAGTTAAAATAGTTTTAAAGAGATTTCTCTGGAAGCTTTTTATCGTTAGCCTCATTCCTCTACCTCCCTCTCAAAGGCGATGTCAAAGAAAGTCTGTGTCTTCAGTAGAAAGTGCTGATGTTGTGATTGACATGCGAGGCTCTGCAAAAGTGGAGGATTGTCAGCTGAAATGGTTTGTTATTCTAGAAAATTCCATATGGAAGCCTGGACAGAAAGGGGAGGGAGGGAGGGAGGGAGGGAGGGAGGGAGGGGAAAAAGGGAGGGAGAGGGAGAGAGGAGACCTGGGGGAGAGGAGACCTTCTGGTGTTTTCTATCATTTTCACCGCTGCCTCTTGTTTTTTCTTGTTAACACTTTCTATGAAGGGAACACTGGCTCAGATTCAGAAAAGGAATGACAATATCTTAAAAAAAAGGAATATCCCTCTTAAAAAAACTTTTCACAGCTTAATACAGTAACTTATTTGATAATCATTTAATGATTAGGAGATAACCTTTATACAGAATATTTTTGATTTCTTTTTTCTTACAAAAATGAATAATTTCATTTACTGTTCCCAAACTTAGAGTCTTCTAACATTAGTATTTTGAAATATTTCTTTAAAAACTTTAAAAAATGTTCTGCATGCCTTTTAATATACATTCATGAGACAGTCTTGTATTTTTATTTTATTAGATAATTATTTAACCAATGAATCAATAGGAGACAGGATCCCTAGCTAACCTCCAAGTACCTAAGGAGTTGGGGATGAGCTAGAAGCTCGCCTCTCCCTCTGAAGTGTTGAGCTATCTCTCATGCAGCACCTTTTCCCAATTGATGAGGCTCTCGAGTCTTGAACACTCTGGGCAATCACTACCAACAGAGCTGTATTCCTACAGCACAGTATTAGGTCAAATAAAGGAGTAAATTACTATGTTCCATGAAGACCTAAGTGAATCTTAAATGCATGCTGCTAAATTTAGAGGCTAACCCAGAAAGACTACATCAAGGGCTGCTTCTATTTCCATACATTTCTAGAAATAAAACACTACAGGGGTAATAAAAATGACAAAAGCTCCCTAGTGTTGACAGGTAAGGCACTGGAGATATTTTTCGTATACTAAAAGTACTTGGTAAGAAGTGCTAGTAATAGAAAAAAAGATGCTACCGTGTATTTGTCTAACTGCTAAAACTTGCTTCACTAACCTCAGTGTGTGGCAACTGAAACAACATATATGCCAAGAGTGAGCAGTCTAGGGTGGGACACACAGTGTCAGGTAGCCATAGTTTGATCATGAGGGTGAGAAAGTTGTGCAAATGAGCAGAGTCCATGAGCAAGAAACAAAAGGAACTGCTTTGAAGCCTTGTAGCTCTGCTGATATGATCATGAGACCACCTTCTCGCTGTTTGAGTGACAGCTTGTAGATGAACCAGGACATGAAGCTGACTCATACTGAGCTACACTAGCATGGCCAACAGCAGTAAGAGCTTACGTCCAGAGATACATAGACCGTTACATAGAGAAATGAAGATATACATACACGAGCAAGGCTAGCACAGGCATACATTCACTCCATATATATCACATACACATCACACACGCACATGAAAACAAATACCCCATACACACCACATACTACACATACAGAGCCCACAACACATGCACATGCAATCACAACCTGCAAAGGCAACATGCAACATCACACACACACACAGCAGACATGTAAGCCAGCATGCATCAAACACATGTGTGTGCACATACACATACTGTACGCATCATAAATGCACAACCAACACTATATTCACATACTAGATCCCCACAGACAACACCAAACACATACATACATGTATATATATATATATATATATATATATATATGTCCCATACTCATCATACACAGCCCACACCACACATGCACAAACATTCGTTCCACACAGCACACTACATATACATATACTATATTATATGCTCCATTTCCCCATACTAAACATATCATAACACAACATGCACACATGCACACACACACACACACACACACACATACACACACCCACACTTCCTTGGACCCTCAGGTAGGAGTACTGCATGCCATAATCTTGAAGTAGCAGATAACACTTAGAAGTTGATTTCTAATATGAATCATTAACAGAAAAATTGAGTTCATTCAAGAAATGGCAGATTCCACGAATAGGTCAGAACATACAATACACACAATCAGCCTAGAGCATCTTGTATCAGAAAGTAAGAACAGACTCAGAAGAGGAAAGGGAGATGAAGACAAGATGGAGGGAAGAGTGGAGGAGTCAGTTTAGCAGTTTGGAGGCACAAATGTTGTCATAATGACTTAATGAACAAAGACTGGGTTGAGCCAAATGGCCTCCAGTGTAGAAGAGAGTCTCAGAGAACCACAAGTCCTCAGAAACCTGCCAGCCTTGCAGTCCCTCCCAGCCAGATACTCATGCAGGCTCAAAAGCTAACAACGACTTATAATTATTTTGGCAGATATTTACAAAACAAAACAATGTTTTCATGAGTTTAGCATACAGTATACGAATGTATTTGGGGTTTATATTGAGGGAAGATTATAATTCTTTTGTTCGGAACTTTATTAAGACTTGTTTACTATATAGGAAAGTCATGTGCCCAAGGGCGTCTGCCCTAATGGAATTTGGATGTGTAATACTAAATGCAGAAGTTGGTTTGTGTCTGTAACCGTTTCATGCATAGCAATGCTACACAAATGCACACATATGAAACGCTGTGTCTTTTATGTAGTTCTTTTTTGGTATGCATGTCTTGAACTATCTATTACTTCTTTTGATTCATTGTTTACATTATATAAAACATATAAATAACTATGTTATATTAACATCTTTTGTGTGGGAACATGACATGGTAGGAGTACTCAGTTGCTTATATTACAAACAAAGTAATTGCATGTGATTGGGCTAAGTATAAACAGCTTCACAATGGACATCATGCAGATGCTCTTAACAGACATAACCACACAATTAAAATGTGGGACTTTTCTATGGTGTATTATGACTTTTGGGAAGTGGGTGCCTTGTGGTTAGGATCATGTGACACTTCCCAGCCTTGTCACACTGAAAGAGTGGTATGCATTTTCTTCTTCAAATGTAGAAACAAGGATAGCCAGGCTTACATGGATAAGATGCTATCCAGAAAACACTGAGCCCTGTGACATTCATAGGGGGCCAAGAAGAGAGAAGTTATCTGCCCTGATGGGTCATTAGCGTTTTGGGACTTTTGTTAGAGCCATTACTATCCAACCCTTACAAAGAATCCAAGTCTGTCACTATCTACCTTGAACAAGTCCTTTAAACATCCGAGTTTTACCTCCCTTTCATCTTTAAGGCCAGATAAAACCCAGTATCAATCAAAAGCTATTGTCGCAAAAATTAAATAAGACTATGTTTAGGAAAACCACATTTGTGTTTGATGAGTCCTAATTAAGTTATTTTGGGTATTTTTTGCTTAGTCCAATGTGCCTGTTAATTTATCAACAAATTGATTTCTATGAGTCTATTAAGGCACTAGACTTCACATTCGTTTACTTAGAACAAGTTGCACCAAGGGCTTTCTTTATAGCGAGTATTATGAATGCCTTGGCTGTCATATTCTCTATCTATACTAACTGCCATTTTAAAAATAGCCATTATTTTTCTCTGGACCAGACCTTGTATAACCATCATTTTGTTGTATATTTTCCTTCATCCAGTCTTCAGAAAAAATAGAATATTTCATGGTCAGAATTGCAATTATCCCCAACATTCATTCACATTTCTCTCTTTCATAGAGAGCTTGCATCACTGATGTGGAGTGGACGTCAGAGAAGTTCATGGTTCAGATCCTGCTTACCCCCCCACATAAGTTCCCAGTGGGACTTCCAGATTCTCTAGTTTTGCCCTCCGTAAAAATATGAGCATTTTAAAAAGTTCACATAGATGCTATAAATATGTAAATGCTGGAAGCTGATGACACTAATGCGTCAGCCAGTCAATGTTTAATCCCAGGCTACTGCCCACAGACCCAAACGCACTGGCCACACGTCACTTCACCAAATGCCATGCTGCCAATCAGCCAAGTCAGCAAGCATTTGCAAACAGAGTACTTTGTTTTCAAATAATACTGTCTTCAGACTTCTTAGATCACCAATTTTTCAAGTAAACACCCAAGTTGCCAAAATTTAATGAGTCTGCAATCCAGCCAAAAGTTTTTAAATTCTTCTAGCTTATCACAGAGTACTTTTCTGTGCACCACTGAAACAAAAATTGCCTTTTATTCCTATTAATGACATGAAAGCAAATGTGGTTTAATTGCATGTAAAGAATTTCCAAAGCCCTGTCTTCCTGGCTTCTTCTGCATCTGGGAATGGACAGTGGTACATTGTTGCTCCTGAAAACGGCTTCAAAATGGTGGAGGCAAAGAATAGCTTTGAAAGCTCCTCCTAGTTTTTTACTGTCCTCTACCTCTCCCAAAGAGTTACATCCCTCTATGTATGTAGGGTATTTTAGGTGGTTATGGGCATTTATAGGCACATGGATCTAAGATAAGACCCATCAGACTTCAGGATTAGGCTCCTGTCCTCTCCACTCTTTCATCCACTCCTCATCTATACTCATTTGGCTTGTTCCCCTTTTTCTTCTTCATCCTCTGTATCTTTTACCATGTCAGGGGTTACATGTGACCAGGACCTTCATGCTTATTAAATATGTTTTTATTTCATTCCTTTTGACTTGAAGAGCCATCTTCTCCAAACCATGGATCTGATTTAAAACTCCGATTTCCCCAGCCTCACAAAACCTTGCTTTCCAGGCCCATTTTCTGGCTACCAGCCATGGACCCGGTTAGGAGCCTGCCAGCTTCTTTTCCATCTCGGCCACATTCACTCTTCCTCCTCCTGCCCAAGGCTCATTCTCTACTGGTAGCCATACCAAGATGTCTGCCATAATAAAGTATAAAAGTAGGAATGCTAAATAGACGGCTGTATATTACAGAACAAATGGAAGATAGGTTGCCCTTGTGCATCCAAGGCAGAGAGAAGTTAGTGTAAGTTTGAGTCATTGAAACCAGCAATGAATCCCAAAGCTGCAAGGAAAAGTTTAGCATGCATTACTGTAGCGCCGTGAGTGCCAAGCTAATTTAACTCATTTTAGATCAAATAAGAAGTGGAGCCAAGAGAACATGAGCAAAGTGTCAGGTCTGGATGGGAGCATAGTAGCCAGCCAATAAAGAGTCAGGTGAGAAATGGACCCCACTTTCCACGGTGCTCAGCAGTCTTTATGTGATGAAGCCATGCTACAGGCAAACTTGTTTAAAAATAAATTAAAAAAAAAAACAAGCCTAAATAGCAGAAAGGCTGAACAAAGGCCCCAAGGAAAAGTGGGTGGGTTGTTTTCCTCATTAGGGTTTGGGTAATTGCACTGATTTTTCACAGATAGAAGAATGAATAACACCAACTTTAGAATAAGTTAGTATAATATAAACTCTAGATCAAGCACATCTTGCTTTCTGCCCCGACAAGCTCCCCATTAACCCTTCAGCCCCCAACTCTCCCCTCCCTTATCAAGTTGTGACAAAGAAGGTAAGGTAAAAACAAGAAAGGAAACCAAACCCCAGAACATCTACCTTCTAGTCGGTGCATCACCTGGGATGCTGGGAACTTCCCGTAGCTGGCCTCCATTCTCCCTATGCTGTGCTACCCTCTCGCTGGGCTGAGAGCAGGAGAGCATGGGACACTCTGTACAGCAGTGATGATTTTTATAGATAATACATCCTAGGAAATTAGTTAAATCTCTACACTTGTTTGTCATGAATACATGTGCTCCTTGCATGCAGTACCTGATCCTGAAGTTAACTGACTGAGTTTTGGATATAATTGACAGTGAATGTCCATGGAGAAAGAGGAAGGTTTTACTGTGCACGTCATACACAATGATTCACAGTTTTCTTTCTGACAACCATAGAGCATAAATCAAGCTCATCAGGCTGGTGAGATGGCTCAGAGGTTAAGAGCACTGGCTGCTCTTCCAGAAGTTTTGAATTCAATTCCCAACCACCACAGGTTGGCTCACAACCATCTAAACTGAGACCTGGTGTTGGTGGAGCTGCGGGCCGCTTCCCTGCCGCCCCAGCTCCCGGTCGCCAGCTAGCTCTAGCTTATGCCCGAAATAATTACACAGAAACGGTATTCATTTAAACACTGCCTGGCCCGTTATCTGTAGCCTCTTATTGGCTAGCTCTTACATATCGATCTAACCCATTTCTAATATTCTGTAACACCATGAGGTGCGCTTACCAGGGAGGATCTTAACCTGCGTCTGGCTGGAATGGGAGCATCATGGCGACTCACTGACTCAGCTTCGTTCTCCCAGAATCCTGTTCTGTTTACTCCGCCTACCTAAGGGTTGGCCTATCAAATGGGCCTAGGCAGTTTCTTTATTAATAAGAAATCACTCCCACATCAACCTGGTGCCTTGTATGCCCTGCAGGCATACATGCAGTAGGAACTCTGTGATGGAGGAGGGTCATCTGTCAATTTGTTACTTTCATTGGTTAATAAAGAAACTGCCTTGGCTTCTTGATAGGGCAGGATTTAGATAGGTGGAGTAGACAGAACAGAATGCTGGGAAGAAGGGAAGTGAAGTCAGACTGCCATGGAGCCAGCCACCAGGTCAGACATGCTTAATCTTTCCCAGTAAGCCTCATGGTGCTACACAGATTATTAGAAATGGGTTAAGCAAGATATGAGAGTTAGCCAAGAAGAGGATAGATATAATGGGCCAGGCAGTGTTTAAATGAATACAGTTTGTGTGTTGTTATTTCGGGGCATAAGCTAGCAAGGCAGCCGGGAGCTGGGTGGCAGGAACTCAACCCACTGCTCCATCTACAACACTGTATACATAATGAATAAAATCTTTTAAAAAAATCAAGCTTGCTGAGTTATTAGATGGCTGTTATCTCCTTATGTAGACACCAGCTACATTAATTACTTAGCAAGCAATATAAGGTGAAATGTCACTCTGTCATGGTATTTAATTGGATTGTTCCAAACAAATGCCCTCCAATGAATAGCTTTAACCACAGAACAGTTTTTCTTGTGGTCTGGAGACTAGAAGAGCAAGGTCACTGCTGGTGTTGTTGGGATCTGGGGAGGTTTCTGCTTCTGGTGTGCAGGCCGTTGTCTTGTGCATGGCAGAAAGGCTGATAACTCTTTCCTGGCGTCATGCTCTAAGGGCAATAACCTCATGCATGGGCGTTCTTTCTTGGTGAATATGTTCCTACCCGAAGGTCCCTGCTATTTTCACTATCACACTGCCCTCAAGGTTCTGTACTGATTACTTCAGCATCAGTTCAACCACAGCTCCTGACAGAATGAACTTAGCATGTGAAGATTAATTGTTCATTCTTTCAGGGGTTTCAGTCCGTCATGGTGGCTGTCTTGGTGGAGGAGCTCAGTTCATGGTGTCGGCAGCACACAGGAGATGTTCGCATGCAGAGTGGAAGTCAGGAGCTGGCCTCTTTCCTGCCCCTAGTGACTTTCTTCTGCCAGTTAAGGCCCATTTCTTAAGGGTCACAGCCTTTCAGAAAGATTCCTCTTGCTGAAAAACAAACACTCAAATCATAGGCCTGTGGGGGACATCTGAGATCCAAACTATAGCTGGTTCCAAGTCACTATCCTGTGGGAGACAGAAAGATTTATGTGTAACAGTCCCGGTGTAATGGAGCATGATAGAGCTGCTTCAGCCATCAGGCAACGTGGAATTTTAATTCTTGCTTCACATATATTATATCATATACACATTTAAGGAAGCAAATAGTGCCCTCAATGACAAAATGATCCTTAATTTATCAAAAGTCATCGGTCCACTTTATTAGGCACACTCTGTGTGCTTGTTTATCTCCAGCCCACTGGGTAGAAGCTCGCTGACTGTTTAGCACAAATTCAGAAGCACTGTGATTAGTTAGAATCCAACATCTGGTTCTCACTTCCTGAAAGGAATGGCAAGGTCGCCAATGCATATGCAAATTAGCAGCAGGGCTTGTGGTGCACACATGGATACCATACTCATTTGGAGAAAGCTCCAAGAGGCTTAGTGTCCCATTGGTCTAGAGAGGGAAGAGGAGCGAATGTGTGGCAGAAGGAAAATGAGCAGGAACCACAAGACCTCCCACACTCTACATTCCGGAATTCTAGCCCCGAAGAAAGAGCCAGGAAGACCATTAGCAGTCAAGGCAAGCCAGGTCCTGGCTATGTAAGCCGATGACAGCTAGCATGGGACGCTTGAGGGACACTGTCTCTCAGAAAGAAAGGAGGTATAGCTGGCAGGGCTGAGGAAGGAGTTCTGAGTTATGGGGCTCTTATAGTTCTCAGTTTGTTTATGATATTGTGACACTATTCCCTTCTGTCTAACCTCAATGCTTTTATATACATCGAGCCGAGTACTGACAGGGGCTGCATCCATAAGACTGCTTTGCAGAGTTCCTGGAAAGATAATTTTCTGTCCCCTTAAAAACCAGTTCTTTTACTTTTCAGATTATAATATAGTTACATCATTTCCTCCTTTCCCTATGTCCCTCTAAACACTCCCACACATCTCTTCTTGTGCTCTTTCAAGTTCATTGTTTCTTTATGTCATGAATTGTTGCATGAATATATGTATGTACTTATATATTCCTAAATGATAACTTATAAAAGTCAATCCCTAGAAGTGGAAAAACATAACCCACATACGTGGATCTAATCTATATGAGAAGTAGAAAAAGACAAGATCTCTGGAGTAAATTGGGAACATGGGCACCATGGGAGAGGGTAGAAGGGGAGGAGAGAGGAAGGGAGGGGAGCAGAGAAAAATATATAGATCAATAAAACAAAAAAGGTTTTAGTGCTTTTTTGTAGAAAAAAAAGATTATGTAATGGTTTAATAGTCACTCTTCCCATTTATAGTGTGTGTATGTGTGTGTGTGTACATGTGTATGTGTTTTGAGGGAGGGGTGTGATTATATGTTGAAAGTGGGTTTGGCTTTTACATATGATAGAAATTTAGAACACAAGACTTATCCAGATCTGACTGGTGATGTAATTCATGATCTGTGATGGTCAAGGGATTCAATGTGAGCTTAAGCTGTGTCTGAGAGGTAGATTTGTTTAGACGTAAGAAGATGGGATTGATTCCTAGGTCTCTAGTTTTTTCAGATTGCCATATAAGCCAAGTGGCTTATAGATGCTAGGCTTTTATTTCTCAACTGTTTCAGTATCTGGTGTAGTACCACTTCCTTCTAAATGGAGAATATATTCTCAGTGTGGCTGTGTGTAGTTTAACTGACTCTGTAGATCTATTTTATAAGTTCACAGATCATATTTTCAATGTTTGCAAAGGCGTGCTAATCATCTCTTCAAATTCTTATGCCTTTATCTCATCATGTAGAGGATCAAGTTCCAAAATACCTCTTAGCAGAACCCAAACACAAGTTCAGAACACCACAATATTGTAAATTACATCTCCCTGCTTGCTCAGCTAATGACCCCTTTCCCCATATCCTTACAGATATGTCATGTGACTAAGTTCTATGCAATGGTGTTACGTCCAGGACCCGGTCATCAGTGCCCTGCTCATCTCATTATAGATGATGAATCATGTGATTGAGTGCTAGGCAATCATATTACTTCTGGGCCTCAGTCATCAAAGTCTCCCAGAGTTCACCTACTCTTTCCTTCTCCACGTGCAAAAGACAAAGCCATGGATAGATGACAGGCAGATAGATAGATAGATAGATAGATAGATAGATAGATAGATAGATAGATAGATGATAGATAGATGATAGATAGATAGATGATAGATAGATAGATAGATAGATAGATAGATAGATAGATAGATAGATCAACACCAAAAGAAAGAAAAGATCGTGTGTATAAACTCCTACATCAAAATTATGGAAATAATTCCTGTTGTGTCAACAAATTTAGAGCTGGAGTGTTTTGCAAATATCCTAATTGTTGTCACAGTCATCATAGCATGAGCTGTAGTTTCCATCCTACATGCAGCCTGCAAATGATGACATCACCACTTCTCTGCCAATAACGAGTGTGACCTTGGCAAACCAACCTAGTAAAGAGCGCTGCAATGGAGAATTCCGCTTCTGCCTCAAAGCCAAACCCCTAGCATTGTTTCTGATGAGCCCCCGAGTTGGTCACTACTTGCAATCCTACACGGGCTACTTAGAATGTCTGTTTCTGTGGACACACAGCAGATGCCAGCATTCAGTTTCTTGAGTATCCCCCAAGAGCCCAGGCTTTAATGGCATGGTCTCATTCCTGGTCTATTTTGACTGTAAATGAGAAACACGTGATCTTAATAGTTCCAAAGAAAGTGATGTCAGTTAACTTTCGGAGAATTGCATTAAGAAATTAGATTTTAATGTTCTACAGAGAGAACTTTTATGTCTTTTTAAGAAAGAAAAGCACAATTGGCTAGAAAATGCTGTTACTAGAATAAAACAAACGATCCAACAATTTGTGATTGTTTTAAAGGAACATATGATGGCTCTGTTTCCATAGCACTTACGTACATAAGCACACATACACATGCATGCACTCACACATACACACAGGCTGCCCTTTGAGTCATTAGAAATTCAAAATATAAAAGATGCCCATTGTAAAAACTCAAGAGTGTTAGAGGGTTGGGTGACACTCTTTCTGAGGAGATGTGAGCAAAATAATGGAGAACCAATAACAGACTAAAGTAAGGATAGCACCATATGCCATAGGAGACAAGAGAATCATATAATCTATTCTCTTTTGTCATTCTGTGAATGATACTACTTTAGCTTAAAGTAGGGATGAAAATGAAAAGTTCAGGAAAATGGAGCCTATTACAAACATGATAACTTTGTTTAGAGTAGTGGTTTTCAACCTGTGGGTCACCACCTCTCTGAGGTCAAAGGACCTTTCCACAGGAGTCGCCTAAGACCATCAGAAAAGATAGTTATTTTCGTTACTCTTCATACCAGCACAAGTTACAGTTATGAAGTAGCAATGAAAATAATTTTATGGTTGGGGATCACCACATGAGAAACTGTATTAAAGGGTGGCAGCAATAGGAAGGGTGAGAACTGGTTTAGAGAGCCATGGACATATCAATCCTATTATGCGTATGCTTTCCATTTTTCTTGACCCAGTTTTAAATTTTGTTAATAATAGGACGGAAAAGAGGAGAAAGAGTAAACGAGGAGGAGGTGGCGGCGCAAGAGGAAGTCACGGGCTAACAGTGCTGAAGAACTTAATATTTTCCTGGCTGTGGGCAGCATTCGTGAGGATCCTATTGCTTCACCGTCAGCAGGGAAGTGAGGAAGGCATTGTGCTGACTCCACCTTCCCAGGAGGCACTGGAAAATGTGTGATTGGAGACTGTGGCTAAGTGTCCAAGGATGACAGAACTTGAAGAGTTTCCTTTCCAACCTATAGCACAGCCTAGCAGCCATTATTATCATGATTCATTAAATTCTCAAGACCTTCCAAGAGTAGACTAAAGGTACTTCAGCACACACACAAAAAAATGTGGTATGGGTATAAACCGGGTTAGTTCGTTGGATTTAATCATTACACAATGTATATATATTTCAAAACACCATGTTTCACACCATAATACACATAAAAAGCATAAGTGTTCACACATACATGAAATTTTCAGTTGCTGACAGAAACAAATTTTGAAAGTTTTATAAATAAAATTGTGTTTCTCAACATTATTTTAAGTTACTCAAGGAATCATCTGTGTGCGTGTAATTTTCATTTTGAAATGTTACTTTCTATAAAGAATTATCCAGATAAACACAGTATCATCTATCAGGTTCATGGACAACCTGACTTGTTTTACTTTGCAGTGTTAATGTTTGTCCAGAAGCTCTTAACTAGGAAGGCCATTCTGATAATTTTCCTGAAACTTTCCTTAGATAATTCCCAAAATTATCTTTTAGAGTTTACTTAGTGGCTAGACAGTAATGTAACTGGACATACTGAGTATAGTATCTAATTGAGTTATTTCATGTAATTACACATTTTATTTTATGAACTCTCAATAAACAATGCATTTTCCAGGAATCCCACTGTGTGTTTTAGGAAACACATATTTAGCTTTCCTTGGCTACTTCCTCATCTGAACATCATGTGTGGATGCCATATTGAAGACTTAGTAACTTAATTATTAGCTAAAATTGCTACTATTATTTGTGTTCATCAACATCTTTAATCAATGTAGCACAAATGTGATCTATTTGGAAGACCATTTGCTATCTCATATACACATACATGTATGCATGTATACAAGCAGAAAATCATATAAGGAATGTAATTGGACAGATGGCTATCTGATTTCCTGTTGTATCTTAATTTTATATTATGTTTCACTTAGGATGACATCTTGAATGGAGCTTTCATGTATAGAGCCAGTCTTAAAAACAAAAGGTAGAAGTGATTGAGGAAAACACTGACAACCTCTGGCCTCCATTTACACACACACAGATGTACATGTGTACCTAAGCATCAGCATGCGTGTGCGCATGCACACACACACACACACACAGTGGAGGGAAAGCATGGTCATTAAGCCATTACATAACCTGCTTTGGAAAAATAAAATGTCCTTGGTCTCAGCATCCTTGATTAGCACTGAACAGAATCTGCTTCTGTCCTTGTAGTAGAAGCGGTTCCATGAAAACCAAGGGCGTCATGACTGGTGGCTTTTCCTGTCATTTCCCTCTGATGACAGCTAAACTGAGTTTTGAGGTAAGCTCACTTGGCAGGTTGATGAGATTCCAAACTCACTTTCCTCCTTGTTTGAGTTAAAGCTTTAGTAGCTGACGGCATGCTGTACCTCACAGTGATGTGGGATGTCCTTCTGTACATGGGTTGCTTTTATTGACTGATGATTATTTTGGCCAATGACTAGCAGAGTAAAGTTAGGTGGGAAGTCCAAACAAAGATACAGAGAGAGAGAGATTTGGAAGAGCCAAGAAGACAGCCATGTAGCCGCCAAAGGAAAAAGAGGTCCAAGCAAGCCACGAGTCTCATGGTAAAATATGAACTAATAGAAATGGGTTAATTTATAGTTAGAGCTAACCAGTAAGAGGCCCAAGCCACTGACCAAACAGTTATACTTATTTTATTAGCCTCTGAGTAATTATTTCATACGCAGCTGCTAGAACTTGTGAGTGAGAAACTGGTCCAGGGGACCAGCGGGACAGAGCAATTTCCGTCTGCACCACAGTGAACGCGTGAGCATTCAGGCCTCCTGGAAACTTACAGATATTTGCTCTTTCTTTTGTAATTTAGGCAGTTCTGTCTTTCTCACCATAGTTTCGGATCCACCCACTCCCCTTTGCACTTACCATTTCTTTTCCATCTTCATTTTATTCTCAAGGGACATCAAAATGTCACTTTGCTGATACTGAAGACTACCCCAGGAATCTCATGCCAATCCTTAGGTCTGATTCTGAATTGTGCTGTTTATTAAAGCTGAGAAGGTTTACTGGTTTCATACATCTGCAGCTGCTGGAGAAACTAGCACGGTTGTCTAGGAAGGATTTCAGAAATCAGAGAAACGTGTCTGGAGACTAAAGGACAACTTTATCATATTTACCAGAAGTTAAACCACTCATAATGATACACTATCAAAAAAGTGCAGTGAATTCATTAGACCAACACTACACTGTATTTTTTCATGAATCTATTATGACTTTCAATGCTGGGGCTAAGTGAGCTGGGACTAAAGAGTCTATGTCCTAAGTTTGCTGAAGATAGAAATTCAGAGAAATGCTGGAGAACCTTCTCAGATTGTCTCAAGAATATTTTTGTATTATTATTAATTATTATTATTATTTAAAAAGCAGTCTCAGTAATTATTCCACCAGCCCTTACTTCAAAGCAGCTCAGGAGAGAGAACTGAAAACCAATTAATAAAATGTGAGGGATCCTTAAGGGCGTTGAGAGCAAAGCAAGAGAGTCGGGCATGGAGAGGCGAGCAATGCTGGTGTGTGCTGGCATGCTGCTGTGGTACCAGAGGCCGCTTTTCTAAGAATTCTTTTTTCAGATGGAAACAAAGTAGGAGCCACACAGAGTTCTCTACTGACAGGATGCTGTCAGGGGTCAGTGGGAGAGATCTATGTTCTCCTAGGAGATACATCGTAAGTCCTCAGATCTAAACCATACTCAAGGAATCACAATGCCTTTGTTATTGTATTTTCCCTGGCTTTGCAGAGGTTAAAGAGATCTTGGCAGAGCAGCTCCCAAGAATGGAATAGGAGGTAATCAAATTGGCTTGTACCCCAGGGAAATGGCGATGTCTTTCTACTGAGCCACCTGTGCCAGCAGAGAAGAGCAATATGACATCCACACATGAGTGTATGTGTGTTGCATGCATGTTCATGTGCATGTGTGTGTGTTTGTTGAGAGATACAGATATTCTCTGAAACCAGGACCATAACTGGTTTCCCCGAGAAACTTGCTAGGTCAGCCATTTTTTTCCATGCAGTGAAGCTTCTCTCATGGTCTTCTGGTCTCTTCCTCATGATGTGGAAGCCAGTGGCTACGTCCCTTATGGTGTGTTTCCATCTTCACATATCTGGCCTCATAGACAAGCTTTAGAAACTTAGAACAATCTCCTTTAATGTGCTGAGAAGCAGCATGAGGACGGGAACAATGGCTGTGGCAGTGGTCCAAGGGCCTTCAGCAGAGTCTAGCCAACAAGGTTTTGGCAAGTGGCCAGTAACTTAACCTTGCTGAATGGGAGCCGCCCCATCTCTAACTGCATCCAACATTCCTCAAGATCGGGAATTGTGTTGTGAGTCTTCCAACTTTGTGCAAGTGTTCAGTAAGGGTCGACACAGCAAACAATGACTGTTCCCATCACCTATCAATTGATACCCAAATGCAAGTGTTTGTTCATTACTAATGAATATATTTTAAATATAATCACCATATACAGCTTCTGTGTCAATTTCATAGTGGACAGATTCCTTACATGTTCCCCTCTATGCCTTCTTTGCCCTTAGGATTACTGAAAGCAAACCAGTGATCTCGCCGTGGAGTATGTGGTAGGACATGGCATTCTACAGAGAATCAGTTCACCCAAGATTGGACATTCTATGCTCTTGCCCATCAGGCAAGTTTCTTTGTTCCCTTTGATGGGGTACACCAGTGGTTCTCAACCTTCCTAATGCTGTGGTCCTTTCATACCGTTCCCCATGATGTAGTGAACCCCAACTATAAATTTATTTCCTTGCTCAACCACAACTATAATTTTGCTACTAAATAGAAACATAATTAAATATTTTTGGGGATAAGAGGTTTACCAGAGGGGTCATGGCTCACAGGTTGAGAATCATTGGGCTACACAGTTCAGCAATGAATATACAATGTTGGAGAAGAAGAATCCTAAAAGTAACTCTTTACAACTATAAAACAATACAATGATCAGTATAATTACAATAAGGTATAGGGATGATCTCAACTATTAGTAAGAAAAATGTGACCATGTGAACAAAAATGTCTATTAACTAGCAAGAAATTCCAATCAGAAGGCAATGGCGAACTGACTGAGGCAGGATATAGGCCCTGTGTCCAGAGTTGTCAATGCACGCTTTTTAGATGGGACATCCTTGACATCCCAGGTTTTGAGGAATGCTTTGTTTGGCAGAAGAATGACACTTCAGTACCCAGATTTGAGGCAAGGGAAAATGTGTGAATGAGTGTGTGACCTTTGACGAATGCGCTGTGTCACTGGGGGTGATGATTGGGGAGTCTATGAGGAGGCAGATAGACAACTCTTTGGAGGAGGTTATGATGGATGATATGAATATAATCATGTTTCAGAAATTTTAGTTTGGTAATGGAAGTAGGAAAATGACGGCATGGGGAATCTCTAGTCATAGGAAATGAGCGCAATCATGACTTCTCACCCACCTCAGCCCTGGAATTCACACTCTAGCCAAAGTGTTCTGAAGGCAGAAATGGTCAGGTCAAGGCCACGGACAAAACATCGGGCTCATGCTGTTCAGTGGCCGCTTGGAAATTCAGTCCATGAGTCATGGTCATTATGGGAAGGACCTGTGGTGGCGATGTTTAGGAAAATTTGCACGTAATTTAGGAGTTCAAAGGGTATAATAGTTGGAACAATGGCAACTGTCCCATAAAGTTGTCCTAATAGGTGAATTTCTCCATCTGGGAAACATTATAATAACTCCTGGATGACTCAGCAGAATTAACAGGTCATTTGCTGAGCCAACCTGGTATGCTGTTGATAAGCAAGCTCAGCCAGTGCTGCCTGCTTCCTGGTGATCTCTGGTGGGTACACAATACAACTTGTGTGGCTTGTTGTTTGCTACTTCTCATATATATTTTGGGGTTCTGGTTATGTTTTGAATGAATAAATTGGGTCACGTGAAAGGTGCACTGTGACAGTCGGTTAAAGGAAAGTAAACCCAGTGCCAAGACCAGGAGAAAATTCTCCCAGGGGATGAGCCAAAGTCACTATCTTTGCTTGGGAGAAATGAGATCAATAAATCTATCTGGGTTGTGAATAAAAGTTCTTTTCTTTATTCTTTTCTTCCTGCTTCCAGTTGGCAGAGAGATTTGAACCATGCCTGTCAAATATTGATCAGGGGTGGATACTAGCCTATCTTGGTTTGATTTTTGTCCTCTGGTCACCAGGATGTTTATTTCATTGTATTAGAAAAGTATGGCAGAGGCACCATCGCCCACAGAGAGATGAAGAAACTAGCAGCAATTGTGGCAGATAATGAAGAAAATCTGACCTCTGAGGAGGTAGAATTGTAGATAGTAAGTGCATTGCATTGAAGCTATGATTCTGACACAAGATTTTTTTTTTCTCCAGGTACTGGAATTGGGATGTTTGAAGGTCTAGTGAATTCCCATGGTGACTTAACTGCCAAAGTTTACGTATAGATCTTGAAAGCCATTGCTGCCAGAGAGGGAGACCTGTCTGGCAGCTCTCCTCAGCAAGTTCATCGTCAGACTACAGATTTATGTTTGCACATTTGAAACCGTAATACCTAGATGTCTGATTTCACTTAAAAAACTATCTCCTTGATCTCTGACAAACAAACCAAGAAGCAAAAAACCCCACAGAAACCAAAACCATGAAATACAAAAGGGACAACATTGAAACCAAAAATCTGTCCAACTAAATGTGCCATGTAATCAACTTTCCTTCCTGCCAGCTTTTGTTCCTACCAGGGGAATTACTAACATGGACAGTTCCGCTGATCAACAGTTTGGTGTTGTCTATGTAATCCAGTTCTTTGAAAGAGTAAAAAAGTCCTGAAAATGACTGATACTCGGGGAGACAGAAGTCAAGGTGGGCAACTCAAGCTGCAGTTCTTTTATCCAAAGAATTGTAGAGATTTCATTTAGATCCTATTTTTGTGAATAAACGCAGGGATGGGTTGGAGAATTGATGCTGTGGAATCTTTGGTTACCATGGCCCTAGACAAGGCTTTTATCTATAGGAAGGTCAGAAAGGCATCTTTCCATGCTGGGTTAAGTTGACTACAGTAAGAGAATCAATTGTTCAGGAAAAAGGGTCCACTTTCCATCACGTACATGTGGAGAAGAACCCTGAGAAGTCACTTTTGAATGCTAAGACCATTCTTCAGAGCTCTCCAGGACAGCCCACTCTCCCCTCTTGCGGTGCTGACGCCTAGAACATTTTGATCTATCATCCTAGGGCACCCATCAATGATCCCAGGTATTTTAGCTGGCAGATTTAAAACAGTTGAGATAACAAACAAACAATAACACCCCCCATCTAAAAGAAAGCAAATAGGTCCATAAGGAAGGAGGAATATGGCCAAGTAATGCTGCAAGGGATATTTTTCTGTTTGACATCAGTGACATTTTCTCTTCCTTACTGTTAAATCCAAGCTCATTCTTGCCTTCTCGGCCAGGGTTTCTTAAATTGGATCATGACCTTATATGAGGTCACACATTGTGTGTGAGGGTAAGGGGAAGGTCACAAAAAAATGACATTAGTGAAGTATTTCCGAATGTGTCCTATCCAAAGTGATTTCCAAATCAAATGCACAATGAAGTCAGGATGGCGGCAGTGCTCTTTTGTGTTCCTTGGGTGAAGTCACTGCACACGGCACATGCACTTTGCATGACGCATATTATCATAGCACCCAGAACTAGTGTTTCAAGCTTGAAGCGACTCTGCTCAAACCAGAGACTATTGGTTATGAATTCCAGTTATTTTATTTTATTTTATTTATTTTTTTTTTATTAATTTTTTATTGAGAAAAAAAAAAGTTTCCCCCGCCTCCCCGCCTCCCATTTCCCTCCCCCTCCTTCCACCCTTCTCCCCCTCCCCCCACTCCTCTCCCCCTCCCTCTCCAGTCCAAGGAGCAGTCAGGGTTCCCTGCCCTGTGGAAAGTCCAAGGTGCTCCCCCCTTCGTCCAAGTCTAGGAAGGTGAACATCCAAACTGGCTAGGCTCCCACAAAGCCAGAACTTGAAGTAGGATCAAAACCCAGGGCCATTGTCCTTGGCTTCTCATCAGCCCCCATTGTTCGCCATGATCAGAGAGTCCGGTTTTATCCCATGCTTCTTCCATCTCATTCCATCTGGCCTTGGTGAGCTCCCAATAGATCAGTCACACTGTCTCAGTGGTTGGGTGCACCCCTCGTGGTCCTGACTTCCTCGCTCATGCTCTCCCTCCTTCCACTCCTCGATGGGAACTTGGGAGCTCAGTCCGGTGCTCCAGTGTGGGTCTCTGTGACTATCTCCATCCATCCCCAGATGAAGGTTCTATGGTGATATGCAAGATATTCGTCAGCATTGCTATAGGATAGGGTCATTTCGGGTTCCCTATCCTCAGCTGCCCAAGGAACTAACTGGGGACCTCGCCTTGGGTTCCTGGGAGCCACTCTAGGTTCAAGTCTCTTGCCAACCCTAAGGTGGCTCCCTTAACTAAGAATTGTGCTTCCGTACTCCCCTATCCAACCTTCCTATATCCCAATCAACCTGTTTCCCCTAGTTTCCCTCATCCTCCCCTTCTCCCTTTTCTCTCCCCATCCCCCGCTAATCCCATCCCACCCCACCCCCAAGATCCCAAATCTTCTACCCGGCAATTTTGTCTACTTCCCATAGCCAAGAGGATAATTATATGTTTTTCCTTGAGTTCGCCTTCTTATTTAGCTTCTTTAGGTTCACCAAATATATACTCCGTGACCATTATTTATGGCTAGAAACCAATTATGAGTGAGTACATCCCATGTTCATCTTTTTGGGCCTGGGTTACCTCACTCAGGATAGTGTTTTCTATTTCCATCCATTTGCATGCAAAATTCGAGTCATTGTTTTTTACCGCAGCGTAGTACTCTAATGTGTAAATATTCCACACTTTCTTCATCCATTCTTCCATTGAAGGGCATCTAGGTTGTTTCCAGGTTCTGGCTATTACAAATAATACTGCTATGAACATAGTTGAACAAATGCTTTTGTCATGTGATAGGGCATCTCTTGGGTATATTCCCAAGAGTGGTATTGCTGGGTCCAGGGGTAGGTTGATCCCGAATTTCCTGAGAAACCGAAACACTGATTTCCAAAGTGGTTGCACAAGATTACATTCCCACCAGCAATGGATGAGGGTACCCCTTCCTCCACAGCCTCTCCAGCAAAGGCTATCATTGGTGTTTTTGATTTTAGCCATTCTGACAGGTGTAAGATGATATCTCAAAGTTGTTTTGATTTGCATCTCCCTAATCGCTAAGGAGGTTGAGCATGACCTTAAGTGTCTTTTGGCCATTTGAACTTCTTCTGTTGAGAATTCTCTGTTCAGTTCAGTGCCCCATTTTTTAATTGGGTTAATTAGCATTTTGAAGTCTAGTTTCTTGAGTTCTCTATAAATTTTGGAGATCAGACCTTTGTCTGTTGCAGTGTTGGTGAAGATCTTCTCCCAGTCAGTAGGTTGCCTTTTTGTCTTAGTGATAGTGTCCTTTGCTTTACAGAAGCTTCTCAGTTTTAGTAGGTCCCATTTATTCAATGCTGCCCTTAATGTCTGTGCTGCTGGGGTTATACATAGAAAGCGATCTCCTGTGCCCATTTGTTGTAGGGTGCTTCCCACTTTCTCTTCTATCAGGTTCAGTGTGTTCTGACTAATATTGAGGTCTTTGATCCATTTGGACTTGAGTTTTGTGCAAGGTGATAGATATGGGTCTATTTTCATTCTTCTACAGGTTGATATCCAGTTGTGCCAGCACCATTTGTTGAAGATGCTTTCTTTCCTCCATTGTATACTTTTAGCTCCTTTATCGAAAATGAGGTGATCATAGGTTTGTGGGTTAAAATTTGGGTCTTCTATGCGATTCCATTGATCAACTTCTCTGTTTTTATGCCAGTACCACACTGTTTTCATTACTGTAGCTCTGTAATAGAGTTTGAAGTCAGGGATGGTAATGCCTCCAGGAGATCCTTTATTGTATAGGATTGTTTTGGCTATCCTGGGTTTTTTGTTTTTCCATATAAAGTTGATTATTGTCCTTTCAAGATCTGTGAAGAATTTTGCTGGGATCTTGATGGGGATTGCATTGAATCTATAAATTGCCTTTGGTAGAATTGCCATTTTTACTATGTTGATCCTCCCAATCCAAGAGCAAGGGACGTCCTTCCATTTTCTAGTATACTCTTCAATTTCTTTCTTCAATGCCTTAAAGTTCTTGTCATATAGATCTTTCACTTCCTTGGTTAGAGTTACCCCAAGATATTTTATGCTGTTTGTGGCTATCGTGAAAGGTGAAGCTTCTCTGATTTCCCTCTCTGCTTCCATATCCTTTGTGTATAAGAGGGCGACTGATTTTTTGGAGTTGATCTTGTATCCTGCCACATTACTAAAGGTGTTTATCAGTTGTAGGAGTTCTTTGGTGGAGTTTTGGGGGTCGCTTATGTACACTATCATATCATCTGCAAATAACGAAAGTTTAACTTCTTCTTTTCCAATTCGAATCCCCTTGATCCCCTGATGTTGTCTTATTGCTATTGCTAGAACTTCAAGCACTATATTGAAGAGATATGGCGAGAGTGGACAGCCTTGTCGTGTTCCTGAGTTAAGTGGGATGGCTTTGAGTTTCTCTCCGTTTAATTTGATGTTAGCTGTCGGGTTGCTGTATATAGCTTTTATTATATTTAGGTATGACCCTTGTATCCCTAATCTCTCCAAGACTTTTATCATAAAGGGATGTTGAATTTTGTCAAATGCTTTTTCAGCATCTAATGAAATGATCATATGGTTTTTTTCTTTCAGTTTATTTATATGATGAATTGCATTGATAGATTTTCGTATGTTGAACCAGCCCTGCATCTCTGGGATAAAGCCTACTTGATCATAATGGATAATTTTTCTAATATGTTCTTGGATTCGGTTTGCCAGTATTTTGTTGAGGATTTTTGCGTCAATGTTCATGAGTGAGATTGGCCTGTAATTCTCTTTCCTGGTAGAGTCTTTGTGTGGTTTTGGTATCAGAGTAACTGTAGCTTCATAAAAGGAATTTGGTAATGACTCTTCTGTTTCTATATTGTGAAATACATTAAGGAGTATAGGTATTAGGTCTTCCTGGAAGTTCTGGTAGAATTCCGCATTGAAGCCATCTGGTCCTGGGCTCTTTTTGGTAGGGAGGTTTTTGATAACAGCTTCTAATTCTTCGCGACTAACAGGTCTATTTAGATTGTTCACCTGGTCTTGGTTTAACTTTGGTAAATGGTATTTATCTAAAAAAGTGTCCATTTCTTTTACATTTTCCAGTTTTGTGGCATACAGGCTTTTGTAGTAGGATCTAATGATTCTCTGAATTTCCTCTGTGTCTGTGGTTATGTCCCCCTTTTCATTTCTGATCTTATTAATTTGCATATTCTCTCTCTGCCGTTTAATTAGTTTGGCTAGGGGTTTATCAATCTTGTTGATTTTCTCCAGGAACCAACTTTTTGTTTCATTGATTCTTTGGATTGTTTTCTGCGTTTCTATTTTGTTGATTTCTGCCCTTAGTTTGATTATTTCCAGTCTTCTACTCCTCCTAGGTGAGTCTGCTTCTTTTTTTTCAAGAGCTTTCAGGTGGGCTGTTAAGTCTCCAATGTGTGCTTTCTCTGTTTTCCTTAAGTGGGCACTTAGTGCTATGAACTTTCCTCTTAGGACTGCTTTCATAGTGTCCCATAAGTTTGAGTATGTTGTTTCTTTATTTTCATTGAATTCAAGGAAGTCTTTAATTTCTCTCTTTATTTCTTCCTTAATCCAGGTGTGGTTCAGTAGTTGACTGTTCAGTTTCCATGAGTTTGTAGGCCTTCTGAGGGTAGCATTGTTGTTGAATTCTAACTTTAGTCCATGGTGATCTGATAAGACACATGTGGTTACTAATATTTTTTTGTAACTGTGGAAGTTTGCTTTGTTACCGAGTATGTGGTCAATTTTCGAGAAGGTTCCATGAGCTGCAGAGAAGAAGGTATATTCTTTCCTATTTGGGTGGAATATTCTATAGATGTCTGTTAAGTCCAATTCATTCATTACCTCATTTAATTCTCTAATTTCTCTGTTAGGTTTCTGTCTGATTGACCTGTCCATTGGTGAGAGAGGAGTGTTGAAGTCTCCTACTATTAGTGTGTGCGGTTTGATGGCTGCTTTGAGTTTTAGTAATGTTTCTTTTACGTACGTGGGTGCTTTTAAGTTAAGGGCATAGATATTTAGGATTGAGACTTCATCCTGTTGAATTGTTCCTGTTATGAGTATAAAATGTCCCTCTCGATCTTTTCTGATTGATTTAAGTTTGAAGTCAACTTTGTTAGAAATTAGTATGGCCACACCTGCTTGTTTCTTAGGTCCATTTGCTTGATAAGCCTTTTTCCATCCCTTTACTCTGAGCAGGTGCCTGTCTTTGTGTTTGATATGTGTTTCTTGTAAACAGCAGAATGTTGGATCCTGTTTTCGTATCCAATCTCTTAGTCTGTGCCTTTTTATAGGTGAGTTGAGCCCATTGACATTAAGTGATATTAATGACCAGTGGTTGTTAACTCCGGTCACTTTTTTAGTAGTAGAGTTTGTGTGTTTCCCTTCTTTGGGTTGCGCTGGTGAAGGGTCTCTAGATGTCTGAGTTATTGTGGTCATTGTTGGCCTCCTTTGTTAGTGATTTTCCTTCTATTACTTTCTGTAAGGCTGGATTTGTGGCTACGTATTGTTTAAATTTGTTTTTATCCTGGAAAATTTTGTTTTCTCCATTTATAGTGAACGAAAGCTTGGCTGGGTATAGAAGTCTGGGCTTGCATCCATGGTCTCTTAGCTTTTGTAGTACATCTATCCAGGACCTTCTGGCTTTCATGGTTTCCATAGAGAAGTCCGGTGTAAGTCTGATAGGTTTGCCTTTATAAGTAAGTTGGCCTTTTTCCTTTGCGGCTCTTAATATTCTTTCTTTATTCTGAATGCTTTGTGTTTTGATTATTATATGGCGAGGGGATGTTTTTTTTTGATCCAGCCTATTCGGAGTTCTGTATGCTTCTTGGACCTTCATAGGTACATCCTTCTTTAGGTTGGGAAAGTTTTCTTCTATAATTTTATTAAATATATTTTCTGGACCGTTGAGTTGCACTTCTTCTCCTTCTTCTACTCCAATTATTCTTAGGTTTGGTCTTTTTATTGTGTCCCATATTTCCTGAATGTTTTGTGATGAGAACTTGTTGGACTTGCTGTTTTCTTTGATCATTGCGTTTATTTTCTCTATGTTATCTTCAGCATCTGAGATTCTTTCTTCTATCTCTTGTATTCTGCTGGTTATGCTTGTTTCTGTAGTCTCTATTCGTTTACCTAATTTTTCCATGTCCAGCCGGCCCTCTGATTGTGTTTTCTTCTTTGCCTCCATTTCAGTTTTCAAGTCTTGAACTGTTTCCATTATCTGTTTGATTGTTTTTCCTTGTTTTCCTAGGGTATCATTCACTGATTTATTCAATTCTTCAAACTTTCTGTTATACTTCTCATCCATTTCTGCCAGGGCATTTTTTACATGCTGTTTAAGGGCGTCAATCACTTTCATAAAGTCAAATTTTTCTGCTTCTTCTTGGTTAAGGTGTTCCTGTCCTCCTGTTGTGAGGTCGCTGGGTTCTGGTGGTTTCATGTTGTTCTTCAGATTGCTGGGTGAATTCTTGCATTGGCGCCTGCCCATCTCTTCCTCCGAATGCTCCTCAATGGATCTTCTTTTACAGGATCAGGTCTCCTTGCCCACTGTTGTACCTTCTCAGTGATGTCACTCCCCAGTGATGGCTCTCCCAGTTCCCCAGTGATGACTCTCCTGGTGCCGGGAATGGGTCTCCCTGCTGCTTGTGCTGCTTGGGTAGCTCGTAAACAAAGGGCCTGCCTTGCTTGCTGCAGGCAGGCCTTCCAGATGGCACTTCTCAGCACCTAAACCGGGCCTCCTGGTGGCTCAATGCTCCGGGGACAAAAGGAAGGAAGTGGCAGGCGGGGCCGGGTCCAGGAGAGCACAGGAGAGCCTGGAGCACAAGGTGGAAGTGCCTGGCTCCCTTTCTGTGGACCTTGAATCCTGCCCGGCAGGCAGGCACTCACTGCTCTGCCTGGGTAGCCTTAGTGCAGGAGCTCAAAACTGTTGTGGAGCACCAATCCTAGCTTAGAGCAGGGCAGGGTTGGGGGAAGGGTGCTGGGGGGCTGAGTAGTGAGTAAGAAGGAAGGCCCTGCCAAAGGAGCAGGGGGAGGGGGGGGTTGTGCTCTCCC
>JABTXL010007734.1:16470762-16481586 GCA_025134845.1 Neodon shergylaensis | reverse complement strand
AGTGAGTAAGAAAGAAGGCCCTGCCAAAGGAGCAGGGGGAGGGGGGGTTGTGCTCTCCCCTGGGACAGACTGCCCCTGGATCACACACACTCACCCATCCAGAAGGCCGCAGCTCCGGGGACCGAATTCCAGTTATTTTAACACTTGTAAAAGGTTTCTGCTCCTAAACATACATAACAGGTTACTCAAAAAAAGCAGATTTAGTATTTTGCTACCCCCATGCCCCATTATACAAGTATCAAATTCTCTATCTTTGTATGATATTGTGTTGGAATGTTTGTTTTTTTTTTTAATTGCTATCTGATTTGCTTACTTGGGTTGCATAAGAAAATTATCAAATAAAAGTTGACTTTGAATTAGGACAGAATTTCTAACAAGGCCTCACACCCTTCTGCCATGCTGCATTTCATATTTATGATGAATATTGATGATTATAAAACCTAACTATCAATCAACTCTGAAAAATATTGGAGATGCTCTGCATCCTACAGCATCGAATATTCAGCTAAGATTTATTCCTTATGTAGAAATAATCACACATGTCTCATTAGTGTGACAAAAACACTGTCATCTTTGTAAGTGGTCAATTTTTATGTGTATAAAGAATTGTCTTAAAATAATTTTTTAATGTTTTTTCCCTGTCAGTAGATATTTGGCTTGGTTAGCTATTTTAGCTACTCATATCCCGAGGGTTGTAGAAAAACATTTTGAGCAAAACGAGATTGCGAGTAGACGAAGGTCTGAGAAACCCTAGTCCTGATCCCGATAACTTGCCCATCGCTGTGCCAAGGTCTTGGTCCTTCACTCTGGACCTTTAGTTCCCACATTCTCCTCCAATCCCACAGGTCTCTGGATGGTACTTTTGCACATTGAAGGCCTTTCTTTTCTTTTGAATATATCCCAAAATGCTCTTTCTTTTCTCAATATTGCCTCAAACCCACCAAACTTCTAGTGTGGGTGAAGACAATTTCAATGCCCTACATTCTGACCCTTCATTTACACTCATTTGTATACACCTGCCATAGCTCACAGGATGACCACACATATACCTGCCATAGCTCACAGGAAGATCACACATGAGCCAGCAAGTTCTTTGAGGTTATAAGGGATATTTCCTGCCCTTTCATCATTTCCAGGGTTTTTTTTCCCTTACCATGGCTTCTACAAGCTTGTAACACACTAGTATCACCTAGTTTCTTTATTTTTCCTTCTTAATTTGATCTCTCCCACTAGATTCCTAAGGTGATGTGTGAGTCTTAAGAATGCCTCTGCTCCGTAAATGTGAATCATAATGGATAGTTTGGAGTTTTGTGTGAAAAATAATTATATGACTATACAGGATGCACAGGAAATAGGAAAGAGAAGTAAAACCTATGGTGTTAAGTCCCTCCCGTTCATAATGCCAAACGAAGGTCATCTCATTTGAGTTCTAAGGGAAAAATTGAGTGAAAAAGAGGAGACACACTGAGAAGAGGACATCAGACGCCAATAGATGCTTATTCTCCCATTTGGGTGGTGAGTTCAAAATAATAAACGAAGCTAAAAAGGACACTGAGACATCAAACAAATTACAATAGGCAGATTGATGGGGATGAGGGAGGCAGAGAGGCTTGTTAAGCCTTTAACTGTGGTCTCACACAATACATGTGTATGCTAATGACAATAAAAATATCTGATTTGTGGGGCCCAGTGAGGGATCAGGAAGATGTGAGGATGAGATGATCAACTTCAAACTCTCCTGCAGAGGGAATTTTCATCAAGAGGGATTTACCCTCAACTGGCACAGAAACCATAATTTTATTTCCTTATGCACATCTTCCATGGCTTTGAAAAGTGGAAGAAAAATTAAACAATATTACATGTGGCAGGTTCTGAGAAGAGTCAGGAGACACAGTTTCGAGTATGAGGAGGAAATTGCAGGCTGAATGGGCAAGGGTGTTTAGGAATCTCATTCGGGCAGTAATTACAGGCATGTGAGCATCTTCTGTTATGGTTAGCCGGGCTTAGGTGATCAATTCTGGTTGACAGCTCTTGTAGAAGGTGGAATTTCCAGTCTGAGATGGAAATGATTCAAATATTAATCAATCCATAGCAGTTCTCTGAAGGTGTTCTCCTTTCAACCACGTCCTGGGGTATGATCAGAAATCTGTACATTCTATGGACTTCATGTTGTGGCAAGAAAAGCTATGAATTATTTCATGAGAATTTAGTTTACAGTGCCTACATACAAAAATTTGCTTCCTTGACTTTGCAATAAACAACATTCGAACCAATTAATATGTCAGTGGGGGTTTACGTGAGTAATGACTCCCGCAGGCTCATGTGTTTGGACAGAATTTTCTGGCTCTTATCTTTCACCTTCTTGGAGACATGGTATCTTGTTTGCCTCTGCTCATGACAAGAAACTTCTGGAATTCCTACTGTTTCTGCCTCCTACTTCCTTGCTATTATAGACAAAGGTGCTACTTGTCTGTCTTTCCTTGGGCTCTGAGGATTTGAACCCAGATCCTCACACTTAATACTACAAATGTTGTATCCACTGACCCATCTCCCCAGCCCTAAATAATAACAATAAAAATAATTCTTAATTAAAAAATGTGTTCTTTTCTGGCCTCTCTCTGTTCATTCAGAAACACTCCCTTCTTTACTGTTCTTTTGTATATTCTACACACACATGTATATGTATATGCATATATAGCCTTCCCACGTATATGAAGTACATAGAATGTGCAGATTCCTGATCATACCCCAGGACATGGTAGAAGGGAAAACATAACACTACATACATACATATATAATCCCTTTTTTGATGCTTTGGATTTTATATTAATCTGATTCCTGCGACTATAATGAACAAAGCTGAAATTAGGTACTTCATATTTTTTTAAAAACTGAGTATTTGGACTCACAATGCTAAATGTGCAAAGCTGAGAACCTGCACCTGGCAATGGCCTCCTTTACCAGCAGGATCCTGACAGAAAGCAGGGCACTCACACGCCCTCTGGTCTGTCTCCCTCTCTCTTGCCTTTTCCACCATTGCTGCTGCTGACTGCCTAATTCTCGTTACCAGGCCACCTTTCCGCCTCAAACTCTGTATCTCCCTGAGTGAGGGGGAGACAGATGAGGACAGGCAGAGAAATCTCAATCGCTTTCCAGCAAAGAAACGATAAATTTCAAATCAAGAGAACAGAGCCAAACCCTATAGCTGACATTCAATAACCTATTTGTTTGGCTTGAGAAACGGAAATTGTAGTTTATCCTGGTGGGTTTCCATTTCTGTAGAGGGTGGAAGACAATATTTTTCTGCTTGCCATGGAGCAGGTGTGGTGAAACGGGCATAGATAAGTCCAGACCTCCTTCAGAGATAGCTTGGGTGAATAGGATCTAGACAAACCGCAAACCCACGTGCTTGCAGGGAAGCCACACCCCCTTTCGGGAGGCAGCGTAGAGGTTGCATTATAATGTGGTTCTGGCGCCCCCTGGTGGCCCTTTCCCCAATTTCCCACAACTTCAAAGAACCAGTTCTTGGAGGAGCAAAATGACCCAGAGGAAATCTTGCCTGATGATTGCATGGAATCTGAGAGATTCATGGGTGTGATTAAAGATGTAGTTCAAAGAAAATGAAGGAAATGAAGATAAAGAAAGAGAAGAGTCTTTTTTTCTTTGAAAAGGAAGCAGAGCGGCAGGGATTGCAAGAGGCATTTATATACAAAAATAACATTCACGATACAGCCAAGGCTATAAATAAATCGATTTCTGAATGATTAATACAGAGTATCCATTAAAGTATTCTTGTTTGTTATTTTAATTCACACTAAGAAAGGTTGACTGCTGCCGTTTAGGAAGGACCTGGTGTTAATGACTTTATGTGGAAGGGAAAGAGAACCTTGATTCTACTCTCAGTGTGTGAGGGGTAGGGGTAGAGTGGATGGCAGGGAAGAGCACACAATGTGGGCTAAGGGACATTAGGCATAGTGGGAAAATCAGAAGAGAATAAAGAAGTGAGAAATCCTGGTGATCAAAAGTGAAGAAAAGCCAGGCAAAGTGAAGGGAATCGGCACAATGGTATGGCAACTGGTGACCAGTGGATGCCCTCCTTGGGTCTGGCTGATTGTGTCTAGTCTAAAACTGTCCTGAGGGTTCACTCACGACAACCTTAACTCTGACTTAAGAGTGGGAGTTGATGCCCACCGAAGTGGAATGGGACACTGGGCATGAGCAGGAAAATCCATGTAGGTCATTGGAATGGAAAGTATATTGCAAGGCTGGAAGAAGGCTCATCAGTCAGGAGCACTTGAGCAAGGTTGCAGCTCGGGGATGATGATGTAAAAGGCAGGAGTGCAGCAGTGCGGGCTGCAGTTCTGGGAACAGAGAGGACGATCAGTGGTACTTGCCAGCTGCCAGCCTAGCGACAAGACACAAGTTTCATGTGCAACAAGTGACTTCCTCAAAGAAACAAAGAGGACAGTGGTAGAAGAGGGTAGCAGATGCCTTCCACTAGCCTCTGCAGCATGCGCGCGTGCACACACACACACTCACACATGCATACTTACACTCACACATGCATACTTACAATCACACGTGCATGCTTAACACACTCACACATGTATACTTACACATGCACACACATAGGAACACGCACCCATGCCACAATACAGCAAGCAAGAATACTATTTTACACAAATCTGAACCCCTTAAACCTAACTGGAAACTTCTAGAATCTTCAATGCGAAGCATGTTTGTCAAGTCCACACTGATGTCTGCATCTGAGTACCACTCTGCTCTCAGTCCCTCCCTAGGAGATGGTTTTACATCAAAGGAACTTGCAATCTTTGTCAACAGCCAGCTGGACAGGCTGACCTCTGATATGTTTTCGATGTGTGCATTTGGGTTGGACAATACCTGTGTGTCCGATTTCAGAGTAATACATGCAATGAGCTAGATGGGAGAAACCTCTTGTCAGTAAAGTGGACAGTTGCGGGCCACAGCATGGGTGAGTTGGATGCTTCAACAGAATAAAGGCTTGTCAGTTACTGGAACAAATTCACTGGTTACATTCGAATTTTTCAAAAAGCCAACCCTGAGAATTAGGTAGAAAATCCTTTGTCGTTTTAGAATTTGTCAAGACTAAAAAAATGGTAACTTTAAAATAATCTGTGAAAAAAGTCAAGCTATGAAAATGTTAAGTTTATTTACTATTTCGTATGTGCAAGCTGTTGCCATCATGCCCCTGGACTTGCTTTTCAAATTTTTTTTTTTTATGGAGAGCATTCTAGATTTCTTGAATCAACAGCAGATAGTCAAAGTAGATTGTGTGAATTGGTAGCTTGGGAAAACTCTAGAATGTTTTTTCAAACGCCTGATCCAGTTGGTTTCCAGTCATCTCCCCATGTGGAAAGAGGCTGTTTGGAGAGCTGGAGTAATCTAGAGTATTAGGGCAAAGATTTGGTTTCTGGGATTCCGGGCTGTGTTTGCTGAGGTAATTCAAAAACATCAACTATGACTCACTGCCCTGCAGGAAAGGATGTGTTGCTCACTGGAAGACCAGAATGTGCGACATCTTTGTTTCAAAGTTGCCATCTGTACAGGGCCAGGTGGAATTCTAGAAGTTTCAGGATTGGGCCACACAGATTGGAAAGCCAAGGGGTGTGTGCACAGACTAGATTGTTCACCTGGAGATCTCTTAGGCTCCCGTGGTGTTCCCTTTGCCTCTGAAGTCCAGGCTAGCCATTGTTCCAACAAGCAGAGTAGGTTGGTTGCATCTTTCTCCCCTGCAGAACTCCATAACTGATCTGCAGAAGGCAGGACCAGGATCAATTCTTCCTCATCCAGAGAAGGTTCCTGAAGCCATCCTGCAAGTCAATGTTGGATGCTTGTGCAGTTTGGTTTCTTATGAATAGTGCTATTTGACAAGAGCAAGGCTTTTCAGATAATATATTAGTTCGGCTTGGATTTTATCATTCCCGAGTCTATGAGGAATTAACATATATTTCAAAGATCATAACAGAACAGTGTTTGGATGAGAATGTATATAAGTACGACAAGCAATATGGTGTGCTTTTCCTGAAAGCTGACACAATAGTATTGCTGCTGCTGCTGTAACCTGGTGCCCTGGGTCAGAACAGTCATGTTGTCCCAAGGATTAGGCTCTTCCTTTTTTTCTCACTGGGGATCACAGATGGCGACTCACGTGGGAAAGAAAAATACGTAACCACAGAAGTTATGTGAACTATTACAGCTCCCGTGGGCCTTTATAATTTACCTGCTTTCTTGCTGTCTTTCGTCAGTGGAAGTCTTAAAGCTTTTCTAACTAGTTCTCAATGAAGGGGCTTGTAGAGGATTTTTATTTTTAGCTTTTTGCTTCTGGATATTTATTTGTTTGTCTGTTGTATAAAGACATCGCCAGCGGTTTACAAAGCAATCTCAAAAACGCCAGCTCTAGGTTACAGAAGGCTGGTACATATGAAGGAACCTTACCACTGGTCAAACAGAAAGGCAGCTGATATCTTACCGTCTCTGCTGGAGCTTGTGAACCTGGCATTTGGTTTACAGGACCTTTCTGCTTTGTTTTAATTTGTTAAAGGTATTCTTCTCTATTTGCTTAGCTGGGTGTAGTCATCATTAGTTTTTTTGCCCTGGACGTCAGCAATCTATCTGCCTGAAATGAGGTTGTTCTTACTACTTGTTACCTTTAGTCTTGATTTATCATGGTCAAACCTTTGGCTCGGGGCTGGAGAGATGGCTCAGAGGTTAAGAGCATTGCCTGCTCTTCCAAAGGTCCTGAGTTCAATTCCCGGCAACCACATGGTGGCTCACAATCATCTGTAACAAGGTCTGGTGCCCTCTTCTGGCCTGCAGGCATACACACAGACAGAACATTGTATACATAATAAATAATAAATAAATATTTAAAAAAAAAACCTTTGGCTCGACGTTCCTGCCTGGCCATCACCATCTCTAGCCTCCCCAGTTTCCCAGGGCTTTCATTCTTGATGCATATTATCATTTTCTGTTGACTGGTGGCCATCTTGAATGTCTTCCCTTAGTAGCAGGAGTCTGATGATGTTCAGACTCAAGATAAATAGTGGGATACGAAAGGCAGGATGATGGCTCCCAGTCCTAAAATTCATGCTTAGCATACACTTTCCACCCCATCCCAGATCTCGCATGGAAGAATGGGCTAGGCTTGCTGAACAATGGGGTATAGAGTTCTATCTGTGCTTTTCTTCTCTTATAAAAGGTCATGGAGGAAAGTGGGTGTTATACATAGTATTGGAGTGCATATATACATGCATAGGTATGGATTTCTATTCTCTCACCCCTCTCATATGCTCCCCTCATGAATCCTAAGTAAGCAGCTTCTGCTTGTTATTTCATAGCAGCCCGTTTATGACCATGATGCAAAGACTGAGAGAGTTACAAATGCATTGGGCTCAAGTTCTCACTCCCCAGTCTAAGTACTAAGCACAGAGCCATGGACAAACAGGAGCCGAGAGCAAGGTGATTAGTGCAGAGGTGATGACGTGCACAACTTGTCCTTGACAAGCTTTCAGGCTCCACACTTTCCTGGGCTGTGGTTGAAGAAACCTGTTGTCTATACACTGGGAGCTAATACTGTAAGACTTACTGATAAAAGCTGCCTTCTGGAAGGAAAAGGGTGTAGTAAGAGTTCCTGCCGGCCCGGTTCCCACACAGCTAGCTTTATGCCCAGAAATAACAACATACAAATTGTATTCTTTTAAACACTGTTTGGCCCATTAGCTCTAGCCTCTTAGTGGCTAATTATCATATCTTGATTAACCCATTTCTAATGAGTGTAGCACCATGAGGTGTGGCTTACCAGGAAAGATCTTAACCTGCGTCTGTTTCCGGTGGGAGACTCATGGCGACTGCCTGACTCGGCTTCTTTCTCCCAGCATTCTATTCTGTTTACTCTGCCTACTTAATTTTCTGTCCTATTAAAGGCCAAGGCAGTTTCTTTATTAACCAATAGACATATGACCCTCCTCCATCAAACGGGAGCTGAAAGGAACACATTTTATCGATCAAAGTATTTCATCTTCTAAGTACACGCAAGGTTGGTTCTGTTTAAGGTGTTAGAGAAGTGAGTGCCTTAGAGTGTGTGTGACTAAGAGTTGTGGAATTTTAAGGCAATGTATTTTGGTTACAAGATTCGTATTCTGTGCATTCCAAAATGGTGTCTGTTCAATAAGATAAAATCTAAATACTTGACGTGGTTTACAAGACCTTACACGACCTTATCTGTCATCATGCATTGCTACAGAAAATGTTTAATTAAAATTCCCAGTGCTCTTCTTTTTATCTTCCTCGGAGTGAATTCCACTTCCAACCAGGATGCAACTAGGGCGGCCCCTAGTCTTCAAATCGTTCCCCTTGTCTGCGTGTGTAAAAGTGACTTTCCATTGCGCTGTTTCTTGCAAGCTTTCCAGCACTTTTCGAGCCAAGACTTGAGCCTTTCACTGTTGCTGTCTCCAAGCTCTGTATCGTCTCTGCTGCTTCAGGCAGTGACGGTGGTCAATGGCGCCCATCTCTCATCACCCACGGGAATGTACTGACTTGCTTTAGGCCTCCAGTACACACAGCGCATCAGAAACACTGGCTGAAAGCCGGGAATATATAGCTCAGAATGCCAGGTTGAAGTTTTTTTTTTTTTTTTTTTTTTTTTGGTTTTTCGAGACAGGGTTTCTCTGTAGCTTTGGTGCCTGTCCCGGAACTAGCTCTTGTAGACCAGGCTGGCCTCAAACTCCCAGAGATCCGCCTGCCTCTGCCTCCCGAGTGCTGGGATTAAAGGTGTGCGCCACCAGCGCCCGGCCAGGTTGAAGATTTTAATGCACACTTTTGCTGATACTTGAGAGCGCTGTGGTGAACAAATGGTTGGCCAGTCTTGACTTGTTAAATAGGAAAGCAGCAAAACAAAATAAAACATCTAGTGTCTTCAAACAAATTCGGTTGTTATAATCATGAGAAATATGTATATTTATATATTTCTATGTGTATATGGGTATATGTACAGGCGTAAGTTCATAACTAAGCAAGAGGCAAAATGTAAGTTCCCTTACTATCCACAGTGTACCAACTGGCAAAGGTCTTAGAAACTATTCCAACTTTGGTCATATGATAATCAGACCAAGGATGAAATAGATTTCTATAGTCCTTGGCAAGGGACAAAAATTGGACATTTTCTATGGACATTTAAAAGGAATTAATGGCTTAAAAAGAAAAGCAGGAGACTAGCATGGGAGAGTGGGTGATCTGTTTAAGTAGATTAATTTTATTCAAAGGTAAAGTCTCTACTTCTGATAAAAACCCACCAAGTGCGTGCAAGGGATCACAGGCGGCACATGTGAGCACACTCCTGGGTGTATTTTGAACTACATTCCTAGAAAATTGATGTGTTTGGCAAAATAAGGTCTCCAGAAAGCAGAAACTAGGCTGTGGTAGAAGCCTTGCCTCAGGACAAAGAATAAAGAGCAATTCCAGATGCCATCTGGGGATACTGGGGTAATTTTTTTTTTTACATAATTGACTGTAAGGTCAACATTCTTTTGAATATTCTGACAAAACTGGCTCTTTTAGTAAGACATTCAGAAATGGTTCTGATAACATAAAATAAAACAACTTGGATGTACCCAGAGAGCAGAATGAAAACTGAATCTGGGGGCAATTGACTTGCCACTCACATTGCATTAAGCAGAGGGTAACATAGCAAAATTCATGATGAAAGGTATATCAGCACTAACTCCTGTGTATTTTCTGGAAAGAACTGGAACAGAGAGAAAATGAACCCTCCTAGATCAGGGCTTCTAAATCCAAGTACACCAGAGCAGAAAGGACACTGGGTCCTCAGTGAGTGGCCAAGGAGATAATGAATCACGCTTGGGTCTTGAAATCCTCCTTGCCAAAAATGACAATTCTGTTAATCCAGATAATCTGAGTTTATCGTATTAGCTTTTAATCTCCAGGCTTGTACATCTCTCTGAACGTGCCTGCAGTACACTGAAATGTAAATTCCCAGTGTGAAAGTTTGGTTTTTGATTTTGTTATTATATCACTGGCTGCTGCCACTGTGTTCAAACCAACAAAAAAGCAAAAGGTTTTCCCTAGTCTTTGCAGTTTCTTGGGATTCAGATACTGGCATCTTAATAATATGTAAAGGTAGTAAACTTTATTTGTATATTAGTCTACAAGTCTTAAATCACTTTGTTTAATTAATTATTCCCATCTTCTTGATAACAAACTTAAAACTAATGACAATAATCAAGGATATGACACACTTCCAGATTAGAAAATTCTAAGCAGTGGTTACCTTGCCCAATGCAGTGGCTTCTGACCCGTTTTGATACAGTGGCTGGTGGCTGGACTAAGATTCCTTAGTGTCCAGTGCCTTCTCGAATGTAGGACAACCAATAAACTTCTGACCTCTGTGACCTCAGTAAAGCCGTTGACACACTGTGGTTGCTCTCTAGGAACTGGAGACAGAGCTGTGTGATCAGAGAGGGTGTGTGTGATGCACAGCTAGTGAGAAAAGGACGCACAGAGCAGTGAAAATGTCAGGGCAGAGGACAGCAGCGGGAAACTAGACAGTAATGGAGCAAGGTCCTCAGTGGGAGCTTGTTTTTATTTGCATGTGTGTGTTCATTGTACGTAGTGATATGTTTAATTATATTATATCATGTACTGTGGCCATATTAATCCACATTCTGCTTCTGTTCCCCTGTGCATTCTCCCTCCTAGAAGTTTCAGTGGTCCTACTTCATGTGTGTGTTTGTGTATGTGTGTGTGTGTTTGTGTATGTGTGTGTGT
>JABTXL010007734.1:16441101-16470752 GCA_025134845.1 Neodon shergylaensis | reverse complement strand
GTGTGTGTTTGTGTATGTGTGTGTGTGTTTGTGTATGTGTGTGTGTGCTCACATGTGCACTTCTATTTGCTTCTATTTGTTGAGCTAACAATCAAAAAGGACACACAATGGAGAGATGCAGCAAGGTGAAGATGGCTCAGTTGAAATATTAATCACTAATAAATACTAATTTGTGAAAGAAATGCTTTGATATAATATAGAGCTGAAACCAAGATGGAGACAAAAAGCCGCCAGTAGTTTACAGATCTCATTATCATAACTGAAAGGTTCATCCTTAGAAATTGCCAATTAAAAGATACCAACTCAATGTTCCCAGAGCCATTACCTATAGCAAAATAATCTGAGGAAAACCCTGCCCAGGGTAAACTGACTCATATTGGTAAATCAGTGAAGGATATACGCAAAGTTCTAGAAGCTGCCAGAAGCAGGAAAATATAGTTTACAAGACAGTAAACAATAAGGAGATCAGCTAATTATCATTCAGAATGTGGTGAGCTGAGGTGAGTGAATATTTAAAATGTTGAGTGGGAGAAAAGCCTCTCAGCATCAGATTTATCTGGCAATAGCATCAACCCTGAAACATAAAGCAGCGATAATTTAAGAGCACAAAGTGCTAAAGATAGAGCACCTTCGGTAAAGTTGTACTACAGGAAAATTTTTCCAGATATGCATGTTCATGTTCATATCTATACATCCACCAATATGCACATATATCATGCACAGCTCATATCCAAACTATATAAATCTTTCAACAGGACATCAACATAAAGGAACAGAAATGAATATACCTGAGCTTTGAGCAGCTGCTTCACCAATGAGAGTATGAGTGACTGGAAGATCATTTGACTTTGAACAACACCACTATTCATGGAGAAAAATTAAATGAGGCATTCCATATTCACAACAAAGATTTAAATTATGAAGACAATTATGTGAAAGTTTGTATGACCTGTTTTTTTTTTTGTTTTGTTTTTGTTTTGTTTTGTTTTTAGACAGGGTTTCTCTGTAGCTTTGGTGTCTGCCCTGGAACTAGCTTTTCTAGACCAGACTGGCCTCGAACTCACAGAGATCTGCCTGCCTCTGCCTCCCGAATGCTGGGATTAAAGGTGTGCACCACCCCATCCAGCTCCTACTTGGTTTTTTCCAAGTTTGACTGCATGGAGAATTTCAGGCCTTACTACCTAAACGTCTGGCCTATATCTGCTTTCTTTATTGACACTAGTTGGAAGCTTATGTCACACTGGACCTGGCCCATACAAAGAACTTCCCCCACCCACCCATCATGGGCCAAAATCCACCAATAGATATCGTGGAACCCCAGCCAGCCACCACTTCCTCTTTTCTTGAGTCAGTTTTGGATGCATCTGGGAATCACCAAGGCTCTCTCCCAGGAAAGGCCATGTGAGTAGTAAATCGTTCTCACTCTTTTGTGTGAGATTGAAGTCATCAGTCTTGAGAACTGAACCAAATCGTGGGTGGAAGGGGATCGTTTCATCACACAACTCTGGTTTGGTGACAGCACAAACATTACAAAATTTAGTAAAACATGCTAGGCAGTGGTTGTGCACGTCTTTAATCCCAGCACTGGGAAGGCAGAGGCAGGTGGATCTGTGAATTTCGAGGCCAGTCTGGTTTATAAGATCTAGTTCCAGGACAGGCTTCAAAGCTACAGAGAAACCCTGTCTTGAAAAACACATACATGCACACACACAATACAATATATATTGATATATAATATTTAATATATATATTAAAACATATAATAATAAAATGTTCCTGCAGTCCTGCTGGAAGTATGACATACTCTGGCACATGGGGAAGGTTTGGAGTTTCTAGCTAAGCCATACATACACTACCCCCCAGCAGTTTTCTCAACACAGAGTCTCAAGAGAAGTAAAAGTAAGTATGAAAAATGATTTATTCAGGAAGAGTATGAAAACTTTTATGGCTGCTGCAAACTGGAATCCACCCAATATTCATCAGCGGTGTAATAGACAGATAAATTTTTGGAATATTCATGAACTGAGTAGTAGTAACACATAGAAAAATATGCTCAAAAACATGAATGGCTCGCAAAATTTGTATACATTCCAAGAAAGCAGACATATCCACAGATGTAGTAGAAAATCCCATGTATCTTAGGTCGGAACCCTCAAAATGGCTTCCTCTCTTTGGTGGCAGGCAGCTAGAATTTTCTAGAAAAAAGTCCAAGGGAATTTTAAACATGCTAGAAAAATGTGAATTCTGTTTTCTTTGAGGCCTACATGACTGTATGAAATTTCAAAGCTCATCTGTTTAAGCACATGTGTTGTCTGGTACTTATCAATTATGCTTTAAACTGTACATGTATTGAGGTAATTGATACATTAAGTTTGTTAACAGGTACCTCATACATTGGATATATGCTTGCTTCAAAATCATCTCATTGCAGAGGATATCAGTGCTATGAGGTAGGAACTTACAGCTCTGTTTTGCATATGATGAAACTGGGATCAGGAATGCAAAATAAATGATAATGATGATGATGATGATGATGATGATAATAATAATAATAATAATAATAATAATAATAATAATAATAAGAAGAAGAAGAAGAAGAAGAAGAAGAAAAGAATAACTATGCTCCATTTAACATACTTTAACTTAAGTTTAGGTTTTAAAGTCTTTGCACAGGCATTTAGCAGACTCCTTCCCCATGTCCTTTTATACTTTCCCTTGCCCAATCACATGTGGCCCTTGTACTATCTAGTTTTATATAAACTTGACATAAGCCAGAACCATTTGGGAAGATGGAACTCCCCTCACTTGATAAAAACGCCCCCACCAAATTGGCCTGTTGCTGGTCCGAGAAGCAATTTTTTCATTGATGATTGATGTGGGCAGTGCTGCCCTAGGCTGGTGGTACTGGGATCTATAAGAAAACAGGTTGAACGTACCATGAGGAGGAGGCCAGTAAGCAGCACTCCTCCATGACCTCTGGACCAGTTCCTGCCTTCTGGTTCCCGCCCTGCCTTAGCTTCTGCCCTGCCTTTTCTCAGGCAGTGACTGTGGCCTGAGAAGATGAAGTGATGTTCCCTCCTCAAGTTGCTTTTGGACACGATGTTTAATCACAGCATGTCCCCGTGTGTTTCTCTAGGCAGCTTCACTTCTCCTTTCATAGACTATACATATAAATGACGTGACGTCATCATTTAAAAGCTAGGAGCCACAAGCGAGAGACAACAGATGGCATTTGTCTTTTTGGGACTGAATTAATTTTTTCTTAAAGTGATTATCTTCAGTCGTGTCCATGGTGCTGCAAACCGCATGGCTTCACTCTGCTGTGGGTGAATACAATTCTATGCATCTCTGTTTACCACGTTTTCCGTGCCCATCTCTTTGTTTTGGGATGTCTAGGTGGGCTCCATGATTTAGCTCTGGTGACTCTGTGCTGGAGCAAGTGTTGATTTGCAAGCCTTTCTGTGACATGCTGATTTGGAGCTCTTTGTGGCTATCATTCTGATGTCAGTTTTCTTGAGGGGCCTCAGTACTGACTTCCATGATGTCTGGCTGGATTAGGGCACATACCCACTTTTTTCTGTTCACACCTTTGCCAGTATTTGTTATTTTATTCTTTTAAATAGAAAAAAACATGTAATACTCTTAACTTGTTAAGCATCGTATTTTACCATATTACTTTTTTAGTATGTTCAGAACACTTTATTAACTTAGAGGTGAGTACAATCATCTAAAAAATATCTCATTTATTTCATAATAAAGTACTGAGCTTCATGGAACTTATTGAACAGTGTAAGTGGCAAATGAAATTGTTTGAGAACAGGAAACATAGATGGCCACGGTGTGGGCATAATAGGATACCAAAACTCCAAATATGATATCCACAAAACACTGGAGAGGCAGCGCTCTGTGAAGGCTGCTTATGCTGAGAATCATCCATTTCTCTGCACTCACTGCTGCTGCTTCTATCGTTAGAGGAGACTGTCCTGTGGACCACTAGTTTGAGATATAACCAAACACTGAAATCCCAGGGTTTGTACAGAATATCATTTCTGCACGACTGGGAAACTGAAAAGTAGATCAAACCCCTATATGCTGGAGACCAACTGTGCTTTGTGTTAACCTTTCAAATTACTGCTTACTATTTTTTTCTTTTGAAGTTTAAGAATTTCCCCTTGTGTTTCCATTTCCATAAGTGCCGTTTTGAGAAAACCTCAATATCGTTTTTATTTTTGCTTCTCTGGTAGCTGCTGAGATTGCACCTTTTCCCCCCTAGTACACTGGCTCAATTTTGGAATTACAGGCTGGCATAGTCCTACAGATAATCCTGTTCTATGCACTTGCCACCTCAAGGGGCCTCCCCACTGCAGCAACTACACCATGTGGTAGTTTTTGGACTATTTGGAGATTGTGTGGTTTTGACAATTATTGAGTAAGGGCCTGAGTTCTGTACACAAAGGCTTGCACTGCATGGCTGCTGTCAGTAAAACAGACACTTCCTGTGATTTATGACTTTAGATGAGAAACGTTTTCTGGGAGTCTTTCTTCTTGCTATCCAGGAACCACGAGGAAGGAAACGCTAATGGAGCCTTCAGAGTTTGAGAAAATGATGTGTACAAAAGTCCCTCAACTGTTAGTGACACTGGCAGTGCTCATCATAAAGGCCACATGACGGAGCGCTGCTTTTCTGCCATGACATGCTGATAAGGTAAGTATAGGATACAATCATTGCCACGAGAATAGATGGCTTTTAGCTGCCGACTTGCCTTTCAGAGACCTGATTACAATGCATCAGGGAGACGGGCACAGCTGCCCTTGTCATTAGCCTAGTCATCATTACTGATTGTGCAGATAGTGGAAAGGACAAGGAGCAGTGTCTAACAGCATCCCCTTCATGCCGTACTTGTTTGGAAGATTTATCTCTTTGTACCTTTCAATATTCATATCTATTTTCTCTTGGTTTGATAGCTGTCCCCTGATGTCTTGTCTCATCCCTCGGGGCATGTAGTAATGATAGCAGGCACGCTCTTTCAATCAAATCTGTAAATGTTGATATGAAACAAAACTGTTTGATTAGGGAACTCCTCCGATTTATAGAATTGTCGCGTTACTTAGTGAATGAAAAAATTAATCGTGGCATGGAATTTTCAGTAAAAGACTTGTTGCTCTTCCCACTAGTCTCTCTCCAGTCTTAAATATCTTGAGGTAGATACTTAAAGGGCATGTATAACACCTATGCTCATCCCAGAAACATCCCAGAGCTCCCAGCTTTATGGGACAACTTCACAGAATCAGAGAATTCTAGAAACGAGAAATGGGAAGGTGTTTAGTGTTTAAATAAATCATAGATTAGCACTCTTTTCTAAAAGAGACAAAAGTAAAACCATACCTATTGTGATACAAAAGCATCCATAGACAACATGTAAATGAGAGAGGCTGGGTGTGTGACATTAATACTTCACTTGCAAAAACGGGCTATAGTTACTGCCACAGCACATAATTCAAGGATCCTGAGCTAGAAGACTGGCAACAGGGTCAGGAATGTAGTTTGGCTTCTAAGAATCAGGGAAATATATTTTATTGTCAGAAAATGATAGAAAAACTTGTAAATTGTAAAATATTAGCATTGCTTGTCTATATAAAGGTCAGAAGAGTCAAAGAATGTTTTAACATTAGAACATAACTTCCCCGAGGATTCAGACTCATTCCTGACAGAGCCACATGGACATACAGAAATGACGATGAACAATAATTACATGCAAAAAGATTTTATGATTAGACATTAAACCTGTATAGTGCTGTAAATATACTAATATTGGCATACTGTCTTATAAAACAAAATTGTTTTATGTAGTCTTCTTTTTCATATCTAATGTAGCCACATTATGAAGGTGAGCATAAAATAATCAATTGTCCAGTGTCTAAGTTAGGGTTATCATTGCTGAAATGAAACCACGACAAAAAGTAATTTGGGGAGGGGGGATGGTTGTTCATCACCAAAGGAAGTCAGAATAGGAACTCAAACAGGAGAACCTGGAGGCAGAAACAGATGCAGAGGCCATGGAAGAGTTCTGGTCACTGGTTGCGTCCTCCCAACTTGCTTAGCTGGCTTTCTTACAGAACCAACAATCCAGGGGAGGATCTTTGCCCATCTATCACTAATTAAGAAAAATTCCTTACAGTTCGATCTTATGGAGGCCACTTCTCAGCGGAGCCTCCCTCCTCTCAAATGATTATACCTGATATCAAATTGACATAAAACTAGTCAACATAAGTTGCCAAGTTGGTTCTGTGGACCGTTTTCTCAAGAACCCAGATTCATAACTCAAAATAGTAAATGACCCTGATATAGTCCAAAAGACTCTTTCAAGCTTCCCTCTGTAACTTCACAAGCCAAGCCTGCATCATCTGCATGGCTTTCAACACTCTTCTTCCAAACTCCTATAGAGCACATCACCAAGCATCAAACACTCAATGGCTTTTCTAGGTCAAAGGGCCAGAGTCCTCCCACAATCCTCCCCAGAACACATAATCAGGTCCGTCACACCAATACTCCACGATCCTGGTACCAATTGCTGCTTCAGGATTATCACCGTTGTGATGAAGCACCATGGCCAAAGCAATTCAGAGGGTACAGGGTCCATTTGGTCTGCTCTCACTGTTCATCGCTGAAGGACATCAGGACAGGACCTCAAGCAGGACAGGTACCTGGAGACAGGAGCCGATGCAGAGACCATGGCGAAGTGCTGGCTACTGGCTTGCTCCTCCTAGCCTGCTCAGCCTGCTTCCTTACAGAACTCAAGATCCAGCTTCTCACACAGTAGGCTGGGCATCCCCCCATCAATCACTAATTGAGAAGATGCTCTACAGGCTTATATACAGCCGAATATTGTGAAGGAATTTTTCTCCACGGAGGTTCCCTCTTCTAAGATGTCTGTAGCTTGTGACAAGTTAACATAAAACTACTAGCACATCGGACTACTCAGGCCTTCCTCTTCAGACAGAGCAGTTTGAAGGGATAGATTATAGCATGAAATGTGTGTGTGTGTGTATCCATAATTAGGTATGGCAGAATTTTACTTAAAACAGGAAACACAAGATTGAATCATATCAAGCTGTCCAACTCAATGTTTACAAAGTATGTAAACAATAATTTGTATTTCCTTAAATATTTTCTTTCCATGAGATCCATTTCCATCCATCATTCTCCCATTTATCTGCAATAAAGATATTTATTGAACAAACATATAAAAAGAGCACACCAACTGGTTATCCAATAAAAAACTATGAGCTCTGAAAGCATAATCATGCAATCAATATACAGAGTGAGCAGTTAGTATTTATGCATTTATATATATGTATATATATATACATAGATAAATATATATCTAAATGCATAAATGGATACACCTGTATGCAAATGTACACACACACATACACAATTGTGTCTGTTACAACAATTAAAGAAATAATAGGCCATGACTTTGAAAGAGAGCAAAGTGTTGTATATAGGAGGATTTGGAGAGAAGAAAGAAAATGGAAACATGATAGTATAATCTCCAAAAGTAATTATAAAAAGGGACAGGCATGGCTGTAAAGTCCTTTCTGTGACATTTATTCCACCCTAAAATGGGATTACTCTTGGTAACATCTATATATGTAAGTGTTTTCCCAGTCACAACGATAGAAAATTCTTTTTCTTGTTTTAAAAGTACACAGAGAAGAATTTGCGATGGCTCAGACAAGTGAAATTCCTGTGAATCATTCCATTCTCCCCATGTCTGCCTTGTGCCCCTCACTCTCCACCTTCTCAACAGAGCGCTGACCTTGAAAATGAGAGTTCTCTGATAGAGATCACTAATGGTGTGTGCTATGGCTTACTTGACTGTAATCCCGCTACCCTGGAAGGTCATGAGTTGGGAGCCTGTTCCCCCGATTCATCTGTTAATGATACCCTGAGGAGTAATTGAAGAGAAGATGACGTCATGAAATTGGAGTGCCCAGGATGGCTTAGTGGATTTTGCAGGAGAGAAAGTAGAGCCTGAGCTGGAACATTGCCTCTTTCTTACTGTGTGATGGTCTCTGCTGTGTTCGCATCAAGTCCGAGGGTCTTTACCAGAGAACGGCACCATGCTCATGGGCTTCCCTGTCTTCCTAACCAGGAGACTGCATAATTTTCTACTCTTTCTTTATGAACAAATCGAAGGCAGTTATTCGTTATGGGAACAAGAAACAGATTTAGTCAGACAGCTTGCGTGCGAGATTAGGCTAGTGTGGAAGGCATTTTCAGAGATTACTTAAGAATTCTACACTATTTATACATTGTTTTGCAATGCAATTTTCCCTCCTCTGCCATCAAGAGGTAAAGTCTTGCTTTCCCAAGAGATCTGCTATGACTCTGTGCTTACTAAGAAAGCATCAGAAGGGATGTTGTCTGGCTTCCAGGCCTACACTTCATGAAGCTATCTAGCCTCCTCCATTGGCACTTGTCCTGCTGAAGCCTGTGCTGCCCAGGAAGTCACACGGCGTTGTTAGAGACACTGAGTGGGCCAGTCTACCACAGTGAACTACCTTCTCATTACGGCATAGTTTAATCTGGCCCTCTAGTCAATGTTAAAGACAGTAGTCATTACTTTGCTGGTGTTCCTCCTGTACCATAAGTGTGAATAGTATCCCATCTCAAACCTTGTAATACGTGCCAACACACAGGACCGGAAAACTAGTGTCTTAGTTTTTCCATATCAAGATCAAAGTTACGCTGGCGCGTGCAAGAACATGTTAGCAGGTGTTTGTAACTTCCACAGTCTAATGTTCAAAGTATACCACTCACCCTCTCTCCAAATCTGCTAGTGATCTGTGTATTGATTACTGAATGCGAATGTGAGCACATGAGCAGAATTTGTCGTTCAAACCTTTCCTACATGAGGCTGAATTGTTGAATGAAAAGAGGAACTTTTAAGTTCATTATAATATATATTGATAGCTTTAGACATGAGATTGCAGCCCCTTCAGTGTTCCCAGCCCTCAGAAGCAGGCTTTAAACTGTTTTGATGATTATTGACATGTATAATAGGCTCTCGTCCTTTCTTTCTCACAATAAAGCATTATCATTTCTCCCATTTTTGATCTAGACATTTCCCATCTAGCAAGGCGGTGACTTTGTCACCAAATCCTCTGACCTCTATGCTAGTCCTGGTTTCCCAATCAGGACCTGAGCTCATTTTCCCATCCTCAGAGTTTTTCTACTCTTCATATGAAGGTTTGCTGGCTGAGATCGGCTGGTCTTTCTTCGATCTGCACACTCCTGTAGTGAGACTATTAGACAGAGGAGAAGGATGAAGGGAAGGAGGACCCAAGAAGCTCTCTGCAGATAGGTTTCCCGACTTCCACATTTGCTTTTACTTTGAAGTCAGCTGGCTGGAAGCAGAGTTCAGCTAACTATGGCTGGGACTGAGATAAGAGGTATCACAGGATCCCTGCTGTCCTCCCTTTGCTGACCTGGCTGGATGCCATTGCCAAGGGACTGATAACCCACGTCCTGCCTTGCCCAAGAAGGAGATTATCGGAGAGTGTATTTTGAATACATTTTTCAAGAATCATAGCCAAGAATGCTGATTTATTTATTTATTTATTTATTTATTTTTTAAGCAGGACTTTGTTCCTTCGTCCTTAGTAAGGATTTCTCAGCAAGGCCATTTTGCATTACCAGGCCTGTCTGGTTTAAATGTCATGTAACGGTATCAGAGCAAATTTTGGAGTTCATGTCAAGGTGATTAAATATCTTAGAAGAAAAGATAATATAGTTTTTCACAAAGAAAAGAATTCAACATCAATTCTGAACATTTATCATAATGTATATTTTTTTTGCAATTCAAAGTAAGTGGACCCATCCTAGTGTATTATATTAGATACAGTAGTATAGGCTTCAGAGAGCAGATACATGTGTTGTATAGCTCTGTTCTCTGCTACAGTAAGAAAATAGTCTCCCTGGGTGACTTAGAAAAATTAGAAATTAATTTATTCTCGTTTTGAAGTCTTCCACAGATAAAGCCTACCCAAATCCTAGCCAGGATGAGAGAGAGGTTTGCGGAAGTTCCATTTATATCTGATGAACTATCGGTATGCTGAAGACTGCAGGGAGGGGAAGCCATTTTTTTTTCAGGGATGTGGCCTCGAAAAGGCTACCCATGTTCAAATACATGGTCCTACACTTATGCACACACCAGCAACACTGGATGGACTCAATTTTTCTGGTTGTTTCTGGTCACATGAAGCTGAGAGGAAAAAGCAGGGGTTGGATAGGAGAGAAATTGTTGGGGGTGGAGGAAAATGGATTTGATCAAAGCACATTATATGCACACATGAAATCTTCTGTAATAAAGCCTGAATAAAAGATCAATATAAAGTTTAATTTACTTTTAAAAGTAAAAGTTAAAAATCATGTTTAAAAATAGTTTTAGATACAGCACTAAAATTCATCAGAGTATTCTCTTCGTTAGGGTCACCACTGCATTGATTAAACATCGTATAGAAGACCCGGATTTTAACCCACAAACCTATGAACACCTCATTTTCGATAAAGGAGCTAAAAGTATACAATGGAAGAAAGAAAGCCTCTTCAACAAATGGTGCTGGCACAACTGGTTGTCAACCTGTAGAAGAATGAAAATAGACCCGTATCTATCACCATGCACAAAACTCAAGTCCAAATGGATCAAAGACCTCATTATCAATCTGAACACACTGAACCTGATAGAAGAAAAAGTGGGAAGTACCCTACAACAGATGGGCACAGGCGATTGCTTCCTAGCTATAACCCCAGCAGCACAGACATTAAGGGCAGCATTGAATAAATGGGACCTACTAAAACTGAGAAGCTTCTGTAAAGCAAAGGACACTGTCACTAAGACAAAAAGGCAACCTACTGACTGGGAGAAGATCTTCACCAACCCTGCAACAGACAAAGGCCTGATCTCCAAAATTTATAGAGAACTCAAGAAACTAGACTTCAAAATGCTAATTAACCCAATTAAAAAATGGGGCACTGAACTGAACAGAGAATTCTCAACAGAAGTTCAAATGGCCAAAAGACACTTAAGGTCATGTTCAACCTCCTTAGCGATTAGGGAGATGTAAATCAAAACAACTTTGAGATATCATCTTACACCTGTCAGAATGGCTAAAATCAAAAACACCAATGATAGCCTTTGCTGGAGAGGCTGTGGAGGAAGGGGTACCCTCATCCATTGCTGGTGGGAATGCAATCTTGTGCAACCACTTTGGAAATCAGTGTTTCGGTTTCTCAGGAAATTCGGGATCAACCTACCCCTGGACCCAGCAATACCACTCTTGGGAATATACCCAAGAGATGCCCTATCACATGACAAAAGCATTTGTTCAACTATGTTCCTAGCAGTATTATTCGTAATAGCCAGAACCTGGAAACAACCTAGATGCCCTTCAGTGGAAGAATGGATGAAGAAAGTGTGGAATATATACACATTAGAGTACTGCGCTGCGGTAAAAAACAATGACTTCTCGAATTTTGCATGCAAATGGATGGAAATAGAAAACACTATCCTGAGTGAGGTAAGCCAGACCCAAAAAGATGAACATGGGATGTACTCACTCATAATTGGTTTCTAGCCATAAATAATGGTCACAGAGTATATAATTGGTGAACCTAAAGAAGCTAAATAAGAAGGTGAACCCAAGGAAAAACATATAATTATCCTCTTGGCTATGGGAAGTAGACAAAATTGCCGGGGAGAAAATTTGGGATCTTGGGGGTGGGGTGGGATGGGAGTATCGGGGGAGGGGGAGAGAAAAGTGAGAAGGGGAGGATGAGGGAAACTTGGGGAAACAGGATGATTGGGATAAAGGAAGGTTAGATAGGGGAGCACGGAAGCTCAATTCTTAGTTAAGGGAGCCACCTTAGGGTTGGCAAGAGACTTGAACCTAGAGTGGCTCCCAGGAGCCCAGGGCGAGGTCCCCAGTTAGTTCCTTGTGCAGCTGAGGATAGGGAACCTGAAATGACCCTATCCTACAGCAATGCTGACGAATATCTTGCATATCACCATAGAACCTTCATCTGGTGATGGATGGACATAGTCACAGAGACCCACACTGGAGCACTGGACTGAGCTCCCAAGTTCCCAATGAGGAGCAGAAGGAGGGAGAACATGAGCAAAGAAGTCAGGACCATGAGGGGTGCACCCAACCACTGAGACAGTGTGGCTGATCTATTGGGAGCTCACCAAGGCCAACTTGACTGAGACGGAAGAAGCATGGGATAAAACTGGACTCTCTGAACATGGCAAACAATGGGGGCTGATGAGAAGCCAAGGACAATGGCCCTGGGTTTTGATCCTACTTCAAGTTCTGGCTTTATGGGAGCCTAGACAGTTTGGATGTTCACCTTCCTAGACATGGACGGAGAGGGGAGGACCTTGGTCTTTCCACAGGGCAGGGAACCCTGACTGCTCTTTGGACTGGAGAGGGAGGGGGAGAGGAGTGGGGGGAGGGGGAGAAGGTTGGGAGGAGGGGGAGGGAAATGGGAGGCGGGGAGGAGGCGGAAACGTTTTTTTTCTTTTTCTCAATAAAAAATTAAAAAAAAATAAAAAATAAAAAAAAGAAAAAGTGTATTTTTAAGAAAAAAAAATCACGACCAAAAGCAGCTTGGGGAGTAAAGGGTTTATTGGGCTTATCCTTCCACACCACTGTTTATCACCAAAGGAAGTCGTGATGGGAAGTCAAACAGGGTAGAAATCTGGAGGCAGGAGCTGATGCAGAGGCCTTGCAGGAGTGCTGCTTACTGGCTTGCTCAGCCTGCTTCCTTATACAATGCAGGACCAGTAATCCAGGCATGACCACACACAATGGACCAGGCCTTCAGCCATCAATCGCTAATTAAGAAAATGTTCCACAAGCTTGTGTACAGTCTGATCTTAGGAAGGCATTTTCACTGTTGAGGTTCCCTCCTCTCAGATGACTTTAGCTTATGTCAAGTTGACCAGCACAAGTATGAATTATCTAATGATATAAGCAATGTGAAATGAACAGTATTCCTAGAGAAATGTTTTCAAAATTATAATAGATGTCTACTGTGGTTTGGGAATGAGGGCTCAATTTATATGATAGATATTCTCAAATATTTAGCCTTTATGCCTTAAAAAAAAAGAAAGGAAATATGGAGAATTCTAAGGAGCAATGGAAGGGAGCTTGTTGATTTTTGGAAACAATCGAAGATTATTTCATTGTTTCGTGATGTAGCAAGAAAGTAATGAGATACAACATGTGAGAATTATCTGCAAATTCCCAGAATGGTTCTTGTGAAGACAGAAGAGCTAGTCTATCCTGTAGTCATTCTAAGTGGAGCTTTGTGAGAGAGAAGTCAGAGGTGGGGCGTGGTCCAGAAACCCAGGGAGCAAAGTTGAAAGCACAGGTGTGGGGCAGAGAATGACATCATATTATCTGAAAGTTCAGAGGGGATGAATCACTGTGACCCCTGTGGTGAGTGGGAAAATGTGGGGTCATCAGGAGGATTCGCAAAAAGCTTCTTCGATCTGTAGAGACCTTCAGGATGGAGAACATCAGGCCAGTCCTGACTGTTCACATGCAGGGATCTGTCACCCAAAGGTCAGCTTGCAACAACAAGGTGATCTGAAGTTGTCACATAATCAAACAGGAGACAGTTCAAGCGAATGCAAAGAACTGAGATTCAGTCTAGGCTCTATAACTACAGGTCTATAACTCTGACTACTGTAAACTGAAGTTACAAACTGCTTCCTGGAGATTGTGTAGGAGGCATGTTTTCAGTAAACGAGAATGAGCATCATTCAAGGAAGTAATTGCTTTTCTAAAAGTTTTAATAAAATAGCTTCACATAGATTTCCAAGTTATTATCAAGATATGGCAAATTAAACTACAAAAAAAATCTTTTGAATAGTGAGACAATGATTAATGGTCGGGATTTTTGTTAGATAAACTTGAGGTTCAGTGATTATATCAAACGACCTAGATTCAGAGGTTAAGTGTTGAGTTCTGGGGACTACAGATATCCATTCTGTCCTTGACGGGACAGCATGGGCATGAGAAGAGAATCCAGGTGTGAGGGTGCACTACAAAGTTCAGTTGGGTTACCGGAGGCCCAGGCAGTGGCCATAGCTACAGTGTCCCAGTGCGGGTCCTCCCTTTGACATTCCTCACTTCATCTGGAAACTGTGCATGGGCTGTAGCTGTTGGCTCTGGTTTTCATCAGGCAGGTCTATGAATGGCAAGAGGATTGTCTGGTCCTCAGCTTGCATGAAGGAGCTGTCAGAGTGGGAAACAGTGCCAAGTTGGCTCCAGTCTCCACATCGCCGCTCAAGTCTGCGTATTTTGTAATTGGTTCTGGGGCTCCTCTGTGCTAACAGTCCTTATGAAAGCAGCATGGGCAGGGCACAGCCCTTTGCTCAGCGATGTATAATTCAGCGAGGGGATGACAGATTCATAGGAAACTGCAACTCAACTTAATGTGAACTTTTGTAAAAAGCCACTGTCAGTTCCAATTCAAATACCGCGGGTCCAGGAGGCCAATGTGGATGTCAAGAAAGACTTTCTTGTCAAGAGGCTTCTTATGAGCTATCAGATGAAAGATATGGCAGAACGGACAAACCTGAAAGGAGCAGATGGTAGGACATATTTAAAGGAAAGCAAAGATGGGGTAAGTTATTCTTTACACTGTGTAGAAGTAGAAACATTCCCTGACAAAGTTACTTTAGGAAAATTGCACAATGATAGATGGCAGAGCCTCCTGCAGCCGGGCAGAAGGAAATGCAGGAGAGAATGGAGTAATTACAAAACCACAGCAAAGATTGGTCAGGGTTCCCTTCCCTGTGGAGAGGGAGGGTGAGAGGAATGGGGGGAGGGGGAGAAGGGTGGGAGGAGGGGGAGGGAAATGGGAGGCTGGGGGGAGGCGGAAACTTTTTCCTTTTTCTCAATAAAAAAAAAAAATTTAAAAAAAAAAAAAACCACAGCAGCAGAGATAAGCCTCTTTCTTTGCTCAGAGTACAGTCATTGAGAGTCGACTGCAGAGAAGCCGGGCTCATGGTGCTCCTAGCTTTACAGACTCCTGACTTGCTTGGCTTGTTTTAGGTCAGGATGATGCCAGCTGTGCCCAGTGTAAATGGAATATAAAGCTGGGCTGGTCTTGAATGAGTTTTGGAAAAGTGAATTATTTTAACTCTGGAGAAAGTTAGATTCAGGACATTTTCTGACTTTGTCCCTGTGCCGACTGTGGCGTTCAGGGATTGCAAGGCTCAGGAAAACCACAGACTTCGCTTTCAGAGCGTGGTCAAGTGAAGGATGTCTTTAGGAAGTCTGTGGTGACGGCTTGAAGATAGGTAACGAATAAGAGAAAAAACAAATGAAGGAAGTTGAAATTCTCAAGGAGCTACAGGTTCCATTTAAGAAGTCACATCTGGCAGGCTAGGGGGATGGTTTAGTTGGCAAGGTGCCTACCACACAAGCGTGAGAACCCTGGTGCGGATTCCCAGCGCTCAGGTAAAGTTCGGCTTAGCAGCATTCCCATGTATCTCCAGAGCTGAGGGGTGGAGCTGGGATTCAGTGGAGCTTGCAGCAGAGCCAGATAAGTGAGTTCCAGGTTCAGTGACAGCCCTTGTCTCAAGAAATGAGGCAGACAGCCATTAAGACAACTGCTAACAACCTCTGGCTTCCACACTGGCAAACACAGGCTTGCACACACATGGAGGAACAAACACGAGCACACACATAGACACACATTGAAATACACAAATTTTAATAACAAAATAAGCTAAGTTATATTAAAAAAGGAATAACATCTGCAACATGTTACCTAAGCATGTCGCAGGAGTTTTTTTTTTTTTTTTTTTCTCGAAGGGCTTTGAATGTCTGTGCTTACTCTGAGGCAAGGCTGCCTGGGAGCCAGATATGAAATGTTCCTTAGTGACTCCTCAACCTATCCTCGCCTGGCCCCTCCAGAGCATCACTGTTCATCACTCCAAGTTCAAAGTGTGACCTGCCGCAGGGATTTATTGTCACATTCTGAGGAAGTCATACTGGTTTTGCATTTAATATTGTAATCTGTTGCTACATCCTGATGCTACCTACATGGCACGCAGTTACCAATGGATCATTTTATACACGCTGTATGATCAGAGATGTCATCTAGTATGGAGACTAGAGTTCATTTAGACCTCCTGACTCTGTCTAGCCTGGGATTGATGAGCCATTAGCAGACAGGTGCCCCAGGTCACCCCACTTTCTTTCTTTGGCACTCATTTCTGAGGGGTCATGATTAACTTTGTAGTCTCTTAGAGAACCTATAAATTAATTTCCTGTTTTAAGTATAGCTGGCAAAGATGTTTTTTCCTGTTACATAGGCGATCTTTCTACTCTTGTGATTTTTCTGTACAAATCATACAGTGTTTTTGGAGGTTAAACATTTAGTTTCTGAAATTACCATGCTATGTGTATTCCCTGCCTAAACCATAGCTATGTGTGGTTGCCATGGGAAGGAGCTGAAAATTAGCCTGTTCATTTTTTTTTTGACCCTGTATACCTGTATACCATTATTTTGTCTGGTTCACAAAGGCAGTAGGGATAACGAACGTGAGTGAAGATGGTCTACACGTGTCAGGACAGATGCCATTTGGGACTGCCTTGGGAATCCCGTTCTTTAGCAGATGTGACATTTAACCACGTAGGAGGTCAGTCTAACAGCTGGGTTCCCAATCAAGAGGTAGTTTTAGTTAAAATGTGGAAAATGAAGAAGCTTAATCCTCGCTGTCCTCACGTTTAATTTCTGAGTGGTACCCGTGATCTTACAGGATCTCTGTGGAGTGGGCTGTGTTATCTCAGTGGACATTTACCTGTGAACTGCAACATGTCGTCAAGCAGAAGCATGGTTGTTACATCTCTCTGTTATTCTTTTTTCTGTTTTGGACTGTGGAGCTCTGTAAAGGGCAAATAATTTGCCCAAGATGACCACGCTAGGAAGGCTCATCCCCCATGTTTGTTCCATATTACACTTGTTCATTGGTGACCTGTAAGAGAATCATCCTGAGATCCGGCATTCGTGTCACTGTTTTCAAATCTGTGTTCACAAGAATATGACATTTCTAAGTAAGTAGAAAATTCACACACCTGGTTGGCATACCGTATTAAACATTTATAATTTTAATAACTATTTCTGATATTCTCATCTTCACCAGAAGAGGCCACTATGACCCAACATAAGGCATTTCGTATGAACCTGAATAATTCCATTTGGTTCTGAAAATTGACATGTACTTCAAAAAGCAATAATCAGGAATGCTGGCTTATTTTTCTCTTTCTTCTCCTTTTAAAATTGCTGCCCCCTCTCCTATCAGACAGTTAGCTCTCTTCTCCCTGATTCTGTGGAAGAAGCCAAGGTTTCAGAGACAGACATTCATGGATTCATGGTTTGATTCTAACACCAAGGCCAAGTGCTTCATGTTTAATTTTTATGAAAAGACAATAATAGAACCAATTTCTTTACTTCATTAAAAAGATCTATTTTCATAAACGTACTTAAAACCATACCCATTGCCCAGAAGACTATAAATAAGTACCAGCTCCAGTGCCCCAGGAAGCTCAGACATGTACCTGTCTATACTTGCTGTTCTGTTAGTAAGTATTATTAACAAACTACCCTCATTCCTCTGATAGAAAATATGACTGAAGAATGCCAACTTGGTTTATGCTTCCACACCAGGCAGTGGAAAGGTGGGTGGACAGGCACTAACAGGATGTTTACTAGGCTGAAACCACAAGGAGTCATTACTGACCCATACAGTAGAATCCTGGATTCATAAGCTATTAATTCCTCACATGATGAAGAAAATATAAACACAAATAAATAATAGCCACTCATTGTGCTTTTTATGTGTCGCTACTGCTAGGAAATCAGTTTTACAAACGGTGAATGCAGAGGTAGAAACTAGAATACTGTAAAAGAGAGGTCTTTGGTAGCCTTTCAATATGGAACCAAGCCTTGCATTTGGGTTGAGGTATTAAACTTTTAATTCACCTGTATCACAAGAAATGTGTTATTCAAATACAGTAACAGAATTATTCAGTTCACAAAGTATAAGATGGAGAACACTGGTGATTGAGAGTGCCCTTTGAACAAGTAAGTTCAAAGTTCAAAGAGTATGACCAGTAAGGCATATTTACTGTAAGGACTTTTCTCTTTTATGTGTGTTTATGCATACTCGTGTGTTTGTGTGTGTGTGTGTGTGTTTTTGCATACCTGTTTGTAGTCTTGCATGTGGAGGTCAAACGCAGCCATGGTATCTTCTTCAGAAAGTATCATCCACCTCCTATGAAATAGTCTCCCAAGGACTTGAAGCTCACCGTTAGGTTCAACTAGATATCAATTGAGCCCCCAAGATCCTCCTGTCTCTGTGTCCTGAGCTCTAGGGTGAGAGGCACTCTTCATCATGACCAGCAGTTATGCAGGGGTTCTGACAGTGGAACTCGGGCTCTTAGGCTTGTACAGCATGAACTGTATTGACAGGACCATCCCCTCCATCCTGCGATTGCTTTTCTAGAGTTTGCCACTCTCCACAATATCTTAAAGATAAGTCCAGGAAGATAAAAATAGAACCATCATTACTAAAGTATCTTTTAAGTTTGTAGGCAGAGATGTGACAGCTGTCCCTGGTATACAAAGTTGAGCAGGAACAAAGTGTGACTTAAGTAGATTTTTAAATTATAAAACATACCTCAGCCTGGTGGTGCTGGCACACACCTTTAATCCCAGCACTCAGGAAGCAGAGATAGGCAGATACATCTCTGTGAGTTCGAGGCCAGCCTGGTATATAAGAACTAGTTCCAGGACAGGCTCCAAAAACTACAGAGAAACCCTTTCTCAACCCCCCCCCAAATTCCCTCATGTGGCATTAATATATATTTTATACATCATATATGCACCTAGATTCAGTATGTAAGACTTAACACGCTATTTGTCTTTCTGAGTAAAAACAATGGAATACCCGAGAATGCTCTAGTGACTGGAGACTTCGACACTTGTCAGAGTAGCCTTGGGTTCCTTTACATAGATAAATGCAAAAAATTGAGAAGCCACGTGTTTGGACATGTCATGTCACATAACTACATCCACAAACTTATTGGTGAATATATGCATAGCATCTACCTTTCTTACAACATAGAAACATGACTCTATCTACTCTCCTGCATCATCCATGCCCTTCTTCTAGTTGAAGAAGACCTGTTTCTCAGAGACCTATATTTATTCTGTCCTTATTTCCCTTTCCAAAGGAAAGCATGTAGTGTTTCAGCCCTATACCACACAAGTGATTGATAGTGAGCAGTTTATTCCTTAAGGCCAACATTTAGCACTGTTCTAAGTGATCACAGGAAAACATTGGTTAAAATTACTCTAACTTAAGAGTTGAGATTTTTAACATATAGAGGTGGAATTCATACCTGACTACGAAACTGTGGTCAGAACTGAAGGTTGGGAAAATATTGGCCCAAAGGGGACATCTATTGATGTGGTTTTCCTATATGGTGATGTTGTCAAACTGCTTTCTAAACATAATTACTTAGAAATCATACACTGAGTGTTTCTTAATATTAACTCTATAGCTCTAGAATTTGAATTAAGATTTCAAGTAGCTCAAGGTGGCATTAAACATTATTTGTCCCTGATCTGTAATGATTGCCACCATGATAATGCTACAGTAAGAATATTTTCTTTCTCTAAAACATGAATGTCTGTATGCGTGTGTACGTGTGTGAGTGTGTGTGCGTGCAATGTGTGCACACTTGTTTGAGACAGTCTCTTGTTTGCTAGGATAGCTGTATTGCAAGCTTCTGGGCATTTGCCTGTATCCACCTCCCATTTACCTCAGGAATGCTAAAATCAGAGGGATGGTATTGAATTTTACACAGGTTCCAAACTCAGGTCTTCATACTTAAATAGCAAACAATTTACCCACAGTGCTATCAAGCACAACCAAGAGGCACTTCTTTTTTTTTTCACGTGAGTTAGGAAGGGGACAGAGCAGTCAAAACTCTGCCTTAGCACACGTGCTTATAGTTCCATCCCACCACCCAATGACTCTTGCCTCAGAGCTTAATGCTGTGCTAAAATTGGATATTCCTGTCAACATTTTTCATTCCTGCTAATAAACTTGCTTGGTGTCTCTCTCGAGGCTTGGGGTAGGGCTTATTTAGTCTTGGCTCCTATTGAAGAAAGTCTGTTTAACCCAACAGATGGCAGTGTGCTGTCAGCTAGTAAGGAGAAATTCCCGTTTTAAAAGGCCTGCACCAAAACCACAATTGCTATCTTCTTTCTTTCTCCCTCAAGCGGAGTTTATGAAACATTAATCAATTCAGAGAAGCTAATAAAATGCCTGGAAAATGGATCCCAATGTTACTTAAATTATGGCCGTTTATCAGTAAACAGAGGGAATTTATGGGCCAGGTATTGGAGTATACTAAAAACAAAGCTAGTTAAAACAGACTGGTTGCATGATAAAGTCTGGAGACATTTTAATGCATACAAGGTTTTAATTTGTCACTGAATTCGGGGCCAATTTGATATTCCTTTTTTTTTCTTCCTTCACAGAATTGAGTTTGGCAATCTTTATGTTTAAGTCAAATAGTTTATGCAACAAATTCTATGGTGAATTATGGAATAGTCTCTTCAACATGGTTAAATTTTTTTTTTCTTCCATAGTGAACTAACATTTATTTATTTCCTAAATTAGTGCTAAGAAGGGTTGGAACCAGTTTGACATGACGTTTAGTTGGGCAACACCTTGGTTTTCACTGACAGGGATGAAGATAAAGGAGAGGCCTATGTTTAGAGAATTCCAGAAGACAGGACTCTAGACTGTAATCAGAAAGGAACTGTGTTGAAGACCAAGAAAGTATTTTCTGATCACAAGTGCTGGGTAGAACAAATTGTTGTCCACTTCACAGAGCATTCAGAATTATTCAAGGTGAGACCAGCACTATGTTAAGTAAGACAGTCAGATGTGGGTAGCACTCATGAGATGCAGTGAGAGGCTCTTAAAGAATTAAGAGAAAATGAGGGACTGGAGTGACTGATGTCTCAGTGGTTACAAGCAATGGCTGCTCTCCTAAAGGACCCGGATTCAATTCCCAGCATCTACATGGTGGCTCGCAACAGTCTGTAACACCAGTCCCAGAAGATCAGATGCTTCTTCTGGCCTCCACAGGCACTGTATACATGTGGTACCCAGATATACATGCAGGCAAAGCACATATATATACAAAGCAAAATGGAAAAAGGACATGAAGTTTGGAAGACATGTTGGGAGACATCTTGGGGAAAGGGATAGTGAAAGGGTAGGTATGATAATAATATATTGCATACATGTATGTCATTCTCAAAGAAAAAGCAAAATACATTTGAATGAGACTAGAATCCATCCAGGATAACTTGGGGAGGCTAGATCTTATTAAAGTTCAACATTTTGCAATGGGTGCTGATGTAAATTCTATAGATAAATGTGGGTTTTATGTTTATTTTGTATGTTTAAAGTCTTGTAAACATCATGTCTGATGTCCCAAAGTACAATATGATACATCATGCAAGATACCAGGTTGGGAATAGGGGCATACAAATTTTGTCACTACTCCTCTCCAGACCCATGTTTTTCTAATGTGTAGAAAGGTAAAGTAGAAAAGATTATTCTAAAGTCCCCAATAACACTAAAAGTCCATTATTATTTCCTTTCCCTGATGCAGAACATAATAGATGTCATAAAATTTAATGACCTCATTAACACAAGTGGTAAATTATATTTTACAATAAAATGCCAGGTTACTCTTCAGTAAGTCTGCAAAGTGAGTTGTGGATTGCAAGTGTTTTTCTGACATCACCCGAGTTTGGGGGAAATAAATCAGAACTAGGAAGTAAGATTCAACTCCATCTGTGGGCAGCTCGACTCCTTTGCTCCTCTTTGATGGGTATTTATGGACAATTCCATGTGCTTGGCACTTCACATGGTTGATACTAGCTTAGCCACAAGTTCCATTGCTATACTGCCTCTTGATATTCAGAGCATAATAAAAAATGAATTAAGAAGCAGAGCATGAAAAGATATGTGCTCAGTGAAATACTGACAAACATGAGCCACACTGAGGCATTCTGAAAACACACTTTTCTCTGTATTCCTCAGCTTGTTTCATGAGATCTCACCTTTCCTAGGAGACTTATAATTGATGCCATCTTCATGGTTTCACAGTCTTTCCCTTGAAGAGGAGCAAGCATCTCTACACATGGCTTGAATTTGTTTCCTTAAACTGAAGTCATAAAATGCCACAGCTCGTTGAAATCTGAAGTCAGTTTTCTCCCAGTCATAAGGTATCAGTAAACTGTGCCCTGTGCAGTGTTGGAAGACTCTACCATGGGCTATCCTAGCTTCTAGTGTGGCTGACCCTCCTTGCTCTCCCATGGCTTAAGGAAACATGATCATAAATTCATCTCCTCTCTTAGGATGGCTTTCTGTTTGTGCCTTTGTTATGTCTTTCTAGCAAACAGCATGATCTTAGCAAATCAGGACCCTTCATCATTGACGACCTCAAGTCAATTGATTACATGAACAATTGTTCTACTTTTCTAACACAGTCTTATGCATGGTTTTTGAGTTGGTGTGAACATGAACATTTAGAAGATTCTGTAGTTGTATTTATTTATTTATTTATTGCTCTTTTACTCTTTTGTAGACCTGACACCCAGCTCTTAAAAAATACACACAGGGAAGGAAGAGATTGTGTTATAAAGAGCTTTTGTTAGGAAAATTTATATGAGTTTTGATACTCATGCACATTTTTTGTGTTTGCTAAGAGAAATATAATTGTATGCACATGCGTTTGAGAGCAGTGATGTTTCCATCTGGTGATTTATCATATGCAGTCAGTTCACAAACAGTTGTGCTTAGAATGGGATGATCACAGGTAGTGAGAACCCTAGAAGTACCTAGAATTCATGGAGTTTAGTAGGTATTTTCCTTATGTCTACCACATCAGAATCAAGAATCCTTTCTGGCTTCATGTTGGTCTTTCAGGAATTACTCTGAGTTAATCAGGGAAGAAAAGTTGCAGGAAACGGAGACAGACAATTGGGGGGTTCTTGTAACAAAATAATTAGCCTTGGAATTATTGAAAATATGAAGAATTCTCGACAGCATAATGATTCCTCTAAATTCCTTCCCAATTTTCATCAATTCAAAATCAATTTTGAATTTACTTATCTTGCCATTAGGAATGACATGTTTAATATGAGGGCTTTAAACAATGACAGCATGAAATCTTTGCATGATAGATGTGCCATTAAGCCCTCAAAACACAAATCAAACTTTAAGACAAGATTTATGCTCTTTCTATTTATCCAGTTGCTGGTGAATTTTCATTGACAGAGATTTTGCTTTTGAAAAACGTGAAGGAATTTGGTATTCTGAAATCTTAGGTGTTTGCTATTCACAGATAAGAGCTCAACTGTGAATTTTAACTGAATATGTTCTCTCTCAAATAATTTAAATTTCCTTTCTTCCTCATTTTGCTTTCCCTTCTGTGACTTCCCTCCCTGGTCCTTTTTCTGTTCTCTCTTTTCCCTCACATGAATTCTTACTTGCTCTCTCTTTCTGTATCTCTGACAGTTTCTGTCAGTCTCTCTCTTTCCCTCCCTCTCTTTCCTGCTTTGACTTTGTCCTCCTTTCTTCTTTTCGTTCCCTTTCCACCTCTGGACCAGAAATAGTCTAAAGTAAAGGCTCAAGTATTGTCAGTGAGTGTTTCCTTTGTAAAATTATTCTAAAAGGATGACAGTAGACAGAACCCAAACTTTACATCAAAAAATAGACTCCTGTCTAAAAGTTGCAAAGTCTAGAAACATAAAGTGGAGTCTCAAAATGAAAGGGTGGAGGATGAACCAGATTTTCCTCAGTTCACTCAATGTATTCAGAAAATACAGAACAGAGCGAATCAATGTCAGTACTTGCCTATACACACTGGGAGGACATCATCATCTCCTCGGTGTGACCCATTAGGAAACGATGACTGCTTTGCACAGCAAGTGCACACAACTAACAATTGCTTATCCTTTTCAGTAATCACTGGATGCACAGTTACCTAGCAAATCTCTGGAACTCATATCCAGAAAAATCTTTACCCAGAGAGGTCTTGAATCCCCAGTGAGTGTTAGTAATATTAGAAGCCCCTGAAGTTTGGACTTTGTCTCCTCTTCATTTGAAGATAAGAGTTTTGAAAAGCCCATGGTTTTTGCAGCTTTCCCCATGCTATTGGGGTTCTACCCTGAAATTTCTTGCCTACAGCTGTGACTTGAAATGTTTTCCCTAAGCTTCCCTTTAGTAGCATCAACATTTTCAGTTTTAAAGTCTGTGATCCAGTTTAAATTGGTTTTTGTACAGGGTCAGAGCTATAGATCTAATTTGATTTTTTTGCAAATGGATGTCTAGATTTGCAAATAAATACCTTTTTTTATTAAAAATTTCTGCCTCCTCCCCGCCTCCCTTTTCCCTCGCCCTCCCCTCACTCCCACTCCCTTCCCCTTCCCTCTCCAGTCTGAAGAGCAGTCAGGGTTCCCTGCCCTGTGGGAAGTCCAAGGTCCTCTCCCCTCCATCCAGGTCTAGGAAGGTGAGCATCCAAACAGGTTAGGCTCCCACAAAGCCAGTACATCCAGTAGGATCTAAACCCAGTGCCATTGTCCTTGGCTTCTCAGCAGCCCTCATTGTCTGCCATGTTCAGAGAGTCCGGTTTTATCCCATGCTTTTTCAGTCCCAGTCCAGCTGGCCTTGGTGAGCTCCCGTTAGATCAGCCCCACCGTCTCAGTGGGTGGGTGCACCCCTCGTGGTCCTGACTTTCTTGCTTATGTTCTCCCTCCTTCTGCTCCTCATTTGGACCTTGGGAGCTCAGTCCAGTGCTCCAGTGTGGGTCTCTGTCTCTATCTCCATGCATCACCAGATAAAGGTTCTATGGTGATATGCAAGATATTCATTAGTATGGCTATAGGATCGGGCCATTTCAGGCTCTCTCTCCTCAGCTGCCCAAGGACCTAGCTGGGGACATCTCTCTGGAGCCCTGGGAACCCCTCTAGAGTCAAGACTTTTGCCAACCCTAAAATGGCTCCCTTAATTAAGATATATACTTCCCTGCTCCCATATCCACCCTTCCTTTATCCCAACCATCCCATTCCCCCAAGCTCTCTCCATCCTCCCCTTCTCACTTTTCTCTCCCCATCTCCTCTTTCCCCCATCCCACCCCTTTGGAAAGGTTGCCATTTTGTTCAGGGTGTGTTTTTTTTTGACAGTTTTGTGAAAAGTTTATGTGTTCATGTGGATTCATCTTCATGTCTTGTATTATATTCTCTTGTTAACATTTCTGCTTCATGATGGGCAGTACTATTCTGTCTGTGATGTAGTTTGAGATCAGGTTATGATATTGTGCCTCTAGTTATGTCCTTTCTGCATAGAACTGTCTTGATTATCCATGATCTTCATTCTTCTCTTCAGTGTTTAGGAGTGCTATTTTCTGTTTTTGAAAAGAACACTAGTTAACTTTTTGCTTTACAGGAATTTCACAGAAATAATAGATTTTACAGATTTCATTTGGAGGCACCACCATTTTCCCAATATTGATTCTGGCAATCCAGGAGCTTGGAAGCTTTTTCCAACATTTAGTATCTTCTCTAATTCATATTTTTTTCAGTGTCTTAAAGTTGTTTTGCTGTGAAATATTGTCTTCTGGATGTGATGTGGTCTCTGCACCCATGAACTCACAGCAGAAGTAGGTACCTACAGAATACCTACAAAAATGACCTCTTGACATCCATCACAGAGGAGGGGCTTATTAAACCCCACCCCTCACTGAGATCCACTGGCGGGTAATGGCTGTGGGTGAGAGGAGTCATATTTGACAGTGATATAGCCACTGGCAAACTGTCTTTACTTGAGTAAATAGTCCCTACCCCCCATTCTCATGTGGGTAGTGGTCATGAAATGAAGTGGGATATGAAGAAACAAAAGACAAGAAAATAAAAGAGTAATTGTTGGGAAAAGGAAGGGGCAAGGAGAGGACATGAAGTCTATTATGCACATGGATGTGCTTGTTTATATGTCCATGTGTGTCTCAGTGTGGCAAAATTGTAAAAGAATAAATAATATGAAAAGAAAGTTTTAAGCTCACCCTGTGGGAAGAAGAAAGGAAAGCAATAGCTAAGGGCACAAGAAGAGAATCATGAAACATCTTCATTTCTATGTTGCCAATGAAGACTCTGGCTAAACAGATATTTGCAATATACATTTTTCCTAAGGATAAGAATAGGAGGCAAAATACAATTGAATGGGGAATATGTTCTAGGCTTCTGCAACATGGTATGGTAACTATACTCAGTAATAAGTGTTTGAAAAATAACTAGGGAGGAATAGGTAAAAGGTTCCTACACAGAAAATATCTGTGGGGTTGTAGAGGGGTTAATTACCATGATTTGATTCTCACAGAGTGTATACACATATCACATCATGTTAGTTTACCCTGTAAACAAATATCAGTATTGTATGTGGATTAGTTGCAAAGAGATCCTAGGTAGTGTTTTTTTCAAGTGTGTGGAAATACATTAGTAACTAGACAATGGTGTGCCAATACTTTTGAATACTTGCTGTGGTCTATTTATATTCTTTCTCATTGCTTTTCCTCATAGAAACTTTACAAAGCAAACATTATTGTTTCCATCTCCCAGATGACAACATTGGGCCTGTGAGGTGTGTACTAACTTACCCTAGAGGAATTGTGCTAGCTGTATAAATCTAAGCATCTTTGAAGCTCTAGATAGCCATCTGTCCTGAATACCACCCAGACTCATGGCAGTAAAAATTCTCTTATCATAGTCCATGTGCAAGGTTTATATATGTAAGTTCTCAGGAGAGGCTTGTTTCAACCATTACTTATCAAATGCCAATAGCATACATGCCATTGAATCCTATTTGCCTCTCCAAGCATCAATACCACACAGATATTGCTTGCTTCTCTTGTGTTTTACTGTTCTCTCAGTGTGATGTATTAATAATCTCCTGTGATCTGCCTTGAGAACACTAGAAATGAGCTCAGAATTCCAGAATGTGCAATTTATGTTTTACAAAAGTTAAAAAAAAAGATGCTGTCAAGACTAGAGACTTTGAAACTTGTTGGTCTATCAAACCACATTAGTCTGGAAGCAATTCACAGGTTCTCATCCTCTGTGGAAACAAAAGAAGAACCTCTTTTCCAAAGTAATGTATCCTTAGATCCAAATTCTGAAGTCAAGATATCTTTGTAATATACATGCTGGTTTAGCTTAACAGACCATATAATGAAATGTCTCTCTGTACTTTGCTCCTTCATAGTCAAAAAATTCAAAGAAAATACAATAATATTTATAATCCAGATTTTGTTAATTTTTAAACTTTGTTTACTCCTTTTTTAATCTATTACTGTCTGTACTCTGTCTCTTTAAAGACTTTACCTGTTTTTTAAAACCATTTACTTCTTTTTATAACTGTCTATATTCTTTTTTTTCTTTCTTCAAATCCTACATTCTTTTATCCAACATTGTGACTCATCTAGAGGTCTTTTATATTTGAATTTGTCCTATTGTGTATCTGCAATTCTTTTTTGTCTTGAAGAGCTTTTAAAATGATAAGCATCTTGGTTGTAGCAGCTGTGGATTCTGGCTCTGCCTCTCTCCACTTTTAAAATGGTAGAGGTACCATTACTGTCAGCTCTGGGACCACCAGGTAGGAGCTGTGCTCAGCACTTTAACTCTGAGAATGAGCATGCACACATAAACCCCTTTTATCTGAATAATAGCTAGATATGCCATGCAGAGCACTATGTGGCCTGGAAATATCTCTGTGTATGGCAGCAGGAATCTGTCATGCTCTCCTGCCTGTGCACTCCTAGCAGTCCTGATCCCATTGCCTGACTAGGCAGGGGAGGGGGTGCTATGCTGCAGGCATGGTCTTAGCTACTTTCCCGAAACTGTGGCTTTTTTTCTTTTTTCTTTTTTTGCTAATGCTGAATCAGGAAAACCTCTCTTAAAGGAGCTACAGCATGCCACTAATAAGCAAAGTCCATTTGGGAAAATAAATGGGACTAAACTTTGCTTTTTAGTGTCTAGAATTCATTTACAAGCTCTTTCACATTTTAAGTGAATTTTAGTTGGTCACATGGGCGCCAATTTGTAGCAAGGAGGTAGCTTGTTTGTTCCCAGCCACTTAGCCCCAAAATAATTGCACAGAAACTATTATTTAAATCACTACTTGGCCCATTTTCTCTAGCTTCTTATTGGCTAATTCTTACATACCTCAGTTCAGGGACCTCACTGACACATGTAAGGATGAGGTAATCTCTGCCCTGTAGAACACATATATGTTCTACATGAAAAGCTCATGTGGGATTCTTTTATGGACACCCTGTGGCCAAGGCTCTGACTTACCAAAGTGAAGGTCATATGCACTGGAAATATTGAGCAGAAATCTGTCTCGTTTAGTCCTGTATAGCAGTATGAGCCCTCAAAACATTCTTCATCAGAGTTGGTGTCCCTTACTAACTGCACAGGGTGGCATGGTTCTTGCAGTCTTCCTCTGAAAGAGGTCTGCTGTCCTGCTTATAGAATAGGATGCAAGCAACCAGGAGGGCAGGAGTCATTTTCTAAGTTCAGAATAGTATAGCTCTATAGGACTATATCACAAGTATCAGAATACAGGGCAAGGTGTCAAGGGAGTGGTGTACAGTTGAATCTGTGGAGACAAGCTCTGCCCAAGTTCTCCTTTCCCATCCAGTGTGGAAAAATAGGTAACAATAAAGATGGTCTGTTTAAGGTCAGAGTTCCTTAGAAGCAGAGGTAAAATTACTAAAAACATTTGACATGAATTCAGACTTTCTGTAAAAACTTATATGTAGAGAGATTTTGAAGAAGTAGAGTGGCCATTCTTTCTTTTATCATCAGTCCCTGCTGTAAAGGAGTTCATGGAAGGCTCGGCTGTTTCCCTGAGGTCATTAGAATTCATCCTGAGCATCCCAAACTCACAGTACTGGAACTGAATGTAGACCCCCTGGAGTGAATATTTCAAATGAAACACAGCATGTACTCACACCTTGATATCGTTCTCGCCCCCAAAGAGTCCTGTCCAGCTGTTTGTGACTGGGACCATGTTTTTCTAGTCCTTGGCCAAAAAAGCTATGAAAACTCATGAATGAGCTGAACATCTTCACTATAGACGTCATCTTTCGTAACAGAATCAGAAAACTAAAAGAGACTCTGAAGTTTCTGCCACAAGGCAATGACAAATGTTTCTAAAAGGAAAAGAAGTGTAAGAAGGAAATAGGAAGTGACAAGAAAAAAGTCCTGTTTCCTTCTGCATGCATCTCAAGTGACGGCCAGAGGACTGGTTGACTAGCCCAGAGTGTGGCTTTATGTTAGTGTGTCCTATCCTAGTCCATTTGACAGTTAATTCTCTATCTTCTGGCTTCAGGATGGAATCCCCTCTAGCTATTCCACAACTTGATTTCTATCTATCTATCTATCTATCTATCTATCTATCTATCTATCTATCTAT
>JABTXL010007734.1:16390526-16441091 GCA_025134845.1 Neodon shergylaensis | reverse complement strand
TATCTATCTATCTATCTATCTATCTATCTATCTATCTATCTATCTATACACATACACATATGAAAAAATTTTAATAATAATATTTAAAGAAAGACAGAGGTAAATATTATTGGAATTGAAACTTCTACTTATTTTAAACAATTTTCCCAGTGCCTCATAATTCTAAGAAAGTTTCAGTTTATTATTCAGCTAAATGTCAATGAAATCTTAGCTGCAATCTAAATGTATCAGAAACCAATTCCTCCAGCTGGAAACACACTCAAATGTACAAGATTAATAGCTTTTTGCTTCCCAGGAATCTATAGTACATTAACAACGACAAATGTGTTTATGCAAAATATTGTCTGAAGGTATTGGAAGATTGTCTCAATGAACATGATTGTTATTATAATTATGAAATGAAAATAATAAACTCCTTCGGGGAGTCCAAAACTCTTTCTTGAGAAGAATTTTATGATTTCAATCTGAGCTTTAAAATATTTTATCATTAACCAAAGAAGAGGAAAGAGCAGTTTATAAAAATTAAATGAGAAAACATGTAAAAAATGACAACTCAGAGCTAAAAACCAGATGCACAATCACAAATAGAGAATTTTAGAGAAAAGGGGTTCTATGTGTCTATTCAATCAGTTTAAATAAACAGATTAAGGAAGAAAATTGGGATGATGAATGAACTGATAGATCAAAAACCCTCTGTCATTCATATATTTAGCTATGACACTACTTTCTGTGCTTAACTAAGGCGCTGCTGGGAGACAACAAGGAAAATCATTTTTGTGCTGTTCAGGAGGCTACTAGAGTCAAGAAAAACAAAACTATATTGCTCAACATTTTAATGAAGTGTTTAGCCATGTGGACATCAGTAAATGTGACAGAAAGGATGAAGAGGGGCAGGTGTGAGAGTCAATGAAGACGAGCAAACAAGAGTTTTCAGTGTTGGCCATGTGATTATAATAAAGAAAAATGTCACTCATTTCTTTCTACTCTGCAATTCTAAATATGGTACTACCACGAGTGCACCTCCACCCCTCCCCTGTCTCCTACAAAATGAGAGGTAAAGATTGTAGCACCGAGTTCCACAGAAATTCAGTTATCCTTGTACATACAACATATGTGTGTATAACTCACAGAGCATCAATTTATTAGCCACAACTTCTGTGATTAACTGGATAGGGACATTGGATTCAGGCAGCTTTATAGAGTATATTTGACATGCAGGATCTCTATGGTTCTGGATGATGCAGGGACTCCTGCGTATCTCACTGTTGGAGGTGAGTTAGGGTGTATATCTGATGAGTTGATCTTCTTGAGTATGACACATATTTTGAATAATATAGCAGGTATGATTCTTGCTTTGTAAGAATAACATAAGAGTTATCAATAGCTTTTTGCAGCCCGGTAGCTTATTTCTTTTTTACTGTGTACTAAATTTTGTATGATGGAACACTTCAGATCACTGGGATAGTTGTAGTTGTGTAAAAATGAGTATGGCAAATTAGAACTGTAGAAGGAGCAGCGGGCTGTGTTCCTGCCACCCGGCTCCCAACTGCCAGGCTAGCTTATGACCCGAAATAACAACACACAAATTGTATTCTTTTAAACACTGCTTGGCCCATTATATCTAGCCTCTTCTTGGCTAACTCTCATATCTTGCTTAACTCATATTTAGTAATCTGTGTAAGACCACGAAGTGGTGGCTTACCGGAAAGGATTCTAGCATACATCCATCTTGGGCTGGAGCTTCATTGCGTCTGCTCTGGAGAGGAGCAGCACGGCGTCTGCCTCACTTCCTCTTCCTCCCAGCATTCTGTTCTGTTTACTCCACCCACCTATGTTCTAACCTATCAGGCCAAGCAGTTTCTTTATTAATTAAACAATGAAAGCAACAGATTGATATATGACACTCCCACATCATAGAACCACAAACTGAGCAGATTGAAATGAGATTTTTATTCTCTTTGTGGTAGTTTGAATGTAATTGACTTGACCCCCATAAACCCATAAGGAGTGGCACTATTAGGAGGTGTGGCTTTGTTGGAGTGGGTATGGCCTTGTTCAGAAAGTGTGTCACTGTGGGGGTGGGCTTTGAAGTTTCCTATATTCATGATATTGCCCAGTGTGTCAGTTGCTTTCCTGTTGCCTGCAAGATATAACAGCCTTTGCTCCAACACTATGTCTGCCTACATGCCACCATGTTCCCCACCATGAAGCTAACTGACTGAACTTCTGAAATAGGAGAACCCCCTCAATTAAATGTTTTCTTTACAAGAGTTGCCATGGTCATAGTGTATCTTCATAGCAATAAAAACTCAAAATAAAACACTCTTTCAAAGTATATAGGCTGTGCCTGAAAGATGGATGTCTGTTGAGCTGGTTCCTCCAAGGAAGAATCCACTTCCAGTGGGATGGCCATTGTAGATCATCGGTGCCCTTTGAATCATAGACATATCACTCTGAGCTCTACCTCTGCCATGGTGTGACACTCCCTCCTGTGTCATTCCTCCCCTCAATATAAATCCATAAGTCATATTGGTTCAAGAGTCTGTCTTCCTGGAGTAACATTTTATCTCCTTGTCCATGCAAGAAACAACATCTCACTCTTGCATTCTAGGGAGCACATGGAATTTGGGGCAGTTATTTTTCAATGCATTAGAGTTATAGTGGAGAGCTCTGCTTTTTATCATAAAGCAGCATGCTGATACAACATATGGTACAGATTTATTAGGACTCAGTTGGTTACAGAGGACTCTTCCTCAGAGGGTAAATGTTGGGAAATCTAGGTCAGCTTCTCTGAAGCAACAGTTTGTGTTCAACTCTTTGGACAAAATTACATTCTTGTTTAGTGTCTTTCAGGAATCCACTGTTGTTCTATTTTGGAGGGTACAACATTTCATAACTATGTGACTTTGAGTCACCAAATTTCTTTTAGAATTTTCATTTTCTCATAGATTGCTAATATCTGTTTTTGTATGTAAAAGAAGATAGCAAATTAGACTTAAAATATGGAAACAAGACAAAAAGAAAGAAAGGAAGAAAGGAAGGAAAGAAATGAAGGAAGGAAGGAAGAAAAGAAACAAAATTACAGGATGGTAAATACTTCCTTCTTAGGGAAAATATAAGTGCAGTTATGCTCATCTGATTACAAGTGTTAAAGGATGCTCAGCTCCTGATAGAGACTTACTTCTTAGATGAGTCCTGCATTGTATGCTTTGGCGGGTTTGGGTAGTTGACTATAGTTAACTCACAACTCAATGTGGTGAGGTTACTAAAACAGAGCAGCATGGATGGGGTAAATACATAAAGTAAAAATTGTTCTACCACTCTGAAAGCTTTAATCCGAAGACTAGAGTTTTAGCCTCGTGGGGTCTGTAAAGGACTGTCTTCTAGGTTACATATGGATGGACATGCAGTGCAGCTGTGTATGTTTGTGAGGGAGAAAGAGGGATGGGGAGAGAGAGGAAATAAAGGGAAGGGGAGAGGGGGGAAGGAGAGGAAGATTGACAGGAGAGAGAAAGCGGAGAGAAGGGGATGGAGGGAGGGAGAGAGGATGGAGAGGGAGGGGAGAAGGGGAGAGGAGAGCAAGAAAAGAAGGGAGGGAAGGGAGAGGAAGAGAGACTGAAGGAGGGGGAGAAAGATAAAGACAGAAAGAGACACACAGGGAGAAGGGAACAGAGAGAGACAAGAAGAGAGAAGAGAGACAGGGAGGGGAGGGGGGAGAAAAGAAGGAGAAGAGATAAATAGATGATAGATAGACAGACAGACAGACAGACAGACAGACAGGACTCATCTTCAATTGCTGAATGCATTCTCAAATGTAAACTGGGGAGTGGGGAGTCCAGGCCAGCACAGCTCAGCTCTGCTGCTTAGGCATCACTTTCCCCTAAGGCCCCGTGACACAATGGTCATTACAGAAGAGAGACTTCCTGGGAGTAGCTTCCTGACATTTCCCGCAGATGCCATCTCAGAGCAGATATCCTGCATCTCTTCTCCTCATAGCTTCTCCTCCAAGGTCCAATACCTCAGTAATCCCAGCTAGTTTAGTCTCAATGACATGGCTACTTAAACAAGCTTGAATAACTAAGGCACCAAAACAACATACTAACATGGAAGAGGAAAGTATCACAGGGCCTCAACCCCATTCAAAGAACTACAGGCTACTGAGAAATGCTGAGAGAAAAAGTCTTCCTTAGGGAAGAGCCTCCCACCTCCAGTTCATTAATACCAATGGTCAGCCCTGAAATTCTGTGGATATGAGCGAGGTTACAGAGACTGAGAAGGTTGTGTCTGCCTTGAATTTGATGGAGTGTAGTACAGAGAGCAGGCTGGAAATGATGAAATTATAATTTCCAAGGATCAAATACTTTTAAAAAGGTAGTTCTCTTGTAGAGTTTGTTCAGAATGAAGGTTTGTGGAGCGTTCATTCTCTAGACCTTCTACTAGAGCAAGCCTTTCCTAAATTACACAAGCGACAGTATTCACGCGAGGCTTGAAGAAAATGAGTGGAGAACACGGAAGCTTTTATGACTCGCAGGAAGCAGTAGCCTTGGGAATTTCTACTTTCTAAATTAGCCTTTTCTAGCTATTTGCAGAAAAATGACTCTGTTCGTGTTGCTCAAAGTTGTAGTTAGAAAAAAATCATTATGAGAACCATTGTTTCCTGAGCTGTGGAATGCTGCCTCTCTTGGGATCTGCCGTGAAAAGTATGTCACCATTGTTTCCTGGGCTGTAGAATGCTGCCTCCCTCGGTATCTGCCATGAGAAGCATGTCACCATGAATTTGCCCTTTGGAGACAGAGAAGTGACTGCTAGATTGTGCTGAGATGAAAATAAATGTGTCCCTCTTCCCCCTCCCAGTGCATTCTGGCCAAGACCTTGGGCTTTGTTCTACCTTTTTACAATCCTCCTGACTAAAAACATGTTAGATTGTTCGGCAGTAAATGATTGTCATTGCCTTTGGCATATACACATACACACACAGATAGACACACACACATACATAGAGACACACATATATACTTCTGTCAGCTTCTTAAGTTTGGCATTATATATGCACGCATATACGTATACCTATACTATTTTACATAGAATGATAGATGTTGTTGAAGAAGATAGATATAGAAAAATAGATGATAGATAGATGACAGATAGATAGATAGATAGATAGATAGATAGATAGATAGATAGATATAACTTGATGAGAAAGATACTCATAGGGCGAGTATTTATATATCAATTCATCTAACATATATTTTCTGAATGTGATCTGCCTGATATGCTGAAGCTTGCTTTGCGATGGTAAGATTTCAGAAGAAAGGAGGCAGATGGAAACCCCATATGCCAAGGTCTCGAACACATCTAAATGGAGTGTTATTTTGATCCTGGAATATACAGTCGAGAATGAATAAACAATGCAATCTCCCCAGGAACCCCTGGGACCACGGGTGGGACTGTCTCATTAATCATGATCTATTCTTGGTGATCCACACAGGGAGCTAACGTGGAAAGGAACATTTTCTGGTTTCCCCTGTTGGCCCAGCAAATGGAAAGGTCATTAGGTGTTCCTATGGAACCGTGTGGGGGGCGAGGGACTTGGGCTGTGTTAAGGGAGGGAACCCAATTACTTTCTGTAGCAAAATGAGATTTCTCTTGGTATCTTTGCCCTAAAACTTAAAGTTACATGCTTCGTTTGGGATTTTTTTTAAAACTCCAGGCAAAATGTGCTATATTTTCCTAAGAGGTTGCCACTAAACAAGATACATATGTGAGCAGAGTTCACAAGTTAGATATTTGAAGCCTTTCTGGCCAATACAGTAAGCACAATTCCATTTGGGAGAAAATTAGAATACATATGCAGTTCATTATTGAAGAATAATCGCCATGATGAATATACGTTGCTTCTCCTCAGACCTGCTGTTGACTCTATGAATGGAGAAATCATCAGGAATAATAATACCAAATGACAATCAAGGCTACGATCCTGAAAGTATGTTGTAACCCAAACTGTCTAATTAGTTCCGAGCATTTCTGCCTACTTTATGGTACACACGTTTAGTTTAAAATGGTAGTTGCCATGAATTTGGGGGAAAGAATCAGTGTGTGTTTTTTTTGTGTGCATGTGTGTATGTGTACATGCACATGTGAGTGTGTGTGTTTGAGAAAAGGTTTCATTATGTAGGCCAAGTTGGGCTGAAACTTAGCATATATAGTCCAGAGTGGTCTTGAACTCATGGTAGCTCTGTTTTTTTTTTTTTGCATGTTTTCTTCATTGGTGTTTGCCACCAGCCCAATCATATATATGCATATTAGTGAGAATAATAGAAGTTCCAGGTACTGCATTCCACGATGACACATCTGTGTATACAATTTAATCGCTTTCTACCATTCATGGTTCTTATCCCCTTTCACCTTTCTTCTTGTCCATATCCCTATTATGTCTCCTTTTATTTTATTGTCCTTTTGAAAACCCAATAAGTCCTACATATAAGGGGAGTCATGGTTATATTTCTGGGTTTTGTTTATGTTTGCTTTGGAGAATGATGTCCAGTTCCATTCATTTCCGTGCAAACAACATAACTGCATCCCTTACATGGTTGTATACACCACCAAGTGTATATATGTGCATAGTTTTTCTATTATTCATTTATCCATTGATGGACAAATATTTAGACTTACTTTATAACTTGGCTACTGCAAACAGTACAACATGGGATAGAACAGAATCATGGGACTGTAGCTATATGTATAATTAACTGATTCTGATTCTCTTGTGAACTTGCGCATACAAAGTATGGTTGAATCATCGTGTAAGTAGCTATGTTTTTAAATATTTGAGAAACTCCCAAACTGAATTCCATAGGAAAGCAACAGCTTTATATCCTGTCATGCAGATGGTACCCTTTCTTGCACATCCTCACCACTATTGTGTGCTTTCTTGATGATAACAATTCTGGTTAGGATGAGATGGGATCTTAATGAACTTTTTTTCTTTTTTAAATTTTTGAGTTTATAATATCATTACTTTTCTCTCTTCCCTTTCGTCCCTTCAACCTCTCCCATACTATCCCTCCCTGCTCTCCTTCACATTTTTGTCCTCTTTTCTTGTTATTGCATACATATATACATAAGCATGTACACATATATTCCTAAATATAATTAGTCTATATAATGTTACTTGTATGTATATTTTCAGAGTGACCATTTGGCACTAGACAACCAATTGGCATGTTCTTTCCTGAGTAAGACCACTTTTTGCATTCCCAGCTTTCCTCAGTTGTCTATAGTTATTTGGGTAGGGTTGAGGTCTTGTGGGCTTTTACCCATTCAGTTTGGCACGTTTGTTGGTATCACCTTTTGTCAGCTCGTGTTTCATCACTCCTGTTTGTGAGACTTTATAGGTGTACTTTCTGATGATACAAGGAGATACAATCTTACAGCAAAGGCCCTCCTCCTCTGGCTCTTACAATCTTTCTGCCACCTCTTCTATAATGTTTAGATGTAGCAGTGTTTTGTAGAGGTGTCCATTGGGATAGGGCTTCACAGCTCTGCATTTTGATTGGTTGTGATTTTCTGTAGTGGTCCCCGGTTGCAAAGAGAAGGTTTCTTGATGAGGGGTAAAGACTACACTTATCTGTGAGTATAAGTACAATTGTTTAAAAATTGCTATAGTTTTAATGAATCTTTCTTATCTTGGATCATGGTGTTCCATCCAAGAGCAAAAGATTATCTAACAAAAACTCTAATATCAGACATGAGACACTCTCTTTGGAGCCATCAGTCGGAACTGTTCAAGAAATCATCAAAATGTAAAGTCTATTGCTGTTTCCCTTGGTTACCCCCTGAGAGATTGAAGGTAAGTCCCTATTGCTGAAGATACTATGCACTGCAGAAACACAGCCCATGGGCCTCTGAGTTGGAAGTGACCTGAAAGCTCACTTCCTAAGGATCAGATTTCATGGCACCTGAAGGCATCATGAGTGATTCCAAAGGAAGGAGGCAAACAAGAGTCCCACCTAGCTATGATTCCTGTGAGCCCCATCAATACCTAGCATGGCACAATAACTCTAAGGGCACAATAGTGACATGCATAACTTGGCAGTGGACAACAGCTCTCTTATTAAACTTAAGATTTGCTCAACAAGATGGAAACCATGTCAGATACCAGAAAACCAGTCCACCGCTGAGTGCTCATGTAATCATGGTTGTTGGAGGAGAACCTACAACCTTTCATTTTCTGAACCAACATAACCCCTACCAACAATTTATAAACTTTTGCCCTTAATGAATTGATTTACATTTACCTGATAGATAAAGATGTTGATATTTGTAAAGGTTCTTGCTGTTCATTTATATATTTTTATTTGAAAGTGTCTGTTCATTTCATTTGTCTACTTAAATTATTAATTCACCGTTTTTTAAAAATTCTTTAAATAGTAGGGTTATTCCTTCTTTGTTGAATAAATACATGGCAAGGATTTACTTCGAATCTATTTTATTAAAATAAGATTTATTCTGGAACTATTATATAGAAAGATTTTCTTCTATCCTCTAAAGTGTTTCTTCACTACACAGCTTCCTTTGGAACACAGGGTTCATTTCCACAGTTTTATACAATGGACCCTGTTTCCAGTGACCCCAGAATTGCCAGATATTGCCTGGCCTTTGCAATTTTCTGAAACCCCAGATAAAATTTTAGAATGATTTCACTGGGATGCCCTCACGCTCACATACTTCCTATGTCCATGACTGGTAGCTCATGGATAGCACTGCCAAGTTCAACTTCTGGCTTGGGATATCTCTTGTCCCTTGTATAATATCAGTGACAGCTTTTGTGTATTGAAGCAACTACATTCTAGAATCAAGCAACCTCTTAGTCTTTTTTCCTTTATGTGCTGGAAGCTTAGCTAGGTAGTATTTTCCCCCGCAGACCAGGTATTCGAGCATATAAAGCCTATGGAAGACATTTCTCATTCAGACTCTCAGACCTTTGTTCAGGAGAGTCATTGCTGGGTTCTGTTAGCAGCATGCTACACCACCACCAGAACCAAAAAAATTGACATCATCAGAGATCCTCTCTTCTTATCTCTTACCTGACGGATTTAGTGGGGAAAATCTAGTGGGAATCCCAGGACAGTATCAATGTGAAAGTGCCGTTTTGTCTATTTTGTGCATTTTCGTTTGTTAGAAGAGTGTCTCCATGTTCGAGGTTGCCTCTTAGACCCCCTGAGACCAAGCTAAATGACACTCCAGCTGTTGCATCCCCATTTCCAGATGCTGAAGGGAAAAAGTAAAAAAAAAAAGACAGAAAAGAACAAAATGTTCCTTTCCGTGCCATTTAATATAAACTTGCCCTGAGCTCTCCCCACTTAACTTTTCATTGGTCCGAGTTAAGTCACAGGACCACTAGTTCTATACCATGCTGAGCAATGCTGGCTTCTAGCAGAACATATTGCTGTCTTGAATGTAGTTTGGATACATACCAAAGCAGAGCACAGCAAGTGAGCAAGACACTAGCACTCTCTAACCATCCACTTGTAAGATATACTGGCTGGAGGGGCATGAGATAGGGGTTGGCATTTGATGTGTAGTAGAAGCTGTGGTGCTGACATTTGGGCTATGGATATGTGACATAGGCCCTAATACCACCTGCTATCATGTATGTTTATCTTCTTACATGCATCAGGTAATGTCATTGTGTGTGTACTGTTAGATAGAGGCATTTCCTGCAATGTCTGAGACATGCATCATGGTATGTAGAGAGATGAACCATGCCTATACTGTGAATGAAATTGTGCCTAGACAGTGATCTCACAGTTTTTTCACGGTGTTTCTAAGCACAAGGAGGGTTTGGGAACAGTGGTCACCATGTTTTGTGGGCTCCACTTTAAAGCTCGCAGTAGCACTAAGACCACAGTGTATCTTGGCCATCTAGGGTCTGACAGAAGCCTGTGGAAGAGAATAGCAAGTCTAACATTTGAGTGCTTTTCCCTTAAAAATAGGCCCTCCTTGCCCTTCCTGGCTCAGATATACAAATCAGAAGAAAACGATATTTTGCTAAGATCAAAAGTTTAAGGAAGCTTCTAATAAATCTTATCATTAACACTTCACCCTGACATTCTGAAGATCCCTGAAGTATTAAATTGCTATGGAGAGCACATGAGTGGTATTCAAAATGATTTTCAAAATACCAGATTATATACAGAATAACATTCACATGGAAGAGGGTTTCAATGGAGAGGGAGGAAGATAAGAGAAGGGCACAAGGTTAAAATAACTAGAATTTATTGTATACATAAATGAAGCTGTCAACAGATACAAAAATGAAAAATAAAGTAATTGCAAAAGTGCCAACATTCCCTATGGTGCCAGAACTCCATGAACCATAGCTTGAACATAGGCCTTAAAATATTTCCCAAGTTTCTATGTCTCAGCGTAACTCCTCAGTTATGGTGTACATTTGGAATCACATGAAACAGAAATAAGACAATGGCAACTCTTGGGAAAGAGACCACTAGAGACTTCATTGCTCTGAGACTACGAGAAAGAGCACAGTGTCTAATAGGAGCTTGTACTTGCTACTTTATTTATTTGTTTATTTTATTAAAGAAATACATGTATTAAATGTGGGTCAGACAAAATTGATAGACAATGTAACCAAGTCCGAATCACTTTGGTGAAATGGATTGCCCACTTATTACATGTTACTTGTGGGGAAAAAAGTCATAATAAATATATAATTTATATAATAGAATATCTCAGTTTTCACACTCATAGGAGCTTATAAAATGATCTTTTCTTGTTTCCCCAAGTGATAGAACCACAGATACCAAAATTTCTACATCTTACTTTAATGATCACAGTTCTCAAGTTTTCTGTGTTAATGTTGGCATGATTTAAATATTCTAACAGTGCCGAGCTGATGGACTTAAACTATTTCTGAATTCATCCCAATAAAAATAATGGTTGGTAATGATGCCCTGTATGAACTCTGACACATACTGTTTTCACGTTGTGGGGTTGATTCTTAGTGATGAGCTTGTAACATCAAAAGAAAAGTTTATTTTTATATGTTCATGGGTATTGATAGACTCGTGTCTAATGTCTCTGTAACAATTTGAATTTCTGCCTCATTTCTTTTTTCCTTACTTCCTTTCATCTTTTATCCATTTTCCCATGGTAATATCTGTACTCTAGGTTTGTAAATTCTCTTTGTATATCTTATATATCAATCTTCTGTGTTATGTTTCTATAAACATTGTCTGTTGAGTCTTGGCCCTTAAAATCAAGATATACCATTAAAATGCTTCCAGGTTTTATGAAGTAAAAAAAAGAATATGTGTATTCACTTTTTCAGTTTCTTCTCAATCATTTGAGTTCCTTCTTCAGATGAATAATTCTTTTTTTAAGATGAACTATACAGTGCCAGTATTGCAAAAAACTTTAAGCTGTGTTTTCAATCTTGATGATATATGTATTTGCACATATTTAGTAGTTGGGAAGTGAGATGTTGAGTCTCATTCATAATGGAGATCAACTTTCAGAAATTAAACCGCCCATTATCTTAAGCCTTTATCATTTGTTTATAGTGAGTAAGATTAATTATTGTCAGATATAAAGTGAATTCTGCTTACCTTTGTGCAGTGTAAATGCCTGAAGATAGTCTTTCTCTCAAGTAATGTTGTTGAATTTCTTGATAGCCCCTTCCTCTCCTACCCTCTCCCCCATTTCTGCTGGCTACCTTTCTGATCTCACCTTCATTTTAAATCTTGACTTGTTTAGTTTTTAAGAGTTACACACAATACTGAATTTACATACTTTCACTCCTCTTTCCAATTTTTTTTATATCTTTCCCCTCCTGTTAACTTTATGACATCTTTTTCTATTATTATTGTTTAAAACACACACCTCTGTGTGTATGTGTGTGTGTGTGTGTGTGATAAATGTGTATATAACATACCGAGTTCATCTAATGTTTTGCATATGCACATGTGTTTAGGCCGACTACTGGGGTATGATAGCCTAGCAGTCAACTCAACCCTACAGAAAACTGATTTTCTGTCTCTCAGCTTCCAGTTATTGCCTGTCGTTCTTCATTTATGTGTGGAACCTTGTGAAAATCCCCCATCCACACTGGTAAGTCAACTCATGACATTACGTAGCTCTTGTTTACCCAACCATATTCTTTACACCAACTCCTTGTTTTCTAGGTATGAGTGCTAGGATCATGTTGTACTTACCTTTCTATGCTAACCATTTCTCTAAGCATAGCCTCTTCCAGTGTCATGCCAGCTGTCACAAATGACAAAATTGCTCTCTTTGTATGGCTGTGTACACATAGCACATTTCCTTTACCCATTTTTGGTTGATAGGCATTAAAGTTGGCACGGATCCTAGCTACTCCTAGTGCTTCAATCATATGAACGTGTACCTAGCTTTCTGACATAGTTATTTCACTACCTTTGGGTTTATGCCCAGTTCTGAAACTATTGAATTGTAAAGTGAGATCCATTTTTAGTTTCTTAAGGATGTTTCATGTCCCAGGGCACCAAAGCTATACTAATTTACATTACTGCCAACAGTGCATAAGGCTCCCTCTTTTTCTATACCTAACCCAGTACCTACACTTTATCTTCCTGACTACAGTCCTCACTGGGGTTAGGTGACAGACATCTCAATGTGGTTTTCATATGTTCTTGTCCAGGTTTTAATAATAGTGAATATTTTTCATGTATCTGTTGGCCTTTTGTACACTGAATTTTGCGATATGTCTATTTAGATTTTTAAGGTATTGTATTTTTGCTAATTGCATTTATTGAATTCATTTTTAAACACTAAAACCTAGAATGCCATGTTATTTTCATATGGAATGGCAGCATGCTATTTTTGCTACATTTTCCACTTGACATAAGAATATCACCTTTGCTGCATTATGGTCTCATCAATGCTGTGGTTTAACTTTCAATTATCTACCTTCCCTGTGTGATTCTACATCTATCCTGACATAATCAGAGATGCGACCTGAGTAATGTTAGAAACATTCCACTTCTTGCTAAATCAATTCCTCTCCTTTTAATAGTTCCTATCAACAATCTCTTGTCTACTTTGAATCAGTCATCTTTTCAGGTAAAAATTCGCAGTACGATACTTGGTTGAAAGCACTCATTAATTCTGAATTGAATTTACATACCATTCGTGTTAAAACTGACATTTCATTTAGTTAAATCTGAACAGGATAAACACATCTTTTCTTTTTGGAGGGCTTGTTTGTTTTATATCCATGAATATATTCTGATATGATAGTTCATTCAGGACATTGTACTTAATCTGTGGCTAGAATATAATTTTGGTTTCTATGGGATAAAATATCTTCTGTCGTTTTCTACATGTATGGTCAGAGAACATATATTCTTATTTGTGTGTGTTTGTGTGGCAGGGTGCTGTGGGTGGGTGAGTAAATGAAGGTTCAGGTATGGAGGTCAGAGGCTATCTGTCCTTACCTTTTTCCATGTGTGAAACAGAGTCTCCCATTGCTCATCCCTATGTGTTCCAGGGCAGCTTGCCTGAGCTTACAGGAATCATCCCACTTGTGTTGCAGGATCTCTGTTCTGCCATCACATGCACAAAAGCTTCTGGCTTTCTGTGGTCCTGGGAGTCTCAGGTCCCCATGTCCTCAAAGATAGCAGTTTATCCCTTGAGTCTTGCTCCCAGTCCCATATTAGCTACTGATACACATTACTAGAAATATGGAAAATTAGGTTTTATTTATTTTGTGTGCATGTTTGTGGGGATAGGGGCATGCATGTGGTGATCACAGGACAATTTGTGGGAGTTATTTGTCTCTTGTTCCTTCAGTGCTGCTAACAGAATGCATCACAGAGCAATGTACAGTCAAGAAAAAATATTTTTCACATATCTGGATGTTCGCAAGCCTAAGCTCAAGGGAATGGCACCTGGTAGTGATATTTGTACAGCGTCACTGTTTGCTAGGAAATCCAAAGCTAAGACAGGGAGAGATAACGGGATGAGACTGAACTCAGCTTTTTATAAGAAACTCCTTGAGGTGGTAATGATGTGAATTCATTCATGAAGGTTGTACTTCCATGAGTTTCACTCCTCCCGTTAGGTCCAACATCTCCAAACCACCATGGAAAGGATCAAACATCCAACATATGACTTTTCAGGGACACATGAAATCTACAACACCATTTTCTTAGCTCTGTCTCTTCATGCTAAAACTTAGAAATGTCATAAGTTGTCGAGAGAGAAAAAGAAGTGGAAATAAAATGTAAAGGAGAAAAGGACATTTCCCTTTGAGCCACAATCAAAAGCCTGTGAGAAAAAAGTTGCAAAGCAGATGTGAGGTGAAATCTTGAACTTTATTGAATTCATACTGCCTCAATTTAGAAAAGAAGGCCTATATTTATAACAGCCTGTGGGTTGTATTTAAAATACCAATAGGAAGGGGCAGAAATTGCAGAATGTTTCTCAAAAAATAAGTTAGTTAAAATAAATGATGAACTTTATATGAATTTTTTACTGTTGTTTTTGTCTCATTACTAAACAAATAAACTAACGAGTTAAGATATGACGGCATCTAGGTTGTGGCACAATCTTTAAGACAAGTGTTAAAGTGTGATGTTTCAGGGTGGGAAGCTTCTGCTTTCATTATATTTTTATTGTTGCTATTAATTTACTGTTAGAATGAACTCTAGAAGCTAACACAAAGTCCTTACTGCACTCCAGTGCTTCTAGAATCTTCCAAGAGCTATTTAGATGGCTGATAAAACAATCCAGCATTGCCTCTTCAAGATCTTTAGAAAGACCCTAAGTTTAATGACAACTTGACCTTTCCTGGATCCTTTGTCTCATGTTACTTTGTGTTTTTATTATTGATGATTCAACAGGGAACATCTCTACACACAGTCTGGGGTGGGTCTAAATTGTCGTTCTCACTTACCCTTTCCTATTATTGGTCTTTAAATTCTGGCTGGGCTCCCTTCCTGATCCTGAAAGATAGGGTTTGGTTTGACTGACAGCTGATGTCATTGAACTTGGTTTATCATCACCACCACTAAAGCTACTCATATCCACTAATCTTTGATGGGAATTTGATAAAGAGATCTGATTCAAGCATGAGAATATTTTTTAGAAGTGTCCCAGAGTGAAAAGAGTGGGGGTAAGGAAAATGAAACTGTATCAGTTGCTATATATTGGTAAAAGGCACTTAGTGATGGCCAAGCTCGAGAATGGATAGAGGAGGCATGGATGGCATTTAACCCAAAGCTTTTTCCAGCCCAGACTTCTATAGATAGCATTGTCATATCGACTTCCTCTTTGCAGGAAATACTGTCTCCTCCCTTTTCTCAGTTATACGGTCATACCTGGTTTCTCGTCCTCAAAGTAATCATGGTTTAATGTAACTCATTGGCCATGCGAAACAATGTTTCAATTGAGGGTCAGGTATTATGAGGCATCATTAATGAGCAAAGCACTGTGGGGAGTCCATGTTGGTGAAATGTTCTTTCCAAGTGTGATGGTAAATATTGGTAAATGATGGCAAAACCTTAAAGGGTTCTAGAATCACCAAATAGATAAGTCTCTGGGTGTGTCTACAAGGGGTTATCTAGATTAGGTTAAGTGAGGTGGGAGGATCCACTCTGATCATAGGTGATCATTATGTAGACTACAATTCCTGACTGAATAAAAGCCAAAACGCAGCCCTAGTACAGGAGTTCATTGCTTTCTTTTTCCTGATTGTAGGTCTTATGTGACCAGCCAACCTCCTGCTGCCATGCCTTTTCCACAACTGGAATACATCCACAAAAATATGAGTCAGAACAAAACATTCCTTTTAAAATGTCTTCTTGTGAAATATTTTCTCATGTCAATGAGAACAGTAACTAATAGTTGAATCTTGAGTAATGAGGCAAGTAGTCACAACAAACGGAAAAGGGAAGAGACCTTTGCATGTGTAAGCCAAGACCTCATGGTAGGAGAAGAACTTTGTGCTATGACATCTCCAAATCCATGACCATGAGTAACTCTTTGTCCTTGTCTAAAATGTTTACCATTTGTGAACTTGAAAACTCTTTGTAGTTTCAAAAAAAATCAAATTACATTGCCACCCACAAAGCTATATTGAACATGCAATGTTGTAGACAGCAGTTCTTATGAGTACTGTCCTCTGTTGGTGTGTTCAGGGACCTGAAAATATGTTCTGACCTCTGCCAATGTGTGTTGGGTACTGAAGATGTGTGCTGGGCACTGAAGATGTGTGCTGGGCATTGATGCGATGCGCGGGATTTTGATGGTGTGTGCTGGGCTCTGAAGATGTGTGCTGCACACTACTGATGTGCGCTGGCTTCCATTGATGTGTTTTGGGGCTTTGATAACATATAGAGTGAGAAGCTTGGTTGTAAGTTGTTATAATTTCTGGGTTTCTCATAGATCCTGAAAGAAAATCATGAAAGTGTAAAATATAAAGCCAGATGTGATGGTGTACCACTGCAATCTAGACACTTGGGGGCCTGAAACAGGACAATTGCTGTGAGTTTGAGCCCTTTCTGAGTTGGATAGTGAATACAAAACCATCTGGGCTATGATATAAATATCTCTAATTTTATGTTATAAGGAATACCAGAAAGATGACCATTTATACAGAAAGAAGTTGATGTATTTCATGATTCTGGAGTCAGGGAAGTGTATGAACATGCTACCTTCCAGGGTCTCTAGCTGCTAGATTAGTGAAAAATGAAAGGACAAAAAATATACAGAGAAGACTCAAACCAAAAGGGTTCTTGGCTCCGAGCAACTTATTTCTTCAGTAGCTAATCAGTCCTGTGATGGAGAACTGTTAATACTTCTGAATGACCTTCAGTGTGTACATTTCACCTCTTGTGTGGTCCTTCTTACATAGAACTAGCAGTATTGGATTAAGGATACAATTGACACTATCCTAACGTCACATCTACAGTGATTGTTTTCAAGAAAGTCACACTCAGAGGTACTGGAGACAGATTGGTTTTACCAATAACTTCTGAGCAGGTATAGCCACCTCACAAGAGAAAGAGATCCTGGGAAATCAATATTTTAGAGGCTAATTCTAGGTGAGCTTAGCTTCTCTTAGCTTGCATAATTCTGTGACCCTGGAATTTAAGCTATTCAAAGCCTCTTTATAGCTTTTGTTTACACTGAAGGAAAGGGGATATACTGACACACACACAGAGCAGGGTTCAGTGAGTGCAGGGTAAAGTACACAGTGAACCTATGAGGAAAGGAAGGCACATCCTTTGGTATATATCAAGTCCACAATATCCTGCCAGAGGCTCACTTGGGGTCAGCCCCTGAGCAGTTTACAGCAGTTTTGTTTACAGAGAGATTAATTTAGAAATTAACCAGGTGATTTTGCAACGGTTCTGAAGAAGGGTTCTCAGGAAGGCTCATAAAGCATGTTTGTGGGTGGCTATTAATGTTTATGAGTGTGGGTGTGTGTGTGCATGTGTGTGAGAGGGGGAGAGAGTGGGTAGGGTGGGAGAGAGGGGCTGGAGTGAGAGACAACACACTCTGCCTTACATATCTTCTTAGATTTCATTATTTAAGTTGCTCAGTACAAAAACACATAAAATAAAACAATAAAAATATACATTGAAGGGTACAGCTAGCTATTTGTTGGTTGACACCTAAGCACATGGTATATAAATATTCCTGGCCACTGACAATATCAATTTCTTTAAAATTCTTTCAATGACTGTAAACCAAAGAGGGACTGGATCTCATGTGTATTGGGAATGCAACTGAAAGCCAAGGGTTTACAAAATGGATTTCATTCAAATTGTTATGAATTTTTTGGCATGGGAGGAAAATATGTAAGAAGCCTAAATGAAAGAAGAGGAGAGGAGAGAGAAGGGATCATATATCCTTGCTCTTACTACACGTAGGAGAACACACTGATATTCTTAGGTACTTTCATGTGACATGTATTTTGTATTTTTCACCTGATTTGAACCTCACTGTTTCTACTTTATAGAAGAATCAATCATCACTGTTGAAGTGAAGTCTTTAGTATACAAGTGATCGAAATTGGAATGAACCATGGATTTGTATTGAAATCAATAGACTCAAAATCCTGAGGAATTTTCTCCCTGATTCTCTCTCTCTCTCTCTCTCTCTCTGTGTGTGTGCATCTCTCTCTCTCTCTCTCTCTCTCTCTTTCTGTGTGTGTGTGTTATATGAGGCCACTTATTACTTTCTGGCTGCTCAGCACTGAAATGACTATTAATTAAATCACTGCTTGGCCCATTAGCTCTAACTTCTTATCGGCTAACTCTTACATCTTAATTTAACCCATTTCTAGTAATCTGTGTATCCCCATGAGGCTGTGGCTTACCCAGTAAAATTGTGGCATCTGTCTCAATGGGATTACATGGTTTCTCCCTGACTCTGCCTCCTTTCTCCCAGCATTCAGTTTAGTTTTTCCCACCTAGCTCTATTCTATCATGGGCTCAAGACAGTTTCTTTATTAACCAATGGTATTCACAGCATACAAAGGGGAATCCCAAATCACCGCCCCTTTTCTTTTTAAATAAAAAGGAAGGTTTTAACTTTAACATAGTAAACTTACATATAACAAAATGGGTATCAAACAAGAATTATAGTTACAATATTTATATCTACTTTATCTTTTATCATAACTAAGGAAAACTGTAACTATCAATTCTTCAACTCCATCAAAGACTTCAGGAGATAATATTACCTAAGTAAATAGGAAGTACATTGTAAGCAACTTCCAAAACTCTAGAATTTACAGAGACATCTCACTGCCTGGACAGTCACCCAAAGTTCTTTTTTATCATTGGGACACTCAATCTTAAGCCCACAGGCTCATAGTATCCAGCAGACTTTTTCACAAAGCAGGAAATTTCAAAGACAGTTTCATCTATATTGGCAGCTTTCAGTCATTTTGTTCTGCATCCTCCAGAATGTTTGGTAGACTCTTTCATGAAGCAGGAACCACAAAGTACAATTTCACCTTTAGCCAAGTTCAGCAGTCATCTCTCTGTGGGTCCCACATGTCCAGCTCTCACAGCATAATATCAATAAGTCAAGGCAAGAAGAGTTTCTTGCCCAAATGGCTAACCAATGGCATAAGGAACCTCCTTGGTGCCCATCTTGCTCTTGAAGTAGCTCAGTGCTGCCAGAAGCAGATGTGTCGCAAAGTCATGAAAAATCCTAAGTTCTTAGACATCATAAATGCCATTTTCTAAAGGTCTTTGAAAGATTTTAAGAATCCCTAACCATCTGAAATATAACTCTGTATATCTAGAAAACCTAACTCTCATGACTACATGCTTGACTATTGTAGATGACTATTCATCTGTATTTCCTAGTTATATATTATATTTTTAAATCAGCTGGACAAAGACAATACTTTAATGAAGATCAGAAATACATATACACAGTGTAGCAAAGTTGACCTTAAATTTGTATCAATAAACCAAGATCCACACCATTGCAAATCTCAAGAGCATATCCCCCTTTAAATGTAAACAAACATTTATAAACAATAATTTAGGGAATTTGGGTGTAGTTCTCTCCAAACTACTTCCTGTTGTTTATTGGGTGAAATAATTTTTGGGGTGTTCACAGTGACCTTTCAGGCGGTCTTGGTCTACAAAACCACATTAGTCTGGAAGCAATTCACAGGTTCTCATCCTCTGTGGAAACTAAAAAAGAACCTCTTTTACAAAGCAACATATACATAGATGTGTTTTGTAAAGATACCTTTAAAGTATATATGTTGGTTACTTAGCTCCTTCACAGTCAAAAAATTCAAAGAAAACACAATAATATAATAATCCAGACTCTGTGTATATTTCACCTTCGTGTGGCTTATTTTTTATTCTATTACTTTTTAATATTTATTTTATTATCTTTACTTATTTAATCTATGACTTTCTATACTCTCTCTTTTAAAGACTTTGTTTTATTTTTTTCTAAACCATTTACTTCCTTCAATGAATCTCTATGCTCTTTTTCTTCTCTCTCCCAAGACTATATTTTTTTAAACACATTGTGCCTCGTTTAGAGTTTTTTATGTCTGAATATGTCCTATTGTATATCTGTAATCCTTTTCTGTCCTAGAGAGCTTTAAAAATGGTAAGCAGCTTGGTTGCAGCAGCTCTGGATACTGACTCCACCTCTCTTTGCTTTTCAAAATGGCAAAGGTGTCATTACTGCCAGCTCTGGGACTGCCAGGTAGGAGCTACACTCACCATTTTAACTCTGAGAAGGGGCGTGCAGCACATAAACCCTTTTAATCTGAGTAATAGCTAAATCTGCCATGCAGTGCACTGCATGGCCTGGGAATATCTCTGTGTATGGTGGCAGGAATCCGTCATGTTCTCCTGCTTGTGCACACCTAGTAGACCTGATTCTCCTGCCTGCCCAGGTAGGGAGTGCTGATCCGTGGGCATGGTCTCAGCTACTTTCCTCTCGACCCTGAGTGGGAACACAAGCAGTTGGGCCCACAAATGTCATTCAAGTGCTCAGTCTCCTGAAAGAGCCAGAGTGGTTTGTGCTGCCATTTGAAATTGTGCGGTTCTTTTTTTTCTTTTGCTACTACTGCTGAATCAGGATACCTCTCTTAAAGGAGATGCAGCATGATACCAGCAAGCAGACCCCATCAGGAAAAAAATGTGGCCAAACTTTGTTTTTAGTGTTTAGAATTCCTTGCCAAGCCCTTTCATATTTTATGTGGATTTAGTTAGCACACAATGGAGTGCCAATCTGTTATATGAGGTTGCTTGTTAGTTTCTGGCTGCTCAACCCCCAAAAACCACACAGAAACTGTATTAATTAAATCACTGCTTGACCCATTAGCTCTAAATTATTTTTGGCTAACTCTTACATCTTAATTTTATCCATTTCTAGTAATCTGTGTATCGCCACAAGGCTGTGGTTTACCAGGTAAATCCTGCCTCTTTCTCAGTGGGGCCAAAATGCTTCTCCCTGACTCCACCTGCTTTCTCCCAACATTTAGTTTATGTTGTAATAATAGCGGCGGGCCGTTTCTCACCACCCGGCTAGCTTTACCTGGCACCCGGCCGCCCGCATGGTTAGCTTATGCCCGAAATAATTACATGGAAACTGTATTCTTTTAAACACTGCCTGGCCCATTAGTTCCAGCCTCTTATTGGCTAGCTCTTACATATTGATCTAACCCATTTCTAATATTCTGTGTAGCACCACCAGCTGGCTTACCAGGAAATGTCTTAACCTGCGTCTGTCTGAAGTGGGAGAATCATGGCGACTCTGACTCGGCTTCTTTCTCCCAGCATTCTGTTCTGTTTACTCCACCCACCTAAGGGTTGGCCTATCAAATGGGCCTAGGCAGTTTCTTTATTAATTAACCAATGAAAGCAACAGATTAGAAAGAAATCACTCCCACATCATTTCCCCTTTTTCTGTTTAAACAAAAAAGAAGGCTTTCATTTTAACAAAGTAAAATTACATATAACAAAACAGTTATCAAGCAAGAATTACAGTTCTTTGATCATAACTAAGGAAAACTATAACTAACCATTCTTCAACTCCATCAAAGACTCCAGAAGGATATAATATTACCTAAGCAAACAAGAAGTCCAAAACTCTAAAAATGACAGAGACATCTTGATGCCTGGACAGTCACGCAAAGTTCCTCTGTACCGTTGGGGCATCTATCTTTGGCCTACAGGCCCATAGTTTCCAGCAGACAGTTCCGTGAAGCAGGAAATTCCAAAGACAGTTCAGTCACTTTCTGCTGTGTCCTGCAGAATGTCTCGTAGACTCTTTCATGAATCAGGAACCCCGAAAGACCATCTCACCGTTTGGCAAGTTCAACAGTCCTCTCTCTGCGGGTTCTCTGTGTCCAGTTTATGCATCAGTCCAGGAAAGAACAGTTTCTTGCCCAAATGGCTATCAAACTCCATAAGGAGCCTCTTCGATGCCCATCCTCCTCTTGAAGTAGATTGGTGCTGCCAGGAGCAGACATGTCTCATCGTCATGAAAAACCCTAAGTTATCAAAACATTAAATGCCATGTTCTATAGTCTTTGAAAGATATGAAGAATGCCTATCTAATTGAAATATATCTCTATATATATAGAAAATCTAACTAACATGACTAGAAGCTTGACTATTATTGATGATTATCCACTAACAACCTATATTTCCTAATTATACATTACATTTTTAAATGAACTACACAATCACAATACCTTAATCAAGATAAGAAATACATATACATATAACAAAATTGACCTTAAATTTCTATCAATAAGGCAAAATTTATACCAATGCAAATTATTCATATCTATATCATATCCCCCTTTCAATGTAAAAGAACATTTATAAACAATATTTGGGAACATGGGTGCAGTTATTCCTCTCCAAACTGCTTCCTGTTGAATGGGGGCGTTGTTAATTAGGTTTTTCATGGTATAACCTGTGTGTTAGTTTCATCTCAGTTGAGTGAAGTAATTTTTTGAGGGTGTTCACAGCAACCTTTCAGGAGGACATGGTCTATAATACCATATTGGGATAGATGCAATCAACAGGGTCTCATCCTCTGTGAAAACAAAAGAAAACCCTCTCCAAAGCATCATATCCTTAGACCCAAATTCTGAAGTCATAATACCCTTATGATATCCATTCTGGTTCCACTTGGCAACCCATATAATGAAATGTCTCTCTGTACTTAGCTCCTTCACAGTCAAAAATTTTAAAGAAAACACAATGTACATAATCCAGACTCTGTGAATTTTCCATATTTATGTGGCTTATTTTTCTTTATTTATTTTACTCTGTCTCTTTAAAGACTTTGCCCCTTTTTTTAAACCATTAACTTTATTCTCTCTATATTTTTTTCCTTCTCTCTCTTAAGCCTACGTACATTTATCTAACATTGTGACTCATTTAGTGGTCTTTTATGTCTGGATCTGTCCCATTGTGAATCTGTAATCTTTTACTATCCAGGAGAACTTTGTTTTGAGCCTTTAAATCACTAAGCGTTTAAGAATCTAAGCTGTGACATTCCTAGGTCAAAAACAGGTACTGCAGACTTGCCCCGCCCAGTCCAACATGGCGGAGCCACTTGTGACTGAATCAGTTGTGCTTCTGAGCTGCAGGGTGAAGGGCTGCTCTGGATGTTGGCTCCACTTCTCTCCAATTTCAAAATGGAGGACGTACCATTTTCTACTAGCTCTAGGGCTGCCAGGTAGGATCCGCACTCAGCACTTTAACTCTGAGACTGAGTGTGCGGCACAGAAACTCTTTTCATCCAAGTTACAGCCAAATCTGTCATGCAAAGCACTGCGCAGTCTGAAAACATGTCTTTGTATGGTGGCAGGAATTTGCCATGCTCTTCTGCCTGCCTAAGCCTGATTCTGCCATCTGCCCAGGTGCAGGCGGGGAGCTCTGAGCCATCTGCACAGTCTCAGAGCACTCTCCTTTCGATCCCAAGCGGGAACAGAAACATCCAGTCCCATAAAAGCCATAGAAATGCTTTAAAGCCAGAGTTCACGCTGGCAGCAAAGCCCCAGGAAGCCACGCTTTAAAATGACCCAGCTTTTTTTCTGCTGCTGTTGCTGAATCAGGAAATCTCTCTACGGCACGCCACCAACAAACAGCAAAACTCTGCGTTAAACTCTGTTCTTTCTCTGTTTAAAATTAAGCTCTCTCAGGTTTTTAAGTGGATTTAGCCCATCACGTTGATGTGCCACTCTGGGCGCCACTCTGTAGTAATAGGAGCGGCGTTATTTAGACTCCTTGAGATAGAATGTTTAGCAAAACTTTTGTTATATGTTTCTTGCTCAATATTGTTTGTTATATTTATTATTTGTTACTATTGTATATAGTTGTATTTGGTTTGGCTCTATCTTATTTAGACAAAAAGGGGATATGTAGGAGAGACGCAGCCAATCACCTTACTTGTAGGGCGGGGTCCCCCAAGGATATTTTTTACTTATAAAGATTGCAGGCGCACTCCCGGCCACCCCTTTTTCTGCTTTCCTGTTCTCCGCTGGAACCTGTGGTTCTGTAAGTCTATTTCACAATTAAAGCTGTATATATTTATTACAATTTCTGTCTGCATTCATTTACGCCGGTAAAAGTTTAGTTTTCCCCATCTAGCTCTATTCTACCCTATCGCAGGCTCAAGACAGTTTTTTTATTAACCAATGGTATTCACAGCATACAGAGGGGAATCCCACATCATGCGTGTATGTGTGTGTGTGAGTGTGTGTGTGTGTGAGAGAGAGAGAGAGAGAGAGAGAGGAGGGGGAGGGGATACAGATATGGAAAGGAAGAGAGAGTTTACATTGTTTAGAAGTATATTAAAGCAAATAAACACTGCCTAGGTAATAGGTAAGCAAGATGGTTCTAGGCATTTGTATGAGAATTCTACAGATAAGTAAGTCTTTGGGCTAGCTCTAGATAGAGAAGTGGGTGTAGATATGATGTGGGTATAAAGATCAATCGAGTAAAAGAAGTTGAGGGTTCTTATTAGGAAATATCATTTATGATTTGGGAGTCCAGCAAATTCTAGGACCTTTCTGTTGAGTCAGCAAGATGGAAACCTATGATGTCTGGAAGTGCGCTAAGGACCATAAAGTTGATGGCACAACTACACTTCAAGAGCCAGCAGGCTCGAGGAAATATCCTTCACTTGGTAGAAGATGAATCTTCGAGTTCTTGAGGCTCAAACTGAGTAGATGTGGCTCATCCACACAGAAAGGGTATTGATTTTACTCATGTTACCACATTAAGTGCCTGACTCATCCTAAAACATCCTCAAATAAACATCCAGAAAAGTGTCTAACCAACTATCTGGGCACTTTATGGTTCAGGGAAATTTACAATGGCTACAGTGTGAATATTTGTGACCCAAGGTATCTCATCATTGAAATAGCAATGCTCAGTACTGATATAAAGAATATTATGAAACCAAGAGCTGAAGTTTCTAGGGAGGTAATAGGTCCAATGATTTTCATTTGCCATTCATTTCTACCATGTGCAGACAGAAAGGGCACTAGCTATCAGAAACTGAACCCTCACTAGGCAGAGTTTTTCTGTGACACAATCTTGGACTCTCTCACCTCCATGAAAGGCTAACTTTGCTATTTTATAAGCCATGTGACCTAACAGTTTCTCTGAAGTCAGAGCAACAGAAGAAAGCATAGAAAATTAATGATCCCAGCAGTGGAAAACCTTTTCTTTGAAATAAGTAAATAAATAAAGACAGCTAAGTTCTCCTATTTAGATTTAAAGATGTAACTTAAAAAATTGAAGGGAAAAACCCACATTATTTCTGCAGCAAATTTCTCTTTCCTCCTTCATACCTAATTAGACTTTTTGAAATTGCCACAGCATCATATCCTACTGCTTCTTCCCACACACGCAATATGCTAAAAATGCCAGAACACTCTCTTCCCTGAAAACCCCATGCAGTCATGGACTCATTTGCCTTCATGATTTTGATTACTCTGTACTCTGAGTTCTTGTCTGGCACCCATACTTCATATGAACATGGAACAGGTTCTTTCTTATCAGATACCAAATCAAATGGGTCTTAGACTTTCTAGCCTCTGGGGAGATATATTTCTTTCTCTCATATTTTCCTTCCGCTCCTTTCTCCTTTATGCCACTTTCCTCCCCCCTGCCCTTCCCTCTCTAGACACCCTTCACATCTCATATAGGCCTGGCTAGTTTCAAATACTCTAAGCCTTGGATAGCTTGATCCTGATCTTCCTGCCTCTACTTGAGTCAAGCTAGGGAGCATTGGGAAGAAGTGAAAGCACTCCTGTGGTCGTGTGAGTCTGCAGCCAGCTTTTGCCTTTTCACTCTCCCATAGGGATTCACTATGGGAATATGATTAAGCGTCTCTTGGGGAGCCAGACTATAGAGTAATTGGCTTGTCCATAGCTTGTAAACAATGACCACATGTTCATCTGCCCTGGCTTTCTTCCAAGGAATGATGGCGATTAGCAGACTTGTTTTTGCACAGAATCTCACTATTCTTGTTTTTATTGTGTGCTGCTGAGCTGACATTGACAATGTGTTTTTCAAAATAAGTTTTCAAAAGGCTAAAAATAGAGCCATAATATGACTCAGCTATACCTCCCCTGAGCATATGCCCAACGGAAGAAGTGTGGATGAGAATGCAGAGTTTCTCTTTAGTTTTGGCCTATGTGAGGCCAGGAACTGGAGAGCGGGGGTTGGCATAAGTCACAGGAGATAGATGTGGTTTCTGGTAGGTTTCTGGGAGTTGCCTTTAAGCCTACAGCCTCCCCAGGGGAGCCTGAGTAGAATGTGAAGATGTAAAGTCAACAAAGCGTGTTCGTTGCATCTGCCCTGGTGTTCCCCAATGTTTATTTAGAGGCTTTCCTCCTGGTTGGGGGGTCTTAGGTTTTTCCCACTGCCTAAAACATACCGATTAAAGAAAGGTCAACAAATACATTTAATAAATAAGAGGAGCAATGTGGTAGTGGGTAGGCAGAAGCTTTAAAATTATAACCTACAATCCTTTTCCTCCAGAATGTAAAATTTCCCTGTAACATTTGGGCTACATTCATATCAAGAAAGTAAATCTAAAGCCTTGAATATCAATAATCTAGAACAGAATAATAAGCATTCCTCTGAGTCATAATTTCTTTTTGTATTTTATTACAATTTCATTCACTTGCTGGCTGTGCACTGTCAGGGCGAAGCTCTCTTTCATTCAGGTCCCTGTACTCTTTGTCTATGTTATATTATCATGGCATTCTGAGACATTGCTTTAAGTGTTTATTAAAGATTTAAAAACATACAGATTGCTGTAATTTAAATGAAAAGGTGTTGTCATTTCTCTATAAAATGAGTGAACTCTTTTCCAAGGGTTTGTCTTCCTAAATTGCCTTGGGAGAGGGGGAAAAAGCTTGTCTGTGTCCCTTGCAATGTTATAATTGAACGTCAGCCCAGGGTAGGTGTGATCAAGTTCATAATAATCTGTCACTACCGACTGAAACGCAAATTAAGGGAACCAATTTATTTCAAAAGATGAAATATGAAACTTCTTCCCCCATAGAAATGAAATAAATTTCTAGAGATCCCTTAATGACATTTTCACAGTTCTACCACTGTATGCTGTCAGGGAGGGATTTTATTCGCTCATAATAACCATGGTGAAAATACAGTTGTAGGGATGGGGGCACGGCCCAGATGGTATAGTGCTTGTCACATAAGAATGAACACCTAAGTTCGGGTCTCAGACAACCACATAAAAAGCCTGGTGTGTACCTCTAATTCCAGGACTGAGGTAACTAACTCAGGAGGACCTTGGAGGATTGCTAACTAGCCAGTCCAGCTAAACTGGTGAGTGAGCTTCAAGTTCAGTGAGGGACTTTGTCTCAAATATAAAGTGGAGGGAGATTAAGGAAAAAACTGACATGGATCTCTTTTCTCAAAACGTGTGCACAAACACAAAAGTTTGTATACACATGGTACATAACACAAAATGAAACAACAAAATAGCAAAAAAAAAAAAGCCTCCTGATTGCTCAGGATGGAATACTTTATAAATCCACAACTCACTGTTATGGGATTTGTGGAGATGGCATTGTTACATTTTTAATTTGACTCCAAGAGCACAGGTTGATTCCTATTCTGTTAAGTATAACGGAAGTTGTTGTTGTAAGTATCCTTTGGGACACTTATCATCTGGATAACACTGAGCCTGCTCCCTCTCACATTCCACCAACAGTTAGAAGACAGAGACACAGCTGATCTCATAAATAAATTGACATCAGTGTCAGACCAAAAACAAACAAGAACAAACACCCAAACCCAAACTAAATTCAAAACAAACCATATGTTTTTGAGGTTGAAGTCAAAGTTTTAAACAGAGAAATTCAAGAAGCCTTTATGCTACTAACAATGAACTGTTTATGGATGATATAAAATAAAGATCTGGCTCATTGCCTGGCTCCCCTAGAATTAAGTGTTTACTTAGGTCAATTTATATTCCAAGCTTAAGATAATTGGAAAAGATGCTGAGAATTCTCTCTAGTCTCTTTCCATAAACATCCCATGTTGCCTGCTGAAGGATGCGGATAAATTTGTCTGTCACTTTCTGCCTTCATATAAATGGAGAGAAATATGCTCATGAATGGAGTTTGAAGGACAGATAAATTAGGGTGCAATTCAGCCTTAAAAATTATTATTTCTGTATACCATGCAGGTCTTGCCACTGTATAATAAAAGGTTATTTATAGAATTCAGTGTCAAAGACCATCTGTACTATTTTTTTTTGATGCAATATTTCTGGTTTAATAATATCAACTCTTGTTTAACTCAGGTTTTTGTAGAATAAACATCTAATCAAAATCTCAAGAAGACTTTTCAAATCATTTACATATTGGCCCTCAGAAGGTTATTGATACACCAGATTTTTTAAAAATAGACTTTTTTTTTCTTTTGGATTTTCGAGACCAGGTTTCTCTGTAGCTTTGGAGCCTGTCCTGGAACTAGCTCTTGTAGACCAGGCTGGCCTTGAACTCACAGAGATCCACCTGCCTCTGCCTCCTGAGTGCTGGGATTAAAGGCTTGCGCCACCACCGCCTGGCACTTAAGTAAAATTTGAAGGTGTTGAGCATTGCTGGTGGACACAAGCTCTTCTGGAACTCAGTAAGTGGAGGATGAGTCCTGAGAACAAAGCCAGCTTGAGCTACCTAAGATTCTGCCTCAAAATGCCAAAGGAGCAGAGAATTACTCACCTCATCTTATGGTTTGGAAATGAAAGGTGCCCTCCCAATTCACGTGTTCAAGCCCTTGGTCCCTAGATGGCAGTGCTGCTTTGGGAGGTGTGGAATCTATTGGGAGTTGGCAGACAGACTCTTATGGATGCCAGCATTTGAGTATTATAGCACATCTAGTTCTGGCTTAGCTCTCTCCCTCTGGTTCCAGATCCTCCAAGGTCCAAGCTGCTTTCACGGCAGCCATGATGCCTTCCTTGCCATGATTGTATCATCTGAATCATCACCCAAAATATATTCTTTCTGCCTTCCTTAATTTGATCAAATCAAGCATTTGACCAGAATGAAGAGAAAATTAGCTAGTGTATCCAGCATGTACAAGGTTCTGAGGGATATCATCTTCTACTATAACATACTTATGCAAAGAAATCAGTAACAAAGTCGTTTATCAATAGAATGAAGACCCAGTCCATTGAGTACAAAATACAACCTAGTACCGGACCCAATAGTGCATGGTAATTGAATGCATGACAAGCCTTACATATTAGAAGTGGCATCACAAGCCAAAAATGAGATAGTAAAAAAAAAATGATGATGACATCTATGACTGTGCATATGATAATATAAGAGTATATCTCAACTTTAGTTTCTGTCCTAAAATGAAATCTCATAATAATGTCTTAAATATAACAAATGAACCTTTTACATATATAAGGGAAGATAAACAAAGTCCTTTCTTATACTTGGTGCAGAAACTGTGTGTATTGAAAACCAATGATACTGCTTGCAAAGGACAGGTATTCCTAGTCTTTTCTTAAAAGAACTTAACACCTAGCTTAAATACAAGGCTCTTAGAATGCCTAGGGAAATTACTGAAATACTTGGAAAACATATGTACCCAATTAATGAGACTGGACAGTCTATGGCTTGGAGCAAATTAAGTGGTGTTCAACTTCACAGGAACTAGAGAAGAGCAAGAGGAAGCATAACAGGTGCATATGACTTTACAACCCTTTGCTTTGCAATGCTGAAGAAATCAGGCCATAATCAACGATCATGTAGATGAGGAAAATCACCAACTAAGGTTTTGGAAAGTAACTTTTGGTTAATCACACTGAAAATAATTTTCCCAATACATCGAGAAGATAAGTATGAACTTTGACTACTGTAGGCCCATATTTCTGTATGGCACAAGAGCCATTAGCCCGGTCTGAGCTGATCACGTAACTCTGCAGACAAGCTGTCTCTGTTTAACAATAGCCAGGATGTGCTGCTCCTAGTTTCTTTTGTTATAAATGTAGATTACCTGAGAAGAGATATTGGCTAAAGCTGATGACTTAAGAGTTAAGAGGTTCGGTGCTTCCTCCATTTGAAATTTGGAGGATGTCTTATAGAGATGCTAATTCATGGCCTATGTGACTGCTTGCAAACAGGTAGATGCAGATGTGACTTGAGCCCATTCACCTGGTTGCCTAGGAGACAGCCTAATGTGTTTTCCCGCTCAATTGATGTGATGATATATAAGGTGTTTGGAGAATAAATGAGAGATCTTTGGAGAGAGATCTTGCCCTTCCATGATGGCCGTGTAAGCTGTATCTGATTATTCCTCATGACTCCATTCCAGTCCAGATAGGGAATCTGTGTTGGACCCACACAGCCTCCAACAGACTACCAGTAAACCATGGGACTTTTAGATAGGTACTTACCAATTGGCTGATTAATTAAGCACATGCATATTTAAGTTCTGTTACATGATGGGCATGTGGCTTTATGTAGGTCTGTCAGGGATGTTAAGATGGGGGCTTTGTTGTACAAAGAACAATTCTAGTACAGCTGATAAAATTCGAAATAAATGAACTTACACAATGTTAGTATGTTATAGTAAATGCCCCAGCAACATTAACATGGGACAATGAGAACAGGACTCGAAGAAGGTGCTTTTAAATAGGTTCCAGAGTGACTACTCTGAAGAATGTATCTTTGAATAAAGGTGTCAGTGGGCTTAGAAAGGGGCAATGTGAAAACCCTGGAGGAGACTGGAGAGGTTGAGCAAGAGGTTAGATATTGTGGTTAGAGCATAGCTGAGTGAAAGTAAGAAAAAAGAGACGGAGCGAGGTTTGCCTCTGGGGCTGAGGGTGTAGCCTAGCGATGGTAAGCTTGCCTAGACTCACCACTCTGCATTGGGCCACCTTGGCATCTGACACAGGACAATGAAAGCCTTCCAGCCCACAGTAAAGAGTTTGCTCTATAGTTGCCTTTGCTGTGTAAGGGTTTTTCTCCTGCAGGATCAGTGTATGGAGGGCAGAGAGAAAGTTCTGCAGATTCATAGGTGCGACGAATTGGTGACCATGAGCTCTGGGGTTTCACCCATGGAAGAGGAGAAACTGTCAATATGTTTGAGGTTCTATAAGAGCAGTGGAATAATTAGAGATGAATTCTCTAAGAATAGACTACCCTGCCTAACCTGGAAACAATGTGCAAAATAAAGTTACTTTTTTGTTATTTATTTATTTATTTTTAGTGTATCAGTGGTCTGTCTGCACATATGCTTATACACCAGAAGAGGGCATCAGACCCCTGTATAGACAGTTGCGTGGGTGCTCCGAATTGAACTCTGGAAGAACAGCCAGTGCTCTTAACCTCCGAGCCATCTCTCCAGCCCTTAGGTTACTTCTTCACAGCTGAACTTGAAGGAGGTATCTTAGGCTTCACACTTACTCATACTCTGCAGATAGGCAAGCATAGGCAAGAAATGTTGGATATTTGTGAGCTGGCAGTTGTGTAGAGCTCAAGTGTCCTGCGGTGTTACAGAGTAGACCGATGTGGAGGAAGGTCTAGCCATAGCTGTCTTTGAGCTTTTCAGAGGGAGCAAGGCCCTAGGAACCTGAGCAAGCCAGCAGAAGCCGCAAGTTGGAAACAGAATCTAGCTGCGCACTCGGTGATGCTGTTCCCTCTAAAATGTGCATTTTAATTGCCAGTTGGAATTAAAAATTTGAGATGATTGAAGTTGTATTAAGTCTTATGTTAATTTCTAGATACTGATCATTTTCCTTAGGGGAGCTTTTCCCCCTTAATTGAATAATTTGGCTAAAATTTCTCTTTACTAATCATTTTGGGTTTGTTTTTCCCCAAGCAAAATGTGCTCTTGCATTGATGTAAGACATTTTATAATTTCAGAAACATGTTCTTAGATCATATCTTTAAGTAAAAATCTAATTGTTGACATTTATTATTTTAGTGGGAACTTTAGTAGTTTGGTCTCTATCTCATTTTATCTCATTCCTCTTTTTAAATATCTTTTTATTCTGGTATATTTTTCTCCTTTCCTTTCCTTTTTTATCTCTAAGTCAGTTTTATATCAGCATGCTAGGTATGTAGGGCCCAGTCATGAAAAGCGCAATAGAGGCCCGATTATCCTAAGACAATACCTGGTTTCAGAAAAGACCACAAACTGAGACCACCCAGACACTACCCAGGAACAGACCATTCAAAAGAAATTTCTAAAGTTCCAAAGGAAATTCCTAACATTCCAACCATGATTGAAAGAATCACCTGAAGTCTTTTAGGCCAGCACACACCCGTCCCCTTTCAACAAGATGTTCCTAAACAAATGGCAGCCAATCAGGGGTCCTGAACCTTAGAAATTCCTCATCCCAAACTCTGCTATGATAAAACTCTCACCCCAAATGAGCTCAAGGCTTTCTTCTCATGCCACTTCATTGCACACACGAAGGATCCAATTTCAAACTTGTGTAATTATCTATTCTGTCCCTTTAAGAGACAATCCACATCCACTCCCTTCCTGTTTGCAGCCTTATTCTCTCTCTCTTCTCTTCCCATCTCCCTCTTGGAGAGGCAGGTTCTCTCTCTCTCCTCTCTCTCTCTCTCTCTCTCTCTCTCTTTCTCTCTCCCTCTCTGCCCTCCTCCCTTCCCTTCCATAACCACTAAATAAATATCCAACCTCAGTCTGTATGGTGTGTCTATCTGTCTGTCTCTCACCTGCTGCCCATATGGCTCGCTGCAGGGGACGCCCCAGAGACCAGCCACCTTCGGAGACCTGACTCGTGGTCTCATGTGCTGTCCCTGCCTCTAGGACTAGCTGTTCACAGGATCCCCTGCCCGTTGTCTGCCTGTTGGGATCCCGCAGCAAGCTACTTGGGGATCTGCAGCAATTTTTAATTTTTTCATTACAACTTGAATAAAGACTCTTTGATTTTACATAAGGGATTTGGTCTCTATGGTGGTCTGTTGGAGGTCCCTGTGATCTGGGCTTAACAGGTACACAGACCTCTTTAGTTCCCACAGTTGCCAAATGCACAACTTCAAAGTACCTCACTTTGGTACCCTAGGACACATGTTTTTCATGTTTAGAACTGAGACAGTCTCTATTACACTGGAACCAATTGGTCAGCATCCATGTAATTGCAACTGAGGGCAGAGCTCCCCTTGACTAGGATAAGGATGGTACTGCTACCATGCCAAATACTGCATGAGAACAGCATGATCAGTTACAGACAAAGCTAAGAGTATGAGGATTCTGAAGAACACCCCTGGCCAAATGTCCTAATGCAATGCATCCTTTCTCTGCCTGTGTTTGTGCTGTGTTCAGACCCACTGTGCCATCAGCTATAAAGCCTGGGCAGTAAGTAGGATGGTTGGTGTTGAGCGTCAACTTCAGGACCTAGAATAACCTTGGAGACGAGCCTCCAGATACCCTTTCAGAAGATTATTTAGATTAGGTTACATTCTGGGCACACCTGTGAAAGATTATAGTGATTAATTGCAGTGAGAAGACCTACCTTAAGGTATGGGCTTTGAAAGTGAACTGAGCAGCTGCTCCAAGTTTCAGCTGCCATAACTTCTCACCACGATTCAGAACTTTCAAGTGGGAACTAAAAGAAACTCTTTTTCCCTGGAGCTGTGTTTGCCAGGGTATTTTATCATGACAACAGGGCAAATGAGTGGCACAGCACATATATGTATTATGTACTATATATACTGCAATATATAACTTTTATATTTTATTTATTATCAGAAATGTTTTTAAAATCAAACTTAATAATTAAAAGAAATAACATTTTGTTTTCAAACTTCCTTAAATGATAAGATTTTCCTTATGGGTCGTAGGGCACATCTGCTTTGTTTACATAAGCTTAGATTGTTTAGAGGTAATGGTTCACAGCCATTCTTAGTGTAGCATTTTATTAATAAATACTTATTTATTATTTTCATATTATGAAAATAATTTATTATTAAAAATCACTTATTATTGTTGTCAGGACAATCTTTAAAAAATGTGAGGGCACAGCTGAAACCCTTCTGAGCTGAATCATTTGCAGAAAAATTCTTTTCTATGTTAATATGAAAATTTAATTAGTACTCTGTAAAGTTGTGTATTAAGCAGAGGGAAGGCATGCCCAATCATAAGTCTTTTTAAATAAGTGGTCTAAGGACTTGTAGAGGATGTCTCTCACCCCACCAACTAGCTGAATATCATCTATTGTCAGGTTGTTCCCATTGGCCGTGGGGTGGTTTTCTACTGAGTAGAGAATCTGACTGTTTTCGTTTTACACAGTTCAGAGCTATTATGACAGAAGACAGTCTTCAACATCTGGACTTTTGCGCAAAGGTTTAGCATCTCTGAGAAAATGTGAAAGTAGTTTTATTTAATCTATGCTTTTCGTTTGCTCTCTTCAATAACAGTGGGTGTTAGTAAGACTTCTGAGTTCTCAGAAGCTAGCACATACAGAAATTGCTCAGTCAGGCAGCCATAGGAAAACATTTTCATTTTGCAAAGGCTAATATTTTGAGTTTAGACCCAAGAGAGTCATGATTATTTTGTTATCAGTTGAAAAATTAATTAGAGACAGTGTTTGTTGTATCCTAGGTTTCCTTCAAACTCTCTAGTTTGTTAACTGAAGATTACTTGGCATTCTCATCCCCTGCCTCCACCTCCTTCTCAAGAGCTGGGGGTATGAGTATGTACCATAACGTGTAGTATAGGGGTGCTGGATGTGAACCCAGGGTTTGCTGCGTGCTAGGCAAGCTTTCCCCTGGCTGAGCTATGCCCTCATCTTCAATGATTCTTAATATTACTTCACATTCAGCCTCTCACCCTTCAGTCTATGGAGACTTTTTGGTCCACAGTATTTCTCATCAATGTGGCATAGAGTATAGACAGAAAAAGAAAGAAACCCCAGCCTCTTACTCAATAAACTTACTTGTAACAATACAGCTACATCAAGTGCTACCTGTAGCCAAACACTTCTTCGAGGTTAATAATAAATGAATTCAAAGTACTGAGCAATACTGAGGCATAGGGAGATGAGTGTATTCTTCCTACTAAAGCCACTGAGAAAGGCTTTGATAAGTTGATCAAATTAGTATATATATATATTGAACTTTCTGAATATCAATATAGGTAGAAGTATCCCACCAATAAGGGCTGGAAAACTTGAGAGCTCCTGGCAGGGAGATAGAGCAGAGGGGCTTTGAGGGAAACTGGAATTCCCAAGCTTGTCATTGATTAAGCACAATTTACAGATCTGCAGTGAGGACATTTCAGTGGTTAGAGCCCCTTTTATTGGCTCCCTTTGTACAGGTCTGCCTTGGAAAACAGCTTTTAAAAAATAATCGAAACAAATTCTTTCCCCTTGCATTTATAGTCTGGAAAGACTCCTCCCTAGTTCTTTCTCCTAGGACACCAAGGGAGGTCATCATTTTCTTAAGACTTAGTGAAAGGACTGTGAGTTCAAACCTATGATAGATTGCTGTGGTTTGTGTCTATTGATCAGTACTGCAGAGAGATATTTTAAGCTAATTCTACCAGTGGATTAGCGCCTCGAGTCAGAGACCAACTGTGAATCTAATGGTAGAGGCTAGCCCATAGCTGCAATTAAATCCCGCCTTTACTGCTGTATTCCCCTGAAGCGCAAAGCTACCCATACATATGGAATACATTTAAATCAGTGGGCATTTTGCTGCTAGATTGGTATTTCTGGTATAAACAACTCTGACTGTGGTTAGCTACTGGAAGTAAGGTTTAGCCAGTTCTTGAAGAATCAAAAAGTATACCTGGAGACAATGCTTGTTGCCCAGAGCCGCCAGAGTCACACTTGCTCCCTTTGGTAAGTACACTCGTGGGAAGTAGCCATTCCTCAGCTTTTGTCATCACAGGGTCAGGCAATAGGCAAGTGAGCACCGCGCCTGCAGTTCAGAGCTTAAACCAGCCCATCCTACATGGCTTTTTGTGTTCTTCATGGTCCTCAGATTTCCTTAAAGCCTGAGCTCTGGGAACAATCCTCCTGTTCCTCTGTTTCCCGCTTCCTGTCTGCTAAGTGATTCAGGGGAATACCCTTGCTGTCCCCTGTAAAGGACCATGTTCCTCCTTCTGGAACTTGTAAATAAAATAAATGGTGTCTTCCTGAGCTTTCTGTAGTTGTACCAGAATGGTCATCTAAATAAAGAATGGAAGGAAGGAAGGAAGGAAGGAAGGAAGGAAGGAAGGAAGGAAGGAAGGGAAAGGCGAATCTCTTTCCTATATGGTGATATTAACTTCCTCCTTGTCTCATAGAATCCAGTGTGATTCTTTATTCTATAAACATTCCTAGTTCTTACAAAACCATGGAAACCATGTGACATCAGAAGGTATGAGCTTAGGAAGCTTAGAATATTTCCTTCAGGTTTAAGTGGGAACAATGTGAAAGGAAACCCAGGACTAAAGATCTATGATACATGGGGCAGTATATTTCGAGATGTTCTGCCAAGGGTGAGTTATCAGCAATGATCCTCAGGGCACCCAATACCTCTGATCATTTCCTATTTCCATTGTGCCAAGCATTGTATTATCAAAGCCTTTGTAGTGAAGCAGGGACACATAACTAGTTCTGACCAATGAAAAGCCAGAGAGAAAAGGCCAAGTATGGTTTTTGTTTTTCTCTTGTCTCTAATGCACACAGAAGTCCAGGTTTTCTCCACAGGATAGCTTCAGTGAGCACGTAGGACTTTTGGATAAAAGTGAGAAGATCCTCATGTATCTTCTTTCTTTTTGAATAATAATTTTACTCATTCTTTAAAAATGTCACACATGAGTATAATCCTTCACTATCTTTCTCCAACTCCCCCTGAGTTCCCCAACCTGTCTTTGTTTTTGTCTTCATGTCACTGTCTGTCATCATCATCATTATTAATTATCAACCCGAGTTTCTAACCAACATTATCTCATGGCTAGTCTGGATTCAGTGACACAAATTCACCCAGATTCTTCTACCTCCAGACCGAATTGAAGCAAACCCCAGTACCACCCAATTCACTTTGATATGTTTCCCTGTATGTCTCTAAAATATTACCCTGAGAGAACAGGTTTAAATAAATATGACTATGACACATCAATTATGACCATTCTTCTTTGACACCATCAAATATCCCCGAGGTGCCCTTTCCTCTATCTGTTCTCATACTGTATGTGCTGGCCTGTTTTTGTCAGTGTGATGCAATGCTAGACCTACCTAGAAAGAGAGAAGCTCAATTGAGGAATTACTTCTGTCAGGTTGGCCTGAGGACAGGTTTGTGGGGATATTTTATTGATTGGAGTTGTTGTAGAAAGAGCCAGCCCACTGTGGGTGTTGCCACCCCTCAAACAGGAGGCCTTAGGTTGTACAGGAAAGGCAGATGAACAAGCCAGAGGAAGCAAGCCATTAAGTCACATTCCTCTATGATCTCTACTTTGGTTCCTGCCTAGAGGGTCCTGCCTTGAGGTCCTGTCCTGGCTTCCTTCAGTGATGAGTTGTAGCCATAGTCAATGAAACCTTTTGTTTAGTGTTTTATTACAGCAACAGAAATCAAATGAGAATATTGGATATTCTGTTGTTTGAATTAAGGAAAATTATAATTTAGATATTTCAGGTATTCAATATGTCTCTCTGCCTTAGAAACCACTGTGGATCTCCCTCCTTCAACTTTTGTTCTGGTTTTGGTTTCTGTTTTTAATATAGAAATCCATTTTTACTCAAGGAGTCCTAGGGTGTGAATTTTAAAGATTGTGTCTCTACGGAGTGCTTCATCATACTCTCTTCTCCCTGGGTTTCTTTTCTGTTCAAAGTTACATGTGAACACTCTGTGAAGATGAGACGGTTTTGTGTCCTGACTGCTTTACAATGCTGGGTGTAATTTGTCAATTTGTGTACCATTAAATCACTTGATATTCTATGATGATGATTCATCATCACTGGATACTACACTGACCAATTATTGAGCAGAATCTGTAATATGTTAATGTCAGAATTGTATAAGTGTTCATTCGTATCTTATATGCAATGTGTCTACAACAAAAATATACTTCTTATAAACTATTTGCTTATTCTGAGATGCAGTTTGATGGGGAAAATAGGATGAATGCTAAATTAAAAAAAATAAGATTCAGTTATCACATCAGCTTTCCAAGAAGTCTTTTGTTTACTATAAGTGGAAAAACCATCCATTCCTCTGCATTTGTTGTGTTTTATTTCTCATTTTTAATATTTTTTATCTTCACCTGTATGTGTATATATATATGTGTGTATACATGTATCCATGCAGATTCATTCAGAGACTAGAAGTCAATGTTGGGTGTCTATTTCTCTTGTTCTCTACTCTGTTTCTTGAGGTGAAGTCTCTGAAATTTGAGCTTACTCCTTAGATAGATGAGTTGGCCATCTAGTCCCAGGCTTGCCTGTCTCTGTCTCTGATCCTTAGCATTGCCATTACACACACGACCACCATTCCTGGCTTGTACAGGTTGCTGGGAATTTGAACTTAGGTTTGAGCAAAAAACACTTTACCCACTGACCATCTTCCACAGCCCCTTAGGTGTGTTTTATTGAGTTGGTTTTTTTTTTAGATTTTACATCCAAAATTAATGTCTTCTTTGCTATCAAGTTTATAGAGATTGCCATATTCTTAGAAAATCAGTGGAAACCGAAGTACACTTTTTCTACCTGCTTTTTTGCAGGGAAGTTTCTAAAAGCACCAACATTTTATATCTACATAGTACTGCCTTGTACGGAACATTAAGCCTACAGCTCTTCTGCTGTCTTAAATAGTGTTCCAATAAATTGCTTTGTGCATACATCCTTTTCATAGACGTGGCAGCTGTCTCTATGATATCTAGTTCTGCCAGCAACATTGTTGGATTAGAGAAGAAAAGAAATGCATATCCAATCTTGCTAAATGTGGCCAAGTCCCCCTCCTAAAATCCCATAGCCTTTGGCAAAGCTAGGGGCAATGTGACCAAAATCTGCTTCCCTGTAGTTTTGCCAAAAGGGTATGTGAACAAGCTTGAATTTTTTAACAACAGAAGGGTACAGAAAGCAATCATACTTCAATGTCGTCTTTCATTGCTCCGGACGCTCTTTCCCCCTTTCTTACATTTCTATACAATTAAAGTAGTTCTTCTTCTTCCAAAGGTGAGCTGGATTTTTCTATTTCTCTACATATGTGTTTATATATGCAGGCAGGTGCATGTGCACACACATGTTCCCATGTATGTGTACAGCTCTCTGTGCACATATATGCATGTGTGGGGGGGAGGCTGAAGCTTGATGCTGGGTGTTCAGGTGTCTTTGTCAGTTGGGCTTGCTCTCCACAGTTACCGAGTCCTGGAAAATTGAGGACTCTAGAGCTTACCAATTCTGCTGGTCCAGTCAGTTTGTCCCAGCATCCTTGCATCCCCAACCCATCCTGGGACTGCAGGCCAACTGGGATGCTAGACCAGCTTTAGCTGAGTTCTGAGGATCTGAACCCCAGGTGTTAAATTTTGGGATAAGCATTTCATCCCCTGAGTCATCCCCCTAGCCAGATGGTCCTATTTTGTGAACATTTTCTACCAGGTGGGCATATTTTTTTCTTTATTAAGAATTTCCTATAAGCATTGCTAACATTTCATTTTATATAGGTTCTCCTGAGGTCAATTTGATTTTTGCTCCCATATGAGTAATTTTTTAAAAAAATTTAAAATGTTCATAATCTTTTTCTATTAACTTTTAAAGGCCGATCGTCTTATTCTAAAATCTGGTGCACATTTTTAATGTCCAAATTTAACTATCTTTTGTTTTTGAAAATGTTATTAATTGTTCTCAATTGACTTTACAGGTTTGTTTTTCGTTTCCTTTTTTTTTTTTTAACAGACTTGATTCACTTTTATTTTTCTTGTATAAAAACCCTTATGTGGTGGCCACAGCTGGAGCCTGGGTCCTCTGAACAGAGACTCTGCTGCGGGTTTTCACAAGATGCTCAGTGAATTCCTGATAAGGAGACTTGGTGAACACAGTCTCTTTCCAGAGGTCGGGCATCAGGTAGCTGTAGGCCTTAGAGATGGCATCAAAGGTGGCCTTGGCAAAGTTGCCCAGGGTGGCAGTGCAGCCCCTGGCTGATGTGTAGCAGTCATCAATGCCAGCCATCATCAGTAGCTTCTTGGGCATGGGAGCAGAGACTATGCCAGTGCCTCTGGGAGCAGGGATGAGACACACCAGCACAGAACCACAGAGGCCTGTCACTTTGCAAGGAACAGTGTGAGGCTTGCCAATCTTGTTCCCCCAGTAGCCTCTCCGCCCAGGGACAATGGAAAGCTTAGCCAAGATGATGGCCCCTCGGATGGCAGTGGCTACCTCCTTGGAGCACTTCACACCGAGATCTACATGACCATTGTAGTCTCCAATAGCGATGAAAGCCTTGAACCTGGTCCACTGCCCTGCCCTAGTCTGCTTCTGCACGGGCATGATCTTCAGAACCTCATCCTGTAGGGAAGCTCCCAGGAAAAAGTCAATAATCTCAGACTCCTTAATGGGCAGGGAGAACAGGTAGATCTCCTCTAGGGACTTGATTTTTATGTCCTTAACCAGGCAGTCCAGCTTGGTGACAGGAATCCACTCCTTGTCTTCAGCTTTACTTCCGCGAGCCCCTTGGCCTCGGCCTAGGACACGGCCTCAACCACTGTCTAGGTCCATCAGATCACTGCCGAATCCTCCGTGGCAGCCGCCATTGCCTCCTAATCCTGGGGCCCCGGATCCTCTGGGCCCTCCCACTGCACCGGCGTCTTCCGCTATTTGGTGTTTTCCAGAAGAAGAAGGAGGAGGAGGAGGAGGAGGAGGAGAGACTTTACGGGTTTATAATTTATTCACACACTGTTTTTCTTTCCTAGATCTGTCACTTGTATCATTTTGACTATTTTTTTTCTTGAAAGTTTTGTTTTAAAATGCCTCCTTTCTTATGAGTTCTGTTTAAGGTATAATATTTGGCATTGTTTATTTGTTTTCATAGGCCACCCTCAAGTCATTATTAAATCAAGGCTACTTCAAAATCCAAATCTCCTGCTTCCACCTAAGTGCTGGGGTTGTGATCATGCACCCCACAACTGCTTCTTCTTTCTTTAGCTTTGTATAAGGTATTTTCATATCTAAATATAATCTTAATTTCATATTTTGCATTTGCAGTTTGTTTACTATATTCTTTTGGAGAGTGGCAATGTTATGTGGTCACACACAATGATTCACGTGGTTATGAATTGAAACCCTGTAAATTCAGAACTGTGGTAAGCGTTCAACCTAAACCTATTCAGAGGCTACATCAGGAACATCATCTGGTTCTTAATCCGTATTCATTGCTTTCCTATTCCCTTTCTTTCTTCCTTCCTTCTCTCCTTCTTTTGGTCCTACATTTCTTTTCGTTTTTGTTTTTGAGACAGGTTCTTGCTGTGTAGACAAGTCTGGCCTCAAACACGCTAGGTTGTCTAGACTTGTCTTAAAGTCATGTGAACTCATTAAACTCTTGACTCTTTTCATTGCTGAGATAAAGCACCATGACCAAAGTTGACTTATGGAAGAAAAGATTTATCTGGCTTAAAGTTCTGAAGAGAAAATCCATACTGGAAGAGGAAGCCAGAGGTCAGGGTAGGAAATGGAGAGATCACATCTTCAATCAAAAACACAAAGCAGAGAGAGAAGGAAACAGGTGTGGGGCAAGGCGCTAAACTCTCAGATGAAACTGAGCATGTTCAGGGTGGTACAGCCTTAGACAAGACTACATGCTTTCAAAGCACCCTCCCGTGATGTAGTCTCTGCAGCAAGGCATTATCTATGCACCTTCTAAAAGTTACATCAAGCAGTACCATCAAGGGACAAGAGTTCCAAGATGTGAGCCTATGGGTTAGAGGGTATTTCTCATTCAAACTATCACACAGGGCTTGCAGTAATGAGCCACCACATGCAGCAAAAATATTCTTTCCTTAATAGATTAATGCTTTTCTTCTAATGAGGAAAAATAATGATCTCAAAAGACACTACACATTAAGGACTGTCTTTATAATTCACCCTGGGCAGTTTTTGAAGTTTACCTACACATTTTCCCAAGACAAAATAATTAATGAAGGTTTTTTTTTCCCCTCTTAAACTGTTTTCTATGCTATTTCACATCTGGCTCTTCTTTTCACGGATGTTTCTAGAAATAAAAATAGCGGCTGAAAAGAATATCTATAGAAACAGCAAGAATCAGATTCAAAATCTACTTTGTAATTCATTTTGAGCCTTTAGGTTTTCTATTTAACAACAGGTAACATAAAAATGCTGTTTCCAGAAATCTGCAAACGTTCCAAATCTGTAAATATTCCAAACAACTTGGTCTGAAACCGGAATCTCATGCAATCGACTCCTGCTGTACAGGAGCAACAACTGAAATCCCCCAGCTCCAGTTAAGGTGTTCACCTTGCTGCCTTTGTCATTTGCTCACGGGGACCGCTGTGTCCTAAGATCACCTCTAAGGTTGTGGCTGAAATCAACACAATGTTATTCTTCAGGGTCTTCTAGAAGTCTGGCTTGGGTCTTCCTGGGTGAAAATCAAGGTTTTCATGGAGCTTCCTTTTCTGTGAAATCTTTGTGAGAAGATGTAGTCATCTTTGCTGTTGTCTGTCTGTATTATCCATCCCACAGAGCTGCTGCTCTTTCATGGTGGGATGTCCTACAACGGCCCTTATGGTAGACTTCTGCTGTCAGGCAATGCTGCCATGAGAGGTGGTAGAAACTTACCTGGGTCCTGGAAGAAGGAAGTCAGGTCTTTAGGGGTGACCCCTTAAAGAAGATAACAGTCCCGTATTCTGATGACAGATGAATCGTTAGAGGTGATTCCACAGGTGAAAGACGACTAGCCTAGGTAAAAATATAGTCAGCCTTGCTCGCTAGGCTTGGGGAAAGATGGAAAGATCAAGTTAGCCTTGCTCACTGGAGTCATGGGGTGTGCCCGTTCTGCCTGATCAAATCTTTCCTCAGCTTCGCCTGGATTTCCTTGAATTTGCCTTGTCTTGGTTTCTTGAAAAAGCCACGCAATCTGTTGGTCAACACTTTACTGTGCTGTATGGTGAAACAGGTCTACGGTCTCAGCACTGGGGAAGTAGAGATAGGAGGATTGGAAAATTCAAGGCCATGCTGAGCTATATAGTGAGACTCAAGCTTGAATGAGCAAAATTAAATAAATGAAGCAAGCTAGTTAAACCTGAGTATCTGACTCAATAAATCCCTTATTATAAGATTGTCTTTTACTTTATCTGGCATTTCTTAACTATCTCGTATGTGTGCCAAACACAATGAAAATGATTTTACTCTCTTATACTTTCTTTGGGATTGGAGAGGAGATAAAAAAGTGTTTACTATAATAAGGTATACAGTATAGCAAGTCAAGCATTCTAACAAATGTTCAAAGAAAGAGATACAACAGAATAGAACATTTTACAGGTGTTTTGAAGCTGAGTGTAGAGTAGACTGTAAAAATTTTGAACAGTAAGGTGCAGCCTTTTCAAAATCATTGTATTTTACAAAAATAATGATTCTACTTAGCAAAATTCTTTGTGTTGTAGGAATTGTCTATGTGGCTTTCTGAACAAGTGTCTTTTGTATTAGGGATGCTTGTGAATTGGCTTGGCCAACTTTGATAGGGTTCGATATCACCTACAGAACTTTGGATCACCAATGCCTGATCTGGAAACTAGGATTTAGTAGATAGAAGAGGTCTAGCCACACTCAAAGGAGAAAACGGAATCAGAGATCTGGGGAAAGAGTAGTGGTCAGGTGAGACTAAAGAACAGCCCAGGCAATGAAAGAAAGGAAGGCAATGGACACAGCTGAAGAGACAAGACTGAGGCCATTTAAAGCCTAGGCCCCATCTTTGTGAGAGCCTAACCTAGCAGGCACCCTAACCTAGGTGCCCCATCCCATGTATGCCTGTGAATTCAGAGAAAAGCCATAACAGGCCCCAAAACTACCTGACTTCCCAGAGACTTGAGGACAGCCAATCAGAAGCTAGACAAAAAAAATTGTTTTGTTCTTTGTTTGTTTGTTACAAAAATCCTCTCTTGCCTTGCAATCTGGTAATGCCAAGGCATGTAACTCCCTACTTGAGATTTTTCCCTTTAAAGACCCCTGTGCTGTTAGCATCCACTGAGTCTGTGAGTGGGACAAAGCCCCTGCTTCCAAGCCTGTACCATAAAAAAAACCTTGGGTAACTGAATCGGAAGTTGGCTCTGTGGTGGACTTGCTGGCATGAGGGGGCAGGGTGGCAGGAGTCTGGCAACTCAGGAATAACACAGGCAATCAGGATTGGCTAGCACCTGTGGGCTATGACTAGTGCTCTGGATAGCTTGCCAGGCCCCTAAGAAGGAACTCACACAGAAAGACCACACCCACTTCCTACTACATCTCTGGGAAAACTTGTATTTACCCATGCTTTACATATCCTCATCTCTGTTCATCCTTTCTGATCTGTTACAAACCTAACGCCTTACAGAACTGATGGGTTGTTGCTGTTATTGTTGCTTTCCTCTACAGCAGTTCCACTGACATCTCTCGGCATGTTGGAAGATTTCAACAACTCCATATGGCTCTCTGACATAACCACTATTAACTCTTTAATTGTGAATTTCACTTTCTTTTAGATTTGAAAAGAATGGACTCCCCATGTTCCCACTGACATTTCTGGGCATTTAGCACAGGACTGTGTTCTAAGCTATACCTAGCTTTCTGCTTGTCTGGGCTAGACTCCTCCCACATTTTCCTTCTGTCAAGACACTTGCCTTTTTCAAATCCAGTTAAACATTGAATCCTCTGGAATGCTACTTTTCATCCTCCCAGAGGGTATTATTTCCAACCCAAGGATACTGTTTTCTCTATTATGGTCACACTTAGCTTCGAAAAGTTCCTTTAAGGCACAAACATATTTTATTCACTTTCATTTGTTTATACTATCCAGAACAGATGTTTGAGAGGGAACAATGCACGTTTTCTTCAGTAAAAAAAAATGAAATAATTAAAGCTAAAGGAATAACATTGCTTTCTTCTAAATTTTAAATGGAAAGAAATAGGAAAATATGGCTGGGGAGAGGGATCAGTCAGCAAAGTGCCTGTTTTCCAAGCATTGGAAAATCCATGTGTTCAATCCATAAAAATCATATTAAAAACAAACAAACAAAGAACTCAGTAGGCATTTGTAATTCTAACACTCCTGAGGGAGAAGCAAAAAAAAGGAAGCCACCTGGCGCTCACTGGGTAGACTGGCATCTTCCAGGTCACTAACATAATGGGACCAGGGTATAGCAAGATGGCTGGAATAGGGACTTGATGCCAACGCAGATGACCTGCATTTGATCCCTGGAGCAACATGATGAAAGGAGAGAGTTAACTTCCTGAAAGTTGTTTTCTGACATTTACACATATGCTGTGCCTTGTGCACTGTGGCATACATACTGAGAGCCCTTTGCTGTGCACACACCCATCCTGCACTAACATGGATGAACAGAAATAAGTAAAAGCTGATTTTAAAAGGAAACAAGAAACAAAACAAGATGGACAGAATATAATGAACGGCCAACAAGATTGTCTGCCACGCACATGACTCATGCTCACACACAAAGTCAAATTTGTTCTAAAGGCTATAATTTGGTAGGTTACACAGGAAAGTTTTAATATATGCTAATTTTTATATATTTTTAACAAAAAGCTATACTGAGTCTGCTATTCTTTTTATACATCTGTAAAATCTTGTTATCATATTTAGATATACACTTACACATGGAAATTTATAAATATTTTATAATCATCTGAATTAAGCACATTGCTATCACTCATGTGCAGATGGAAGTTACTGTCCCACCCAGTCCCACAGCTGTTCAGTCCCAAAGACACACACAGAGGCTTATATTAATTATAAACTGTTTGGCCTATTAGCTCAGGCTTATTATTAACTAAGTCTTACAACTTAAATTTAATTGTAATTCTTGTCTATGTTTAACCACATGGCTTGGTATTTTTCCTCAGTAAGGCATTTTCACTTTGCCTCCTCTGTGTCTGACTGGTGACTGTGTCTCTGCTGTTTTCTTTTCCCAGAATTCTCCTTGTTTGTTCACCCTGCCTATATTTCCAGCCTGTCTACTGCCCAATTAGTGTTTAATTAAACCATTTGGAGTGACAAATTTTACAGTGTATAGAGCATTATCCCACAGAATTCATGTATCCAGTTCTTTTTTCTGTTATAAATAAAAGGAAATCTGGGAATGAAACAAAAATATAGCCAGTGTAACATCAATGTCTTCATTTCATTAGAAGAAAGCAACTAAAGGTAGCCAGTTAATACGTATTTAATATTTCAGACATATCATCTACACCATATTCAATAGCCATCCTTCTCTGATTTCTGTGTATTTTTGGTAATCTATGTGGTGCAATATCTAAAGTTTCACTAAATAATTTGCCTTATGTGATATGGCTCTTATGTGAACACACACACACACACACTCAGCTTTTAAAAAGTAAACTGATGATGTCTAAGAGTCCCATGCTGTGTATATTTGGTCTCCCATTGGCTTAGGATTCCTCATGTTTCCTATAAAGTTTATTTCCTATTGCCACTTGACTTACTATTTGATGTGGAATTCCTTTCTGTATGCTGTGAATACATTATATTACTGTTGGTTAATAAAGAAGTTTCTTTGGCCTATGGTAGGGCCGAATACAGTTAGGCAGAAACTCTAAACTGAATGCAGGGAGAAAGAAGACAGAGCCAGACAGATACCATGTAGCTGCCAAAGGAGAAAGATGCCATGTAGCCACCCAAGAAGGAAGAGATAGAAAACCATGAGACTCATAGTAAAATATAAAACAATAGAAATGGATTAATTTTATATGTAAGATCTAGTTAGAAATATGCCTGGGCCACTGGCCAAGCAGTGTTGTGATTAATACAGTTTCTGTGTGGTTATTTGGGTCTGAGCAGCTGAGATAACTAAGTGTAGTCTCCATTTACAAAACGGCTTCTAAGCATTTGGGCCCACCTGCATGGCCTGCCACCTACTTTGTCCCAGTGCTTGTATGCCCACTTGGGGTCAGGAGGAACGTAGCTGCCTGGGCAAGTGGCTGGATTGTGTCTTCTAGGCATGCACAGGCAGAAGAGCATGGCAAATTCCTGCCACTATGCACAAAGATATGTCCAGGCTTCGTGGAATGCAGTATGGCAGATTTGGCTTTTATTCAGGCAAAAAGGGGTTTATGTGCTGCACGTTCCTTCTCAGAGTTGAGGTGGTGAGCATAGCTTCCACAGGGCAGTCCCAGAGCTGGTGGTGAATGTACCTCTGCTATATTAAAAGATCAAGAGAGGCAGAGCCAGAATCCATGGCTGCAGCAACCACACTGCTTATCACTTTTAAAAAGTGTCCCTTGTCAGAAAAGGATTTCAGATGGAAAATACACAGAAAATCTGGATACTGTATGTTATTATGCTCTTTAAATTGTTTGAATGCTGAGGAAGGAGCAACAGCTGCTAAAAGATATTTGCTTATAAATGCTGCTGAATTAATACAAGAATAGGTATTTTGAAAATACTTTGACTTCAAAATTGAAGTCAAAAGGTATATTACTTTGGAGAAGAGATTTTGCTTTTGTTTCCACAGAAAATGAGAAACTATGGATTCATTCTGAGTTAAGAAAAATTAGGTTTGATCAATGAAGACCACCTGGGAAATCTCCAGTAGGAACAGATGGCCCAGATGTCTGAGTTCTAGATCCAGAACAGATTCAAGACTGCTGCCTGAGATGATCAAGACTCACAGGATACTGCAGTCAAGACTTGATCATAATTTAAAATTTTTCTTCAGGTCCCCATAAGATTATTAGCACACCAACCAGCATGGAGTAGCCTGGGAAACTATGCCCACATTCCCAAAAAATAGACTATGGATGTTCTTGTTTTTTTTTTTTTTTTTAAATAAATGCTGATTAGCTAGTAGCCAGGCAGGAAGTTTAGGTGGGACAACCAGACAGGAAGTATAGGCAGGTCAATGAAAACAGGAGAATTCTGGGAAGGAGGAATCCCATTGCTCCTCAGTCCCGTCCCAACCACAGAAGAAGGAAGATATGATTGCCCAGTTGAAATTGTCTTGAGCCATGTGGCTAACATAGATAAGAATAATGGGTTAATATAAGTTATAAGAGTTAATCAAAATCCTGAGCTAATGAACCAATCAGTTTATCATTAATATAGACATCTGTGTGATTTCTTTGGGGCCAAATGGCTGTGGGACCTGGTGGGAGGACAGAAATCAGGCAGGACAGAAAATCTCAACAGATTTCAGATACACAGTAGGAGAGATTCAGACACAAAAGACCTCTAAATGAGACACAATGTATTTAAAAAAATGTATGTAGGCTTGTGAGAAAGAGGAAAAAGAATATAGACAGTTATAAAAAGAAATAGTTTTAAAAATAGTTATAAAAGAAAGTATTTAAAGAGACAGTAAAAATAATATAAAACAAATAAGCCTCATAAAAATGAAAAATATACAGAGTCTAGATTATGCATATTATTGTGTTTTCTTTGCATTTTTTGACTACAGAGAGACATTTGATTCTGGGGGCTGCTAGACTAAACCAACATATATATTTTAAAAGTATCTTGACTTCAGAATTTGAATCTAAGGATATATTACTTTGGAAAAGAGGTTCTGTCTTTGTTTCCACTGAGGATGAGGACCTGTGGATTCCTTCCAGGCTAATGTAGCTTTATGGAACAAGACCCCCTGTAGGGTCTCCATGAATCCTCATAATACTTCACCTCCCAAAACAGCAGGAAGCATCTTGGAGAAAACTACACCAAAATTCTCAAAATGATTGTTATAAATGTTTATTTTTATTTTAAAAATGGTTGGTTATAAATGATTAATGTTACAGTCAATTTCTAAAAAAAATAAGGGGGAGATGAAGATTGGTATGGATCATGGTCTACTGATACAAATTTAAGGTTGATTTTGTTACATTGTATATGCACATTTCTGTTCTTGTTTAAGGTATTGTGATTGTGCAGCTCATTTAGAAATGTAATGAATAGTTAAGAAATACATATTAATAGAGAGTCATCTGTAATAATCAAACTTTTAATTACATTAATTAGGTTTTCTAGATATACAGAGATATATTTTAGTTAGATAAATAATCTTCAATATTTCTTTTTTTTTTTTTTTGAGACAGGGTTTCTCTGTGGTTTTGGAGCCTGTCCTGGAACTAGCTCTTGTAGACCAGGCTGGTCTCAAACTCACAGAGATCCGCCTGCCTCTGCCTCCCGAGTGCTGGGATTAAAGGCGTGCACCACCACCGCCTGGCAATCTTCAATATTTCAAAGACCTACAGAATATGGCATTTAAAAGGTTTTAAGAACTTAGACTTTTCTTGACAGTGAGACATATCTGCTTCGGACATCACCAATTACTTTAGAGACGTTGATGGACATTGAAGAATCTCTTTATGAAATTTGCTTTCAGTGGGACAAGGCTAGTCATTTGGGCAAGAAATTGCTCTGGCCTGGACTGCTAGATGGTATGTTGTATAAAGTGGACATGCAGGAGTTATAAGAAAAAAATGACTACTGAACTTGACAAAAGAAGGTGAGACAGTCATTCAGGGTTCCTGATTCATGAGAGTTTGCCAGACATTATGTTGGACACATAGCAACTGATGGACTTTGTCATTACAAGGCAGAACAGATATCTAAATTTCTTACTTAATGGAAAAGTCTGCCAGATACTGTAGGTTGAAGATTGGATGCCCCAATGAAACAGAAGAACTTTGGATGACTGTCCAGGCAATGAGATATTTCTGTCAATTCTAGAGTTTTGGAAGTTGTTTGCAATGTACTTCCTATTTACTTAGGTGGTATACTTCTGGAGGCTTTGATGCAACTGAAGACACAGTTATATTTATAGTTTTCCTTAGTTTTGATAAAAGATAAATTAGATATGAAACTTTACACTTCCAATAATAAAATAGATGATATAATTTTTAAAATTTGGCCAGGTATAAATAGACTAAATATTATAACTGTAATTTGCTTGATATTTATTTGTTATATATAATTTTATTATGTTAAAGTTAAAACCTTTTTTTTATTTAGACAGAAAAGGGAAGCTGATGTGGAATTCCCTCTGTATGCTGTGAATATATTTTATTATCACTGTTTAATAAACAAACTGCTTTGGCCTATGGCTGGGCCAAATATAGATATGCAGAAAAACTAAACTAAATGCAGGGAGAAAGAAGGCAGAGTCAGGCTGGGCGGTGATGGCACACACCTTTAATCCCAGCACTCAGTAGGCAGAGGCAGGTGGATTTCTGGGAGTTCGAGGCCAGCCTGGTCTACAAGAGCTAGTTCCGGGACAGGCATCAAAGCTACAGAGAAACCCTGTCTAGAAAAAAAAAACAAAAGAAGAAGAAGAAGAAGAAGAAGAAGAAGAAGAAGAAGAAGAAGAA